>JANXJC010000098.1:40287747-40343838 GCA_027564655.1 Leptodon cayanensis
TCTCTTCTCCAGGCTGAACAACCCCAACTCTCTCAGCCTGTCCTCACAGCAGAGGTGCTCCAGCCCTCTGATCATCTCCGTGGCCCTCCTCTGGACTCATTCCCACTAGTTCCATGTCCTTCTTGAGGTTTTGATGGGCTCCAGTGCATTGCAGCAGTAGAGATGACCGTCCAGGATGGGCTCGCTGTGGTGTGACCCACGGGCTGCAAAGCCACGGTGGCGTGAGGGCACTCGCGCTGAGCAACACCAACACGGCGTTTCAGCCCCCGCGGCTCTTCTCTCCTCGTCTCTCCCGCCGCTAATCCGGAATCCCTTGCCTTTTGATGATCAGGTGCAATTAGTGTTAAATGGCATACAGCCTTAACACCGAGGCGGTGCTTCGAGTTGCCAGACGTGCTTTGGAAACCCGTCGCAATGTCTGTGCTTATCTGGGATTCAGTGGAAGAACTGAACGAGTTTGTTTACAGTGTCGACGCAAATGTAAAATTATTTAGACTTTCATTTATTTCCAATCTCATTCAGCTCCAGAGCTGTTTGCCTGAGATCTTCTATAAATATTTTCACAACAGAAGAGAGACTAGAAGTGCTTCGGTTTCGGAGAGGGACTGGTTAAATCTGGAACACACAGACAGAGAACCGGGACAAGGAAAATTATGGAGCGCCGTTTTCTTTGAAATGAAAATGTGCAGAAGAAGTTACGAATGACTGAAGTTAAAAAGAAAATAGCAGTCAAAATGAAGAAAGGTTAAGTGATTTTGAAAGGTTTCGCTTGCTGACTTACCAAACAACTGAATATTAGTTTAGTTTCTATAAATTGGTAGTATATTGCTCTTCTGAGTCAAAATTAACGCAGCCTAGTATGTGAAAATGTACTCCATTTTCTGTAAATGTGCCTTTACTATTAAACTCATGTTAATTTTTGTTTAGAAATAAAAATATGCTCCATATCATCATTCTAGATTAGACACCTAATACAGGTAAAAACATTCAGATTCTTCCATTTGCAAAAGTTGCATTGCAGAGTGTACAGTTTGCTTTGTGGTTTCCTGCAGACGTGATCCCTCATTACAGTGATTGTAATTAGGCATTCGGATGCATTTTTCATCTTCAAGGGACTTTACAAACAAGAGGTAACTCATGCTCCTTCCAGTCCTCTTCCCTAGATAAATAATGTTATGTGCGTTGTCGTAGAAATGAAGAGAAGAGGTCAGACATCACGTGGAGGCATAAGGAAAGGTTAATGTAGGTACCAGACTCTACCCTTTGTGAGCATCCGTCACCCTTCTGTCTTAAATTAGGTCACCACTCAGTCTCTGTTTGTGCAAGCATCTGCCCATTTGTTTTCTTTAGGACTCAAAAGCTCCTTTTCCCTCTCTTGGCCATACCACTGTAGTTTCTGGCCCATATTTTCTCTTTACTTCGCTCCCTTACTTCGAGAGTATAAATCTCTGTCCTTTCTCCCTGCCATCTCCCGTAACTATTTTTCCTTTCGCAGCTCCTCATCTCCTCTACCATCAGCAGCTCCCTGCCTCTGCAGGCTGCTGCTTTCCATCCCTTCCCTCTCAGCCTGCCGGGACAATCTTTCAGTCCATCCTTGGGTTTGCAGGATGGGTGCCCTCCACTTGAGAAGTGGCTCCTCGTTTCCAGGGAGGAGCAGGGACGGAGAGCAAACTGGTGGGACCTGAGCCACGTCTTGCTTTTATGGCACTGGCATGTTACACGTGGGGAAAGACTTGCTGAGTATTCAGCATGGCTGGGCAACAAATTGCCAATTCCTAGGGGGGGGAAGATATTCTAGGTCCCAGTCTGGTGTTTGTGCCACTAAATCCCAGGTAGCTGTGCCCTGCCTGACTCCTCAGCCAGTGCTGGCAGCAGTCTTGGTCATACCGGCAGTCGTATGAACCCTTGATAGTTTACTTTTATTTTTTAAATCAGTATCTAGAACTAGGAATTTTCCTAAAAGTCTTACTTTTTTCCAGGTTTGCCTGATACACTAAGAAATGTGATCTCAACTTGCAGATCAAAAGACAAATAAAATTCACCCAACATTGATTTGGGGCTTTGAGTGGTGGGATTTCATTCGTGTGTTTTGGGGGACTTTTGGTCTTCAGAGGGTCTTGGCAGGGGGAATATTTCTTATTTAGGCAGTGCTTTAAAGCGGATGGGATTGGGGGGCCTGTACGGGATGGACACAGGAATCGGTTGTGTGCATGAAGGTTTCCCCAGGAGCGCGATTCCCCTTCTCTCTCCCCAGAATCTAGCTCCCACCACCTTTAGAAGTTGTGGTGCTTCATCTCAAACTCCTCGTTCCCAAAGGTGGATATCTTCGAGGAGCGATGGGGAAACCTGTGGTCAGCCCTTTTCCTCAGCCCTCCTTCATCTGACTGCTCTTTGCAGCTGCAGCCGTCTCGGTGTTTCACCGGGGCAAGGAACATGTGACCTGATGCTGAGAGGAGAATTACGTGGTGCGGACAGGGGATTTAAATTTAAGATGAAGGGTAATACGAACCAAATGGATTTATAACTCATTCCGAATCTCATTTTTTTAATAAAGTGAGGTCAGCGGTGCCAGCCAAATTTCAGCAGCAGCAGCAGATCATCAAGTTTGGTCTTACATAGCGTAGTGTGCTAATTTAAGCATCTTTTCTGGGTTTGAGTGGTTCTTTATATTTAGAGTAGAAAAAAAAAGAAAAATACACATTTAAAAACATTCTTGCTGCTCCTCATTAAGATTGTTGGCTTCTGAAGAGCTGAAGGATATTGTTAAATTTCTTTGGGTCAGTTGAGACGGCTGCTGAATTTCATGGTTGAAGAACAAGAGAGGAAAAAGAACCAATGGAAATATAATGACTATTTGTTCAAAGCAATATCTGCAAATTGCCTATCCTGTCTAATACAGATTATAGATATTAGAAGGAGAGTGAGGTGATTATGAACTATAATCCATCGACAGCATTTATCCAAAGTCCTAGGTTCTGGGTTTCTTAGTGGGCAGGCCGTGTTTACACATTATTGGATACCTAGTTGGGCTAGCTGGAATCATTTTATTTCTGAAGCAATATGATAATTTTACTTGATTTGCATCAAATAAAGACATGTGGGTAATGCTGCCACAACTGTTTGGCACATCAGATGCACAGTGTTTTCAGGCATATGACACGATGCATTTTGTTGTGTTTTATTAAGATTTATTTTATTCCAATGTTGTTGTTTAACCAAGGTACATAATTCAGTTTTTTTGTTTTTGTTTTGTGATTTTTTTTTCCAACAGATGTGGGAAGAGGCCATTGCCTTGGGTAAAGAACTTGCAGAACAGTATGAAAATGAAATGTTTGATTATGAACAACTCAGTGAACTGCTGGTAGGTTTTTTTTTAATGACATAGACACTGCAACAATTTTTTCAGAATTTAATTTCTAAGCTTTTAAAATTCTATTGAAAATCTCTCTTATGACAGTAAAATGCAGAAATAGATGCCCGTTTTGGCTGTATTGGACAAATGTTGATTAACTGGCTACCACTGGAGTGCCTGAAAAAGATTGTATTTTATTTTTTTTTTTAGCTGAAAGAAAAAGATTTTGGTTACTGTTAAGCTGATTTATTTGGGGTATAAAAGGAAATTTGGAATTTAAATATAAATGGGAACATGAAAAAATCCCCATTCTCTCTCAAGTGTCTTTCCATATTCACGTTTCTTTTTTTAGGTATGAATAATCCCCAGGCATTCATGTCTAGAGTCAGTTATTTTTGCCCTGACGCTACCCATTCATTATGCCTGCACCATTTTTTTTTCCTCCTGCTCTTCTCCAAAGAGATAAATGGCAGCTCTCAGTGTCCCTCTTAACTTCTCAACCATTTTCACAGCAGTTGGGACATGATTCCAGTTTGGTTCTGAAAATTTTTGACATTCGGGTTTTTGATACGTTTTACCTTTGCGCTCACCACAGTCCTTAATTTCTTTGAATTGTTTATCTGCGTTATCCCAGCCTGTCTGAGCTGGGCGTTAATTCGGTGTCATTGCACCCTCTTTCTCCGCTGACACCGATGCTCACTTTGAGGATGGCTAGAAGCCATCTCCCCAGAGGCACCCCCATCCCCATCTCCCCAGAATCTCCTTTCTTGGGGCGGAAAGAAGAAAGGTAAATACCGCTCCTCTCGATTTTATGGTTTCTTCACTCCTTTACATGCTCTTTGTTTTGCCCATGGTTCTGTCCTCCAGCTCTGTAGAGCTGCATTTATATCCCTTTTTGATGGTCCTCCTTGTGTGGCGTTTTAACTGTTTTTTGCTGGCAGACTGGTTGTATTGATTTGCCTAACAAATGTGGAGCCTGGTTTCACGTTGCTTTGTACGGCAGGAGGTAAGGGATGCGTACAGAGCATTTCTCGGGTGCTGTGGTACGCCAGAAGAGTCTTCCTTGGCCCGCTGCCTGCACCGCCGTCAGTAGGGCTGCTTTCAGTGGAGAATATTCTTCATTTCAGTATAAAAGGAATCTGGTAGAGATTGTTCCTCAGCTAGAAATGATTCTCATGTGTCAGATATGATTACTCACCAGTGGGTAGCTACTCTCCGGGTCCCTCATTTTTAATTTTCCATCTCCTTTATGCTCACACATGGGAACATGAACAGCTTTGTCACAGAGGCAACCACTCTTCACTTACCATACCATCCCTGTTGGAGGAGAAGTCTGAATTTGCACTTTATACATTGTAGCTGATGACCAATAATGCCGAGTTATTTCTCTCGCACAGTAAATGTGTCACTGTTTACATTAAGTGACATAATTCCAGGCAGTGGTATAAACCAGGTATAGTTCATCTGCGTATGGAAATGGAGTTTCTCCCTCTTCTAAGAGGGGAGACCCAGAACTTCCAGTTCTCACATCAGTTTACTTGCTCCTCATCAGAAAGGAGAAATTAAGAGAGATGTCACAAAAATTAATACCAGCGTGCGTTGGGCATTCATCCCTAATAAGGCAAAGATCAAAATTCACACTCCCGTATGTGTCAGGTCTCACATACCCCATTGGCTTTTCTTATTGCTGCTGCTGAATAGCATTAGCATGCTAGCTCTTTCCCTCCCACCCCCCAGGAAAATTTAAAAGTTTTTTGTTTCTTTCTGTTCTCCCTATTGTCTCTTTTATTCAAGCAATATTAAATATTAGACTCTAAGACAATTCACAAATGACAAAATAGTTTTGCTACAGGTGAACTGAGAAATATATAGCAGATCTGGGTCTTTGTAGTCTTCTTGCCATTTACTGTTATCTGTCATAGGGGAGCAGTAATAAACGTCCCCCCAAATCAGAATTCATTCTCTTACAGAAAGTAATAGACTAAAAATAAGTTAATGAACAGATCATCTGAAGCTGTACATTTGTTATTATTTCATCTTTTGAGATAAAGAAGGATTCCGCTTTGAAAACAGATGGTGTCTGACATGCATGTATTTATTCCAAAAGATACATTTTTCTGCAATTCTCAACTGCGTGCTTTCCGTATGCAAATAGTTGTAAATATGGAAAAGGGGTAGTAGAAAACTGTAATGAAATGTAACAGCCGAAAACTGAGAAGTCAGCACCACCGAGATGAGCTGGCTTTAGTGGTATGTGCTTCATCGTTCCAGTGTTTTGGCATTGGCAGTTGCACAACCAGGAATTCAGGCTCCCTTGCAAATTCTTGACCTTCATCACAATTGAGATACTGGATATGGAACAGTGAGGTTCAGCAAGATGAGCATAAAAATAGTGACTACAGAGTCTACTATTTCAAAATATTAACATACATCTGATAGAAAGGTGAAGAAAAAAGTGTGAATGAAACACGTACATCTTTAAGTTAAAGATACACATAAAAGAGATCTAGATCTTAAGTATAAGGAATCTCCTTAAAGTTTAGGTCATTAAAATTCCTCCTATTTATTTTGCAGAGAAAGCAAGCCCAGTTCTATGAAAACATTGTGAAAGTGATAAGACCAAAACCAGACTATTTTGCTGTTGGATACTACGGCCAGGGTTTTCCGACATTCATAAGGGTAAGTGCCCACCTTTTTCCACAGATAATAGCAACGTTTCTTGCTTTGGAAATTTCCCTTGGTTGTGAAGAAAGTACATTATTGTATGTCGGTGTGTTATCTGCAGTCTACCTCACATTGATGGTTGGTTTTAAGCTGTATAAAACAAACAGTGTTTTTTTCCTTTCCAGTTTCTAATACGGAATAGTTGAATTTTAGTAGAGAACCTTTTTCTTCAAACATATCCAATACTTCTTCAGGGTATCACTAGAAATGAAGATAAACCACCCAATCCATAAATCAGGGTAATAACCAGCACCATCTGAAATGGTGACATTTTTGCCTGACAGGTGTGTGTGTGTGTGTATATATACATATATATATATATATGAGAGTATGGTAGAGAAGCCTTTTGTATGTGATCGTGCTTTCATGTGAGTCACCTTTCCAGCATAGACACTAAAATGAAGTTGAATATCAGAGATGTATGTGATACCTTTAAAAGCAGTCTTTTATCATTGGTTTTCCTGAGTCACATGTCAATTTAAGACATAGGTCACTTGGTTGATGCCAGCAAGATCAGTCTAGTAACATTTTAGGTTTTTTCCACTGATACCAGGATTGTTATGGAGTTGAATTAGTGGCTAAAGAAGGGTGGGGATGTAACATATCTGAATTGCATCTGTATCATGATTCTCTGGATTCTGGCACTTGGCAGTCGGTGGCGTGGAAATAACACATTAGCTGTTTAGCTGCTGCGCTGCTCGTATCTGTCTTAAGAGCTGAGGATTTTCAATTTGGAAAGAGACTCCTGGAAGAGTTACAGCAGATCAAAGCAGTTCATGAGACAGAAGAATAAAATTATTACTATTATTCTTAGGTTATTCTCTGAGTCCAGGAGACTCAGAGAGATTTAGTCTCAGGCCAGGGGCTGGTGGTAGGTTTCCTCCTGAAAATACTCATTTAGGAGATGAGTTCCTGTTTATAACTGAGTAATTCCATGTTAACTCTCTCAGATTATGCCATAACAAATACCAGGAGCAAGCCCAAGCCTATGCTGAAGCTCGGCTCACTGGATAAATCCAGTGAGTGCTGATAAAGCTGGCTTTGTCAGGTTACTTGTGGTCGGCTGGTCTTTCATGGTCTATTAAAATGAAGTAGGGCAAGGCTTTAGAAAATCCCCAAAAGTAAAACTTTTACTTAATCAGGTGCTCATTTGGAAGAATCCTCCTTTTCCACCAACTCACTAAAGCCCATGTGAAAAAAAAATTATATTCTTGAATCTTCCCAAGAAGCAGCAAATGCGTGTGGCTTTTCATACACCCTGGGATGCTGGACTACAGGCGTGCTTGTACCATTCATGCCTCCTGAGAAGTGCAATAAATTATCAGTTCTTTGCAGCTGAAAGGAATAAAGCTGACCCCAGACAGTTCCTGCCAGGCTAAGAGTGCATTTGCAGCATCTCTCGCGTGCAGACCCTCAAACAAAAATGGGGAGATGAGCTCTCTCATATGTTAGCCCACTGCTTGGTCTCCAAATTGCGGTTGGGCACCTCATACCAAAGAGGCTCTGAGCGTGCAGGAAGGTGGCAGGATCATCGGTACCCCGAGCTGCCCCAAAGCTTGGGAAAGGCAATTCGGCAAACTGGCAAAGCCGTATGTTAGCAACTGAGGCAAAGGCTTGATGGTGTGCGAGCTACCGTGTGTATCAAAAGACCAACTCTAAAGAGCTGTGATGTGGAAAAACTAAGAATTATTGTGGTGTTTGAAATACACGTAGAGTAATGTACATGCAATAGCTTTTATCAAGCGTCAAACAGCAAAAAATGTTTGTGGTACATGAAGTAAAAAAGCTTTAATAAGCCTTTTGTAAAATGTTTATGAATAATTTCTTAAGTTTTACCAGGCAAAAAATATTTAGTATCGGGTAAGGAGTCACTGTTAAGATTGACTAACCCATTTATCTGGAAAATGATTAAATTCATATTTTATGATATTCTAATAGGGAAGACTTGATTATCGGGAATCATCAAAACGATAGTCATTGATAACTCTGCAAATGGGATTGTGGCTGTCGTCGTGAAATTTTGTCACACATACAGTCACTCTCAACAGAGTGCACATTATCCTCTAGAAATATCGCGAATATCCAGTGATCCAGAGCTGCTAACCGGAGAGGGGTTGCCCTGGGATCCCAAGGGGCATGGTGAGCCGTCCTGACCGAGCGCACGGAGTGGCCGTGGGGCAGTTTGTCTCAGCCCCTAAATCAGCCACATTTTTACATGTAGAAAACGCAGAGAGCACAACGCAGTTTTCCTGTTGAAGCGCTGTGTTAAGCTGTGTAGTCAAAGGGATACAGTGCAGAATAGTGTTAATCTGCTACATTAATATTGAACTGCTTTTTCTCTTCACGACTGAATGGGGTTTTTTGTAAGTGAGGGAAAACACCATGCTTTACAAAAGCCTTGTGGATTGGTCAGTTTGTAATAAATGAGTGATTAAAAACTCTGAAAATTAGGCTATTAAGTGCCTTGCTGATTGAGAAAATCCTCAATACCAGCTTTTTTCTTCTATTGCAATTTTTCCTGTGAATTACAGGTATATATACACTTCTTAGGCATCTGCCCTTTTTTCTTTTTTTTTTTCCTCCACCCAAATAGAGAGTATACTTTCATCTACTCTGCATTTCAGAAGGCACCATTGCAGAACTAAACCCAACTGGGCAGATGTAAACTATTCCAGTTTTCTACCCCTAGTCATAACACCCTTTTGTTCCAACAAGTGCTGTATAATTTTTTCACCAAGTGTTCATTCTGAGATGAGTAATGAGGTTAAGCATATTCAGATGTGTTACATTCATATCAAAACTTACTTTAATATATTCGATCAGTTAAAAATATGCAAGTCATCTTTCACCTTTTTCTTAGAATTGAATATGCTTGTTCAGTCTATAAATGGACTGTATAAAATATATCTTAATTTTCTTTAATGTGAAAAGAAGAAACCAATATTTAGAAATACAATGTACTTAATTTAAAAGTTATGCTGTGTGCAGACAACTGTGTAATGGCAAAAATCTAATAGACTAATGTGGTCTGGGGTGTATCAGTCTTTCTAAAACAGTCAGTGACTTTGGACCTTATAAAATTGGCTTCGTTTTCTGTTTATACTTTTCTCTGCTATTCTTGCTTGCTCACGTCAATACGTTTTAATAAATGTTAGTTTATAAAAAGCCTAATTCTGTTTATTTACATCCGTTCCACCATTAGCTGTGGAAGATGAATGAGAGGAATTACAGAGGGAGATCTTGGATTTGATAGAGGACATAATTTGTCTTAATACATTTTCAGTGGGCATCTATTTTATAGATCCTTGAAATCATGTATTTGGATCGCATTGAATTTAGCGTGGTTTATACGTAGGCCTAAAGGTAAGCGCATGCTTAATGATTTCAGTACTAAATTGGAGGTAAGGAAGTCCATTTGTGCTTTATTGAATTGGCATAAAATTTTTGTAAACTATCGATTATTTCATAGCATGAAGAATGTAAAATTTCTCACTTAACTGCATGGGAGTCAACTCTTCTGAGATCCCAGTTCATTACAGAGGACACCAGTATTAGTATTTCACCTCTCGATTTGTTTCCAGAACAAAGTCTTTATTTACCGGGGAAAGGAGTATGAACGCCGTGAAGACTTCGAAGCGAGGTTATTGACTCAGTTTCCAAACGCAGAAAAGATGAAGACAACATCTCCACCGGGCGATGACATTAAAAACTCCTCCAGCCAGTGTATCCTTAGGTGCTACAGCGGCTCCTGCAGCCGCACGGATGGAGCATTTGTGGCCAACATGAGCAGGAGACTGTTGCACTTCTGCCTTCATGGGTGTAATACATTAATTTTGTTGTTCTGTCCTTTCTTTGCGTTCCCGTTGAGCTGCCTGGTCTGCGTGGTTGAAATTTGCTTTTCACTTCTTAACCCGCGAATTCAGATATTCAGTGCTTTACTGTAAAGCCCAAACTGGATCTACCATCTAAATTTCACAGGCCAGTGTCAGAACAAATTGTGAGGTGAGTTTGGGCTGGTTTTGCAATTTTATCAGTCTCCTTTATAACACTTAAACTAGTTCTTGTTGTCATATAACAAATCTGTACGCTGCCAAGGAGGGTAGTAATTGTGAGGGCATTTCGTGGGTATTCTTAATATCAGCAGAGATCCCATCCAACCCACTGGAGAGTGGAGTGATCCCATAATCATTTTATATTTATGCAGAAACTCGTTTTCTAGGACTAGAGTTGAGAAGCAATTCCTAAACAGACAGTATTTGATTTTGATTGTGCTTTTCCCTTTTTTCAGTTTCTATAGGGTGAATGAAGTCCAACGGTTTGAGTATTCACGCCCTGTTCGAAAAGGAGAGAAAAACCCAGACAACGAATTTGCGGTAAAAAAATAAAGAAAGAAAATAAAGTACTTTGGGGGTTTCCTTGTTTATTCCCCTCCATTTTGAGAATCTGAACCAGTCATTATGTTTTGGCTGTTGAAAAATAAATCCTAGGTTTAAATGTGATTAAAAAAATTAATCATTAAAAAAATTAATCGTAGAAATTCAATTAAACCAATTTATCGTGTTCTGGTTTATACCAATAGAAAAAATGGACAAAACTGTATTTCTTTTGTTAAAAACCAACTGTTTTGAGAAAGAAGCTTAAAATGGCTATACCTGAAAAGGTAGATATCTCTTGCCAAAACTTGTCTTGCCATGAAGATTCCAGTCAGGCATCTAAAAAGCTTTTTGCAGTAATACCTTTTTCTTTTCTCTCCTTTTTTTTTTTTTTTTTTACTAAACCATATGTTTCATCTAATGGTCAGTAAAACTCCCTTTGAGCACAGCTTGTGTTCATCAAAACGTTTACAACAGGTTACATCAAGTTGATTGCTTTTTTTTTATAGACACCATTTTATTCACAGGGGTTCTAGTGGGTGCAGTTAGTAGTAAAGTAGTAGTAGTAATTAAAGTAATAAATTAATGCATCATTTCTTGAGCGTAGAACTTGGTTTTCTGTGTAGTAGCAGGCTCTAATCTAATCAATGTGCCAATAAATGCTGAGTATTTGGTTTCCTGCAGCTAAGACTAGGTATTCATTCAGAGACTCTTCCGCAGTGCCTGTGGCTTCTCTTGGTGGCTGTTATATCAAAAATTGCTAATTTGCTAATCTATGTGGGTTTAGCTGAGGAGGTAGGAGACCCTTCTTTTCTAAAAGCATAATGCTAGACTGGAGTGCTACAGTTTACAGTAAGTTTTGAGTGTAGATGAAAAAATTTAGGTATATCTACATCACTTTGAAATTACTTCTTCTGTTAATGGAGAATGGAATAAGCAATTCTGTTTTTAAAAAAAGCCTCATAATAAATAAGATGCACTACGACCATATGCCAGTTCTAACACAGTCAGATCAAGAGGTGTTTCTGACATCGGTTATGAACCAGATACACACATGTGAAGGAAGAGATGTTAAATCACGTATGCTTAAATTCAAACCAGTGAGGAGGTGTTACAACGGAGCCATTGCAGTTTACGGCTCAGATGAAATCACAGGATCACAAATTCAGGTCAGGATGGGACCTTGGGTCCAACCCCAGCCCCAGCTCTGGGGTCAGACCCGGGTGCTCAGGGCTTTCGCCCGGCAAGTCTTGAAACCTCCGAGGATGGGGATGGCACAGCCTCCCCGGGGAGCCCGTCCCTCGGCTCCTCTGCCCACCTGGGGAAGAAGCTTTCCCTATATCAAAAGTTGGTGGTTTTGTGGAGGATGGTCCTTAAAAGCTCTCGTGGGAGAAATGACAGTCCAGTAAAACCAGTGGATATTTTACATAGCGTTCTCCTTTGGCAAGGGAGCAGTTGTTCTGTGCTAAATCACATATCAGATTTAAATCGGTGCTGCTCCGTCATCTGCCCAAGCAGATACTGCTTGAAATTTCCCCCGGCTTCGTGATGTCTGTCGTACTGCGGTTCCTTTTCCTGATGATAAAGTTTTAAGGCTTTGCTTAAGATAAAAGCTATCAATCTGATAACGTGATGTTTATGTTATATTTGCAGAATATGTGGATTGAGAGAACCATCTATGTGACAGCGTATAAATTACCAGGGATTCTGAGGTGGTTTGAAGTCAAATCAGTTTTCATGGTAAGATCAGTTTGGCTTTATTGAGATTGCATAAAAGAACGGGGCTCTTATACAGCCAGGGAGCATTTATATTTCTGTATGACTGTGCTTCGGTCCCGTGAACAAGCAATCAATGTGGCTGTACCTGGCATCCTAAGACGAGGGGAACTTGCTTGCTGAGGGTGACCCAAGTCATGCTTTTCCCCTCCTGAGAGAAGGAAATGCGGGCTCATCTTCCCGGCCTTTAGGGCAAGGTCCGATCGAGTGCTTGAAGTACTTCTTATTTCTGGCTTTCAGCAGGCGAGCCATTACAGCCTGTGGTGTAAGCCGTGTGCCTAAAATGAAGAGGGACCTGCGGTGGGGTAGGGGAACCCTGCTACATCAAAACAAAACTAGTCTGAATTTTGGAAAAGAGGATTTTGGTATTCTGGTTGTGATTTATTCAAAATATACCATAAGTCAAATGCATTGTACGTGTCAGCATTTCTTCTCTACTTACCATTTGTGCTTAAAGATTGTTTGGGTTTTTTTTCCATAGTTAGCTAAAATATACCCTAGCAACCTCACGGAGTGACTCCAAATTATGCATTTCTCTGTTCTACCATTTAGACTGTTTAGATAAGACATATCCATTAAACGCCTTTAAGATTAAATTATTCTTACACAGCTGTAATTTTTAAGTAGCAATAAAAACATTGTTACTGCAGTTTTTAAATCTCTCGTGAGGCTTATTTTTAAAGAAAAAGAACAATTTGCATATGATTAATTAAAACCTTTTTCATTGCTCCATTGCGGTTATGTTGGACAGTTGTATTTAGATGAACAGAAGTAATGCAGAAAATTACTATGGTATCTATAGTAACAGAATATGAATGTGATGTTTGACAGTAATAGGCAGCTGAATAAAACACATTGAATTTTTAATGAATTTTGTATTTTCAATATAATCCTGATAGAGAAGATTGTATTTATCTTCATGATTGCAAAAAGTGTTGTTTCTAAAGCCTGGCAAATCTGATGAAAGTCTCTTTTCCTTACGAGTTAAGAGCACAGCCTGACAGGCTGCTTTATGCAGGCAATTTGTATACACGCACCTTTAACGCTATGCTTGTCATCGAAATGTGCATAAATCCTGGGAGAGTGCTTTCTATAAGCTTTTTGTAAGTAAGGATTATATCAGTCGCATAGCTGAAAAATGATACCAGAATGGAACTTAATAATATGTGGGAAGACGGCAACGGATAGCTTTTGACCTAGCTCTGGCATAGTTACTACAAAATTGGTATTGACTTTCTTCAAGATTCCGGTCAACTAAAATGCTGGAAGCACGATCACAAAATTTACGTCCCTGTAATGCTAAATTTTGATTATGGATACAGATATTATTGACGTTTTACTAAATACGATGAATTAAAGTAGCTTTGCGCATTTCATATTTTATTGATGGAACTAGAATATCCTTAAAGGAAGAGGTGAGATCATGTCAAATCAGTGCGGAGAGAAAACTGAGTAATTTAATAAATGCAGTGTGTTATGTTACATAACCCATCAGAACATGCATAATTTCCTTAAATCTATTTGCTTTTAAAATTCCTTTTGATGACTTTTACCTAAACCTTTTCAATCTGTTCATTATCTGCAAAGAAGTTGTTACATGCATTCATTATTCTGTATCTGATTTGTTTTAGCTGAACACAAGTAGGTGTAGGGGAAGAATTTGCTGAGTGAATTAGAAACTGGATTTTGAATTGCACTTGGTTTTAAAAAGTACAAATACTAATCTCTGTTTTCTTTTGATGTTTAATTTTTTAGTGTTGCAAATGTATCAGGAGTATGTCTTTTCTGTTTGCCCTGAATAGATTGTGTAGTGTCCAGAGTTAGCAAGCTACTTGGAGCAAAGCTCATAATTTACAAGTATAGATATTTCTAATAAATAGCCTTCAGTAAGTTCCAAAGCACAGTTTATAGTAGTAGGATGGGAACTGCAATTCTCCATCTGCTTTTAAAAAATTAGAGGGAGGATTATGAGAGTAGTAAAAGAAAGGAGAATGAGAAAGCAAGCCATGATTGCTGATACAGAAAAGTCAAAAAAGATGTCTGTCAGCTCAATGAGTGCTAATTTCTGTAGATATTCAAGAGCTTTAAAAGCAATGGTTCATCAACAAATTATTGCATAGTTAGAAGCCCATTAATACAAATGACAGAATCCTAAATTTAGCATATGATGTTCCCAACAGTTCTTGCCGAATCAGATGGTGAATATGGTCTTACTTTGCCAGTCCAAATTTCACTCGTAGCACATTCAGCTCTGAACGGCAGCCGTCGTCTGTCCGTCCGAGCCTGGTCTGCTCCACAGCCGCAGCAGAAGCATCAGGCTCGTTACCTGCCTTCCCCAGTAATTTCACCAGGCAGACTTTTTAAAATGCTAATTAAAACATCCTTGATGTAATCAGATGGCAGGTGTAAGAGTAACAACTAAAGAGATCTGATTATAAGTGGTTCTCAGAAACATGGTAAGCAACTGATAGCCAGGTAGAAGTGCTTCTTTGTTTATGTATCATTTATGTAAATTAGGGTGTAATCAAATATACACTTGCATTTTCCTCGCAGGCCGCAATTAACCTTCCTTTTCTATTCCTACCACATCATTTTTTTAATGTAAGTAGGCTATGTCTTCCAGGGAGGACTGTCTGCACGCTGGGTTGCTGCAAGTTAGTAATTTTTAGCCCATTCACTAAATGTACATATTCTAGCAATAATATAAATATTTTAATAGTGTTTTTTCAACATGAGCAACTGTCATTCTGAAAGACACAGTATCTGGTCGTAAATAATAGTTGGACATCAGTCAATTAAAATAAAGCACGTTTTATACCATATAAGAGCTAATTCACCCCATGAGGACATCTGAGGAGCTGTCTTCACTGAAGTCCAGGCTATGTGAGAAGGAAAATTTCTTCCTTCAGTTATTGACGTTCAGATGAGGAAAATGTGACCTTGTGGGAAAAAGCATAGCAGATAGCTTAGAAGTCATCTCTTCAACATATTAAACTCCATTTCCTTGGAAATGCACCAAAATAATCACTGCAAAAATATCTTCTTGGGTTTTGAGCTGCTTAGGATTACATTTTCCATCAGAAAATCCACGTTAAGTTATCATTTCTTTCTTACTATTACATTAAGCTGGATCTTCTTTGTACTGCTAAAACTCACCAACTCGTAATCTCTGATGTTCTCCATAATCCTCCAAAAACCTTGCGTGATTCCTGTCAGAGCCTTTCTGAATGTTGTGCTGTTGTGCTGAGATGTAATCTGTCCTACAGCAGCGAAATGCATTTAACTTTCTCCACTGATATTGATTATCCTATCAGTTACCGCAGTGTGTAGATACCAAATATCTAAATGCCTGGAACCATCCTTTCTGTTAATTACTGGTTAAAATATCTTTTGTTCTGAAATTCCGGAAATGTTTCCAATCGTGGTGGTTTGGTGGACAGCCAGTTCTGTGGCAGGTTAAAAACTCTGCTCCTTCGTTAAAACCTCCTTTTGTTTTTATTTTAGGTTGAAATTAGTCCACTGGAAAACGCAATAGAAACCATGCAGCTAACAAATGATAAGATCAATAATATGGTTCAGCAGCATTTAAATGATCCAAATCTACCCATTAACCCTCTCTCGATGCTACTTAACGGCATTGTGGATCCTGCAGTCATGGGAGGGTTCACAAACTATGAGAAGGTAACGTCAAAATTATCTGTCCTGCAGTGTTTCACCTCTTCGAGCCGGACTCTCCTGGAACGCTGCAGGACGTGTGTGGGGGGGTGTGCTTGTACGTGAACGCTATGCGAGTCTCCCCTCCTATGTGTTTTGTAGAACATTGCTAAAAAGTTACCGGTTTTAATGTCTTTCTGATATTTCTGGGTATATTTTTGCCTTCCTGCATTTGAAGGAAGGGTTGGTGCGTTTAGCAGCAGGAGTACTTATGTGGGGACGTGGTGGACGATCGCTTACGAGAGTTGGACACCGCGACTGGTGGCAGTCCCGGTGTGCGCTCTCGTGCGCTTGGACGTCGGCGCTGAAGCAGGAATTTTTGGGTGAACTTCACTGACCAAAGTAACCGACGGCTGTTCTCTCCTTTGCTTTCAAATGCATGAGTTTTTAAAGGATCAGTCAAATGGTAGAGACTTCTGAGATACCAGTCAGTTGCAAGTAATCTTAACTGCGCGCTTACAACATTAGTTTTTAAAGTTGTATGGGGTACGATATTAACACTGGGAAACGATAAACACTGTATCTAGTATTTATGTTGTGAATATTAATCATATTAAGCTAGCATAAACAAACAACATGTGTTTTGTAACAAAAACGGAGAAGTTCCATGCTGACGGACGTGTTGCTGTATCCATCCATTTATGTCCTCCTGTCTTAATCTTAAAACATTGTTAACTCCTATGTCTCTTTCCTAGATTTTCACTTTGTATTTCTAGCTATTACTGCTATTTTGCAGAACTTCTGGTTTGATTCATTTATCTTTGCTGTTGGTAATTCTTCCGTGGTAGAAGGTGTTGATTCATTTTCTGAAATAACGGCTCATTTCTCTCTCTTGACTAGGCTTTTTTTACTGAAAAATATATGCACGAGCATCCAGAAGATCATGACAAGATTGAAAAACTGAAGGACCTGATTGCTTGGCAGGTAAAAGATTTTAAGTCAGGTTGGTCAGGGCCAACTGCTGTACAAAGACAGACAGTTTAGTGTCACTTTTGAGAAAATTCAGACATTAAACTATTCACCCTGTGTACGCTTCTTTGCCATTTAAAACTGTCTTGGAACTTGAGCTAAAGTTCATCTTTTCAAATCTGACATCGTTTGTCATTTGATAAACCTGCAAGGAACAAACGTGATGAACGTCTTTTGTTTCTTTTTCTTTTCTTTTCTTTTCTTTTTTGTAACCGTAATACAGTGAAAATATCCCATCTATATCAAATGAGAAAATATTTTATAATAATGCTGGTTGGTATTATTGGCAATTTAGTTTTGCATTTTAATTTTCTACGGCTGATTTCAGAAATTCTTCTCAGACAGTAAAATGAAATGCCTAACCCTGAATCCCTCCTCCTGCTTGCATGCACTGGGACAGTATTTCTTCACGTGTTCACTTCTTTCTTCAAACAATGTATTTTCCATTTATTAAACTTTCTGTGTATACCTGCAGTACCTTTTAGCACAGAATATGAAATGTGAGAGTTGCAAAAATAACTTGCATGGAAAATATTTAGTAAATTCATCTAGACGTTGTGAAACCTTTGGTTCATTTGCTATATAACTTAACATGGTACAAAACCATTAGTGAGTCCTAAAGCATATGAAATTGCCTGGTATTTTTATGATGATGAGTTAAAGCAGAAATCATTTAAATGTAAGATCACATGGGTTATATTTTCTGCACTGGGAATGGAACCCAGATTTCCAGCCCTCTGCCTGGGCAGGAACCCTCTTGCATGAGGAACTGTGTTTACATGTACCAAAGGATATTTTTCAGGACAAACAAGAAGCAATTCCAATTTTGTTCCATAGTCATATACTGGACATTTTCCAGTGGTCTCAAGGTAATGTTATGATAACTAAAAACCACCAATATGATTGGAAGCTTTTTTCCCACATAAGAAAGTGCATCATTGCCTTTTTATATTCAATTTTGTCTTTATAATAAAGGGAATAATTTACATTTCTATAGGTTTCAACCTTAGAGGTAGTAGAACCAAAGATACAGAATTCAAAAAAAAAAAAAAAGAGGTCCTCTGAAGACCATAAAACTATCACTGAATAAAAACCCTTTTGGTCTGCAAAAAAATTTATGTATTTATTTATTTATTTATTTATTTTCTTGTAAGCTTTTACAGAAGATTAGGTTTTAGGAGCTTTAAGTTTTACAGAGGAAAATAATTTGATCCCAGAAGACTAACTTCACATCAGCTCTCTGTCTTTGCCTCTGATAGCGATACTTCAAATGAATTACAAACACACTTTTCCTTAGCAAAGATTCACTTTGGTAACATTTGAGTATTAAAATAATATTACTGTTTGAAAATACGTATGGCAGCTAATCACATTGTATTTTAATTATTCGGTGGTTTTAAATACATAATTTCCCATCAGTATTGTAGTTCCAAAACAATAGGAACCAGAAGAATAGAGAAAAGGGATCAAAAACTATTTTTATATCTGAAAATTCTTTTCACTAAAAGGTCTAGCCATTTCACGGTGGCAATCAAGGCTTTTAAACTACCTGAGACGTTTCATATACATTTAGTGTATCCTAAGACTTTAAACCTCCTCTCCAATTCTTTCAGTTTTCGGAACAGAGGCAGCAGAAGTAGACGGGAGCGGGGTGGGGAACTGTCGGCTGGTGTCGGGAGAGGGACTTGGTACGGAAACTTTCCCAAGTCAGGCAGTGGTCTGAATTCATCACGGACTTGACAGTGATTGAAAGCAAAAATGAGGTTTCATTTTTCAGTAATGTGGGGCTTGGAGATCTGTAATCACACGGAGATTTTCTTTATGCTGTGTAAATCAGTCTGGGTATATGAAATAGTAGCCTGACAATCATTATCAGCTGACTAGTTAAATTTAATTTTTTTTCTATCCCCTTACCTTACCTGTTTCTCCATTGTGCTATGGAATTCACACTCTTCAGGATATTATCCTTTTATAATTCCTGTGAACTTTAAGTATATGTTTTTTTCTGTTTATTATTTTTTCAGATAAGTATCATTAGTAAAGCAATGTTCATTTTTGTCCATCTTATTGCTTTTCCAACTGAGAAAAAAAATGTTTCCATGCAACTACATCATTTCAAGCTGATCTTTTATTTTAACATGAAGATAATGAAATGATTGATTGAAATTACGGTAATGAAATGAATGATCGATGATGTTAGTCACTCTGCATTTAGTTAATGTATGTACAGCATGCCAAAACTAGTATGTCACATAAAAATCTTGTGCTACTTCTACATAGCTGAAAGAATTGTAGCATACCAAGCTAAGGTTTTTATGATCATATTTTATGATATCATTATTGTGAAAGATTATCTTTTAAGATTTAAGATTAATTTGAATAATTCAAATCTATGGAGCTTTTTCATTCTTTTCAGCCAAGCAGATCAAGATCTTTTTTTAAAAAAAAAGAAATAAAAATCAGGGAATAATTTAAGATGCAGTGGAACTTTATAAAATTGTAAAATCAACAGAGATGAGAGTTATGTAGTGAGTGCTACCTTGAGCTGGTTTCCTCTCTCATTCAGCTCATTCGTTTCTAGCTCAGCTCCTTACATTACTTTTACTTTTTCATTCATCTCTCCAAAGGTGAGGATGCCCTGTAGGGTCTTCTGAAATAGAGCCGTAAGCAAACCCCCCCAATGCTCCAAAGCCAAATGAATTGGCAATATATCATGAATGTGGCAAAATTCTGCCTCTGTCTCCACATCTGACAAAGACTCGTATAGGTTTAAAATTCAGTGTCACTCGTCACCAGATTTCCCTGTGTCCATGTCTGGAAAGGAGACGTAGGAAGAATTTTGAAGTTAGTAGAAGAAGGTGAAGCAGAAATGGTAAAACAGTCCGAAGGTACCTTCCTTCTGTACTTGATAAATGTTTAAAGGATTAAGTGGTCTTGGACAGGGAGACCAGATATCCTGACTCTGAAATCTCACAGAACTTCTGTAGCAAAGCCGCGGGAAGTTTATTAAATTCAGCTTCTGTTAAGGAATAACAAGCCACCGCCTTCTCTGGTTTCTGGTCGTCTTTCGTTCCCGGGTAGCTGGTGCCTCCTCTTGCCTGTTCCTCCAGCTCTTGACTCGACAGTTCTTGTACCCACGGACCACCAGCCTTCAGGTGCTCACGTTCTCCCCACCCAGCCCACGCTCGCTCCAGCAGACCTGGCCACCAACCCTCCTACTGTTCTGCTTCTCCAAGGGCCAGAAGCTCTCCGCGGACGGTCGTGCGCGCCTGGTGTACGCCAACGGTGAAACCCTCCTTCGCACCTTCCGTTCGGGGCGCAGAAGGAGGCACCTACATTTTTTTCCTGACTGCGACTTTTCCCTACAAAAAAAAATGTGATTTCCTCCATATGGCTTGATTTTCTAAATTGGAGGTGGCTAATCCCTAGGACAGGCTCATTAGTGCATTTTCTGCTTGTAAAAATTATCTCAGAGCTGAAGCTTCAGACCCCGCGTGTACTTCATCTTGGTAATTCGCTTTTTTTAAAGGAATCCATTTAAAAAGTCAGCAGGTTCTTTTAAATAAATGAGCCAAGTGACCACTTATCCCTGCAAAACAGGAGGGTCACAGTGTGGCCTGACAATTATGAAAATTTGGAAATTCGTTTACTTGTTCAGAGCAGGGAAGTCTTCTGATTTTAATGTTTAATTTTTGTAGCGTGCAAATCCATATGGCTATAAATAGAAGTGGCTACAGTAAAAAAAATTGCCATTCTTACTTCTCTTTGTAGCCTTTAGGAAAAGAAACTGTGTCCATTTAAATAGTGCCAAATCACAGAGAATCATCTTGATAAGATTTCTTGAGTTTGTTCATCTGTAATTCATCTGTGTATTTATTATTCTCCTTACTAATAAAGCTACTCCTTGTGATTGCTGCTCAGTCTTATTAGAAAAATCTGGTTTTAATCAGTATTATGATTTAATTATAAATTATTAAGAAGCCTCTTAGCTTGATTGCTGCAGAGAATATCTAAGTTAGAATCAGAGCACTGTGTAGGCTGAAACGGACCTGGAAGAGGAAATATGTTTCCTAAGCTGGAGGTAGAAAACTCTAATAGTGTGTCTGGATAGCTGTGGGAATGAAAATGTCTCTCTTAAAACATTTTAAAAGGTCAGCTACTCCTCCACACTATGAACTAATTATATAATCCTGTGTTGGCATGGATATCTTGTGACAGAAGCCTTGAAGATAAACGATTATTTTCAAATACAAAAGAGAATTAATCTGATTTTTTTCTCTTCTGTTTTGTTCCCAAAGAAAATGAAATTATTTTTCTAAGGAGAAATGTATAGTATATAAAACTGTATGTTTTATTAATAAATATTGCTCTGCTATATATACATGTCCAAGGATGTAGCTCATTTGCAGTTTTAGAACTAGCATTTGTTTTAGAAGACATACAAGTATTTTCTCCTTCAAGGTTTTATTCTCATGAAACTGGGAAAGGACTGATATTAATAACCCAGTGTGAGAGTCATCATTCATCAGTTTGCCATTTTAAAGTACAGCGTGTATGGGGGCCTGTGAATATAACATCACGGGAGTATTTGTGCTATCTGATAAATTCATCTGTGCCTCCAGTATATGATCGCTGGGCAGAACTATGGGTGTATTAATTTTAAAGGACTTCGGTTAACAGAGAAAAAAGGAAATCATGTATAACAGATTTTTAGATCCTTTTTTACTACATTGTGCTTCATATACAGTGAATGATGATGATGATGATTATTGTTGTTGTTGTTTTTATTATTCCATGAGGTTTTTTACTCCTCTTGCAACGTGTGTGGGATTCTTGCCCTAACCCTTCGCTTAGGAAGGACTGGGCAGGCCGAAGCAGCGTAACTCTGCTTTCCAGATCCCGTTCCTGGCAGAAGGCATCCGGATTCACGGGGAGAAGGTGACGGAGGCACTGCGGCCGTTCCACGAGCGGATGGAGGCTTGCTTCAGGCAGCTGAAAGACAAAGTGGAAAAACAGTACGGGGTCCGCGCTGTTGTAAGTTACCTGCTAAATTTATGTTTCCTGAATAGGTGGAATTTCTTTAGATTACGGGCAACTGTGTATTCCTCTGTTGTAATTCCCACTGATTAAAAAAGCAATGTTGATGCAGCATTGCCTGGGTGTTCTCAGTGGTCATCAAATTATTAAATACTGAGCAGATTCTGTAAGAGATGTTCGGAAAGCCTTGGTAGTTTCATGTTCTAGCGTGGGAACAATTTCTAAATTGCTGGAATCTGTTCCTTGAAAGTCAAGATAATTCTTTAATATTCCATTTTTAAGGAATTGAGTTTAAAAAAAAAAAATTGCCACTATAGCATGATTTTTCTAGAGCTGAATGTCACCTTTCCATAGATGTAATTCCTTTTGAGATGTGAGGGCTGTGCTGCTCTACGGTAGCGTGCAGTCTGACATACTCTGGCACCACCCTAAGTGTAGGCAGGCAGGAAAAAGATAGCTGCTACTTAATGAGATTTAGTAGTGCTGGAGTTCAGGCTTTTCTCATTCCAACAAGGTATTTTCAGTGGCTGCTTCATCTACGAGGCACAGCCAAGAATTGGGCGGTGTTTCCAGTGGGGTTTTGTTCTGCTTTTAATTCGAGTGTTACCCGTTGGGAAGGAGGGCCAAAAGCCAGCATACAGCTTCGTAATTCAGAATATAATCGATAATTCAGTCAAAAGCCATGTGGATTGGGTGCTATTATATGATCGAATTTAAAATTATTTAAAAACCTGAGATGCAAGTGGTTGGAGTTGCTCTAGGACTGACTATGCAGAGCTGATGTCCCAATAATATATTGAAGGCTGCCAGGGTGTGCTTTATCTCTGCCTACTGGTAGTCCTGACAGCGGTGTTGTAAACGTGCTATAATTTTTAGGTTTATTTGTGAAACGACAGCAGTACGTGGAACTTGCATATGCAGTACATATCTTCTCACTGCTCCAGAAAATAAAGCTCATATATTTGCCAGAGAAGACCCATACGTCCTCTAACGCAGAGGTAGTCACCATATCATGCATATGCTGCCCAGATGGGGCTTGGAGCAACCTGGGCTGGTGGAAGGTGTCCCTGCCTGTGGCGGGGGGGCTGGAACTAGGTGATCTTTAAGGTCCTTTCCAACCCAAACCGTTTGATGATTCTATGACCTGGCACGCAGTCGTCTCCCTCCCGCCGGCCCCGTGACGGCGAGTTGAGTTGTGGCTCCTCTCCTGCCTGGTGGCTCTGCAAAACACCCCCCACACACCTCGGCAAGGGGACACCCCACGCACCCCACTCCCTGGGGAGGAGGATGGCACCGCAGGGTGCCGTGGTGGCAGTGGCCTGTCCTTGGCGCGTTGGAAGGGCCAGGAAATTATGGAGTCCCTCCCTTTGCTGCAGAGGCTTTTAGCTGAACTTGGAATCGTCAGATCTACTCACTGTTGAGTTGCCTTGTTCGTTTTCGTTCAGGATACGTAAGTGGGCTTCAAGCTATAGCGTTTACCTGATTTTTAGAGAAAATTTTACCTCCGAAAGAGCAAACAGTGAGGTATCACTTAGGACAATACACATTTTCCCCAAATTGGACTCAAGAGCATCCTATACCAGAAACCATTTCCCACAAAAAGGACTGGTATTAAAACCAAATGATCTCAAAAAGCAGTGATTTATTTAAGATTGCACAGAATCCACCTTCTGTCAGCAAAAGCCGTCTAAAACCAAAAGAAATCACCAACAGACCATTATTTACTGGGTCATGGCGCAGGAAAGCCAGCTTGCCAGCCTGCACTTTGGACTGCTGTCTCATCTCCATCCCTGGCTTTCCCTGGCACCCTGGAAACAGATAAGGACCTTGCACTGTAATCCCATTAACTACCTTTTAATAAGAAATGCAGTTAGCAGGTCCCAGCAGGCGAAGGACATGGTATCACATGGCAGGTGCTTCCCTGCAAGTGAGTGGCAGCTTCCTGATGAAAACACCAAATTGCATGGTTGCCCCATTTGGGGTTGGGTCATCATTTTTGCAGGTGCTGCATCAATTCACATATGTATTGAGGTAGATATTAGTTCATGGGCTCAGATTTTGAACATTATCTCTGCAGCCGTGCGGCTAAAAACATCTGCAGTTGTGGGTTTTGCCTTGTGCCTGAAAACTCAGTGTCTAAAGCACAGTTGCAAAGAGAGGAGATCACCTCTTCATGCCCTTCCTCTCTTCCCATCCTTAAACCCTCCAAGGCCAGAATATCAGATGGGAGCTCCATCACAATCTAGTCCTTACTAAATTAAGAAATAAAAGATTGAGAAATAGAAAAAAAAGAAATGGGTAACAATGACAAGTTCTCCAGTTTTACTTCTGCCCCTAGATGAGCAGCAGTCACTAAACAGATTCTAAAAGGAATGAAGCAACCGAGATAACGGCTGAACAGCCTTAAACCAGCACCCTCTTCATCTGGTTCTGATCATGGTCACTAATGGGTGCGTGCCACTGAGTTTATGGATGTTATGCCAATCACATCAATATAAGCAGGGTGTGAATTTGTTCCCAAATTCTCTCTGGAAAATCCCGCAGAGATTTATTCTGGAGAGCGGGTGATGCGGGATATGGTGAGGGAGAGCTTCAGCTAACCACTCAGTGGGAGGCAGAGCGTCCGGGGCTAAGGAGACGCCAGGACAGATGCCGCAGCAGGCAGGGCAGCAAAAACGTGCCAAGTGACGTTCTCTGAGCACCCAAAACCTCAGCGGAATTGTACATGCCGGTGAAGTATCCTGTTGTATTTTATGACAGGCCCTCCTTCAGAGATTAATTTTCACTGTTTCCTATAGGGATGCCGCCTTTTTTTTTTAATGGAAACACTGAGATCTTACAGGGAATGTGCCAGCCTTTATGGTATCCTTCTAAGTGGTGTTCCATTTGTAGTCCTTCAGATCCAGTCTTGCTAGTATATTTAGGAAGAGAAAAGTTCAAATAGTAATTTATTCCCAAGGAGAACAGGAATAATTGACATTAATGGTACTTGCATGTCAGTCACTTCAGTAATATACATTTACATCATCAGGGAGATGACTGGAAAGTCATATGCAGGTGGTGTTATCTTTCTAATTTCACTCTACCCACCAGTAAGAATTGTCGGGATTGATGGAGTTTTATCGCTTCTGCCTTCCTTGTACAAGGCCAATTTACCAGTACTTGACAGGGTGGAAAATATACCTGTAATTAAACAGCATGCGATTCTTATTTGTTGACTGAAAGAGTTCAATTATTTTATGCATATATCAGTTATTAATGACTAACAAAGCTTGTATAAATATTCAGAACTCTAAAATTGTCTGAAACAAAAAAAAAATCTTTCATATATTTTCTTCTTAACCTAGATGTCACTCTGTAAATTGGCTCTCTTGACATAGAGTTCCTCTTAGTGGGTTTTTTCTTTTTTTTTTTTTAAATATACTGACAGGGCAGTCACTTCAGTTGCAGAGATGCATTGGAAAAAAAAGTTATTTGTAGAAGGCTCCTTTTTTAAAGCCCACATGTAAAAAAGCTTGTAAATACCATTGAAAAAAATGAATTATTGGAATATGTTTAAAATTATACATGTGCCTATGAGGACCTAAATATTTCTTCCTAGTTCTTTAAATGGATTTTCTTTAGAATTTGTTTCTTTGTGGTTAATGCATAGTGAAATGAAAGAAAAACTATCATATCTTTCCACATTACTTTTAGCAACCAGATATCAGCTATATTGTGATTTGAGAAGTAAGATCTTTTATTTCCTTATTGCAGCTTTCAAGTTTGGATGATAGACGAGGCAGTCGGCCACGGTCTATGGTGAGATCCTTCACGATGCCGTCGTCTTCAAGACCCCTCTCCGTTGCATCGGTGTCTTCCATCTCCTCCGACAGCACACCTTCTCGACCTGGCTCAGATGGGTGCGTAAGAAATACTCATTCAGGGCTTATCTCTGTAAAGCATGATTCAACGTGCACGTCTATAGGTTTTGAGGATTGTCACCACCCCGCTCCAGATCTCAGTGCTTTCACGGTGTTACTCCTTCCAAACCTACTGGCTCCTCCTGTGTGGCAGCACGGTGTTTGTTTGATCTCATAAGGACCTGTGGGGTATTTTGGTTGGCTCTTTTCCCAGTATATATTTATTCCAGATTTGGTTCATCATAATACCCCACAAACATTAAGGTGACACAAAGGTATGAGTAACTAGTGTGGGGTGGGGATGGTGCTTTTACGTGACAGCCTAATATTGGCTAAAAAAACCCAACCTATATAGATATCTATCTCAAGATACATTCCTTGTGGTTTTTTTTAACCAAAATAAATATGATGCTCTTCTTGGTCATCTTTTAAACAAAGTTAAAGAAAACCCCCTAAGCATTCAAACAAAATCCCCCAAACAAACAGGAGGTAAATTATCCCCTTGTAAAGTATTGCAACTGTAATAGTTTAGAAGTGACCTTTTGCAAAGTCATTGACGAGACGTGTGTTCCGCTGGTCCTGTCGCGGTAAACAGGTGGAGCTTGGGAGAAGGAAGGGATTAGCTAACTGCTCAATCACTTCTCACTTTTGCTGCCAGAGGAAAAGCTGCTTATGGCAAGACTCTACCTCAAGACTTATCAGGATATTTCACATGAAAACTGGGAATTCTGTTGATATGTCCTGTATCACAGTCACATCCCTCAAAAGAACAAAATAATCTGTTTTCTTTCTGGCATTTCCGTGCAGCCTCAGAAGTCCCTTCTCCCTCTTCCTCCCCCCAGGCATTCCCGTAATCCAGAAACTCAATATTTGACCAAGGTGGCAGTTTCTAAAAAGCCTCCTGAAGGGCTGCTAACTTACAGAGATGTGCTAGAGACATAGTGTCCCTTGTGCACCTTCAGAGGGAGTTATTACCTGACTAGAGAGTAAAAGCATCCAGTAAAATGAAATCCAGCACCTAAGGACCAACATGATACTTGCCTTGATTACAAACAGTTTATTTACCCATTGGGAAGAATGGCAAACCGTGCACTGTTTTGGTGCACTGGTCTCATTCAGGTGTCATTACGTTATCCTCTGTAACGTATACGCAGTGAGTCATGTTGATATAAATGTAGGACAGCAGAGACAATAATGCATTTTGACTAACGCATCCATGAAAGTTGTCTTGCTGGAACTTGGGGATAACTACTATCCCAAGTTAGTGGCCAACTTTCTTTTCTCTCAGAAGAAAAATACTGATTCTTTCCCTGCCTGCCTCTACCTCTTTCTCTTTTTGCCTTCAAAATCATTATATGTATTTTTCTTTCTCCATTGGATGCTATTTTCTTATTTTTTTCATCTCCATCCCAGCTTTGTTGTGGCAAGTATCACTCAGCAGTTTTGGAGGATCTCATGAGTCTCCTCAGTATGTATACTAAAAAAAAACCTCACAAAGATCATGGTGCAGCTCAGCTCCTGCTCCGAGCCCGGGGCAGTACAGCTGCAATACATGTGAGAAAAATATAATGAACAACTATCATCACTGAGAAGACCTGAAAAAAATGCTTATTTGCTTGATCAGTGGAGCAGGAAAAGAAAAATCTTCAGATGTAAATAACATAATGAAAGACCTGAAAAATTCAAATGACTGTAAAAATCATGTGGGTGATTCGTCACTACTAACTTGGAAGAAGTTCACCCATGTACCTACCATACTTGATTGGGTTTATGGTCAGTTGTCCTCTCCTACTTTCCATTTCCCCCTTCTTCACATGTTAATTCTGAGATTAGAGGTGAAGCTAAGAAAAACAATCAAAAACAGAGCCGACAGACTGTCTTGCCCAGATCACCCAACTTATATTTTATGCCATTTCCAGCTTCTCCTGCTTTTAAACAGTAAAAACTCAAAGCAGACGTTGACATAGTATGTGTTTTACAACTCCCAACTCTATGTATAAATAAAACCCTGACTTGAAAAAAGGACCTTGGGTTTATTCACTGCTTAAAATGGGACTTAGAAGTACAAATCTGAGCACTTACAAGCAGTGGTTGGAAGTGGGGAAGTCCCACTGTGCCTGTGTTTTGCCATCTGTTGGAAATCCTAATGTACTTCAAGTAGGAGCATGGCGTGCTAGCCCATTTTATCACCGATACGTTGCGTACAAATAATTCATAGTACTAATAATAGTAATGCCTGGAAGGGAAGCAATTAGTCATTGTCTGAAGAATGGCAATTCCTCCTGTAAACTTGCAGTCAGCCTGCGAGGCGGCAGAAGCGGCTAAAATATGCAAAGCAGATGGCTAAAACACAGTGTCAGGACAGCTGTCTTCTGGTCTGGGCTTTGGCACTGATGTGCTTTGTGGCCCCGGGCAAGTCATTTCCCTCCCTTTTCCCTATCTGTAAAATGGGATGAAAAAAGCTTGCAGTTTTGTCTCCCAACCCGTGTGGTTTTGGCTTTGGTTATGAGGGTAACGGCTCAGGGGTCATTGCCGTAGGTACTGGTTTGAGCATCTTTCCATCAAATGAGCTGACTTAGGCTGAAAACTGAAGGGCCTTTAGTGCTTCAAACAACAACAAAAATAATAATCATTTGGGATATTGCTGCTGGATATTGCTGCTCATGGAGATGATTAGGATAACTTCACTGCAAATTGCCTGAAATATGAATCCTACAGTATTGCACAGGGAAGATTGTGTCCTGTATGTGCATGCATCCCCATGGCATAGTAAATACTTTTCCAGTGTTAAAAAGTAAGCTGGTTTCTTTGTTTGGGGATTTTTGGTTTGGCTTCCATTTTGTAATGTGATGATTTGAGACATCTGCTTAAAATCTGTCAGTGTAATTTTGACTAAGGTATGATTTTAGTAGTTGGTTTAGTTTATAATATAAAATAAATAAGAAAATACTTTGTCTAGCTAAGAATATTTTAGCTCGTTAAGAGCAAAATCTCTCTTTAACTTTTATTTAAACTAGCCGCTAAAAAAAGGTGAGATGAGAGAGATTCCTTTAAATTACTGAGTGAAAATTAGCTAAAGAGAGTTCCAATATTACTTAGAATAATGCTTTCCCTACACAATAAATACTCTTTACAAAATGAAGTTTTCCTTTAAAAGTTCATTACCGCTAAAGATTTTTTCCTTTGTAGCCAGAAAAAAGTAGTCATGGACTGTAAACACTGCAGAGCTGATGGTAGTAGTATATCAGCCCTGCCTATATCCACATGCTTGAAGCATTTCAGGTGGGAAAATACATCTGATATTTGGAAACTAACCTTGCCCTTCGTTATTATCTGACTGATTTTTCATTCTTGAGGTTATCTTTAATATCAGAACAACTAAGCTCAGCCCTCCTGGCTCCCCCTCACCAGGCGTGCTGTAGGTGAGCAGAGGTGTGGATCTGTGGGTATGTGTGCGCACACTCGTATGGATGTATATCCTCATGCGTGCATGCAAAATCAAATGTACAGACAGGAATGGGGCTTCTGCCTGTGGTTAAACCTCGATACCAATGTATAGGTGTTTCCTTTGCATTAAGGGCGATACTGTTTGCTCTTATGTGAAAAGGTACTGTACTTCTGATGAGTTACAAGGATTAGAAAGTGATTTACGTTGTGCATGTTCAACAGAAAATCACTACACCTCTGCAGAACAATTTCTTAACTGTTATTCCTTCTCTGGGGAATATGTACATCCTCTTTCTCCACCAAAAAAAGGCTGAATAAAAAGTCCAGGAGAAATTTGGGGACTTGGCTCTTTTTTAAAGAAATCCTTAAAGCCATTGGTAGGCAGAAGGACTGCCTCCAAGGTGCCAGGGAAGTAGGGGTGACATTTCTTTAATGCGTTGTACAACTACCTGCACTTGTATGGTGCCGATTTCCACCGGAGTTTCCAGGCGGCTGCTGGCACGCCTGCCATGGTGCCACGGCATAGATAGTGGGAGTGCTGAACGAGAAACTGATTTTTATGTAAACCACATACAGCAAAACTCGGGAGTTTGTGTAGCTGTAAACCAGTAAATTTACTACAGAGGAGGGAAATAGGCAGTACTGGTTCTTCAGCAGTTCTGCAGTAAATTTTATTGTAAGACAATTACGATGGTTATGACTTCTGCCCCCTCCTTTTCGCTGTAATGAGTTTTCCTCGATTAGCAAAGCCCCGTTAACTCAAGCGAGACTTTGGGAAGTATGTAAATGAAAATTAGGTGTTTTGAAAATAGTATTTTATTGATCTAAGCAACAACAATTTTCTTTAGGTTTGTGCTGGAGCCCCTCCTGCCAAAAAAGATGCATTCTAGGTCTCAAGATAAATTGGACAAGGATGACCTAGATAAAGATAAGAAAGAAAAGAAGAAGGAGAAAAGGAACAGCAAGCACCAAGAGATATTTGATAAAGAATTTAAATCTACTGATATTTCTCTGCAGCAGTCCGAAGCAGTGATCCTTTCAGAAACGGTAACTTAGCAAGTAATTCTTTACCTAATTCTGAGCAGTGTTCTTTCTCTTTTTAAATAAAAGTGTTGATTTTTATGATTTAGTTTATTTTTAGACCAAAAATAACTCTAAGGGAATACGCTACAATGTTAATATATGTGATAATGAATCAAAAATATAGATTTTATTTACAGTGTAAAAAAATCATGGTATCTCCTATGAAAATCTTAACCAAAAGCTATATATGACAATTTGATAAAAGGAACAGATGGTATAACCTAAGTAAAATAAATGCTACCATTTTAGCAGCCTTTTGAATTTATGGTTCCCAATAGATCATGATGGGTTTTCTCATATTTCAGCTGACTACTGCAAGACACTTTTTGGTGGAAATGTTACAAGGTCATTTCGTGCATGGCAATTACGTATTCTTGAAAGGCTATTTTGAGCAGAAAATCGTAAGCAGTTCCACTGGTGGCTGTGTGTAAGAATATTAACTACAGGGCATATCTCTCTTAAGCCCTCTCTTCTTGGCGTATATTTAATTCACTGAAGCTCTCCTAAAGGCTTAGGGAACTTGAGAAGTTTTAGCTCTGAAATTGAAAGTGAGGCCTTTTTAAGCTGGAGCAGGGAGTGCATGAACTAACTGTAACCTCCAAATCTCTGCCTGGACACCTGTTTTGAGGCCAATAGTTTAAAACGTGCCCTCCAGAAATAAATGTAACGTTCTTCTAAAGATTTGCACAGGTACTTGGAGAGCCAACTTTTAACTCCGTTGGTGGCTGTGTCATTTACATTGGACTTTCGAAACTATTTCTCTCCGACCTGTGATGACTAGATCCTTTTAAGTCTTTCTATTTGGTGTTTGTAGCGGAATATTACTTAGATGTTCAGCTACAGTTCCTCTGTTTTCTGGATTTGCTCCTACTTTTCCTTCCAGAGGTGAGCTAATCTCTCAGATTTGTCTTCTGACATCTTGGAAGACCAGAGTTGTTTTCTCTGATGTGGCCATAGGCCCAGTATTAGCTCAGCAAAAAGCTCAGATAAAATCCCTTTTGTGCGTCTCAGGCTTTTCACCCAAACTCCTTTGAAGCTAGTGAGTTTTTCCATTGACTTCAGTAAATTTTGGATCAGCCCTGGTTTGTATAAATGGAGATCCCTCTTGCCAAATCCAGCCAGGTGAGCATCTTTAGAGTGTTTTCAAACAGAAAATACATTTTGCATGGATTTCCATGTGTCTCATCTTTTTGATGCAATGCATTCGCCTCCGCACATTGCAGCAGTGGTGTTTTGACTAAGCCTGAACGTTGCAATGGCAAGGCTTGCACTCCCATGTCCCAGATCCCCAAACGGACTAGCAGAGCTTGTGGGAGAAGAGCATTAGCCACAGAAGAAGAAAATTGTATTGCAGGGCAGCTCAGTCAGCTGGACTTGCACAAATCCGTGAGACCTGGTGGGAGGCGTCCAAGGATGCTGGAGAGCTGGTTGATGTCACTGCAAGGTCACTCTTATCTCCAAGAGGTGTTGGATATTGGAGAAGATTCCTTACGACCGGAAAAATGTAAATGCTGGTTGGAAAGGAGGACATGATGACCCTTCAAGGCATATTCCCATTTGTCATCTGAAGAACAAAAATGAGCAAAACCCAACATGGTTTGACTCAAGTTTTCCACTCTTCCCAGTCAAGAGCTTTCAGTCAATGACTGGTATGACTAATTTCCCCCTGGTTATAGAGAGGGAGGCCAATTAAATGTCAGAATTAGTTACTTACAGTTACTTCGAGCTTCTTGAAATCCACAGATCAATAATATAAAAAGGAGTTTACTGGTGAGAGAAAAACTCCCCCTTTTCAGTATCTGCGAACTACTTGATGAGCTCCAAAATGACCAAGTCAATTTTTAATGCTTGGTGTTAGTGTGGTTCATTTGCTCTTGTAGGTGAACTAGAAGAAACACTTTTGAGATTAGTTTACAAGAGTGGTAGTACAATTCCCACTGCTGTCTTCAGGAATTTTGTACAGATAATGTCAAGCAGTTTAAAGACAAAATTTGTCTTGTCTTAAAATTTTTGCACTCTGGAGACCTGTCCCCTAGTAACTATATAAAAGGGAAATTGTTATCTTTTGTAGGTAAGAATTCAGCTTTTCCATTTTTCTACTTTTGTGGGCTGCACTGTGTGCAAGTTCCCTTTCTAAGTTGAAATTACTCCCAAAACACTGTTACTGCTGTGTTTTATGAAGAAGAAGGCATTTTGAGTTTTCTTGCATTAGGAACTTGGAAGAAGAAAGTTTGCTAGCTTAAAAAAAGATGATGATGAAATGGAGGGGGGGGGAAATTAAGGATTGGGGTTTTTTCCAAAGAAGTTGGAATCCAGATTTGACTAGAAATGGAAATTATAGTAAGATTTAAGGAGCTTTTAAAGTGAGATTCTGGTAATAAACTACTATTAGTTACTAGATTTTGTATTACAGTTACTGGATTCATTCTGTTGAGAATTTTAGAACTCCCTTGTACCATCACTAATTCAATTACAAGATTTGAATGATCTGGTGAATTTTCTAATGGATTCTTAGTTCTGACTGCTAAAATATTTGGGGGTTTTATAGCAGAAGACATGCTTTTCTTTAGTACGATGACAATTTATAAGTACCTTCAAGAAAACGAATGAAGGAGTAACAGCCAGCTTGGATTTGTCAACACCAGATCGGTCAAGCCCTTCTTTCTTCTTCCTGCGACAGAGGGGGAAGCTCTGTGGGGAGCGATGATGTGGCAGACCCCGATGTGCCGACTTCAGTATGAGTTTTGGCACGCCTCCCACGATGGTCTCGTGAGCAAGACTGGGCGACCAAGTCTGGTCTAAGGTGATGCTGAAGGACACACAGCAGCCTGGAAAAACTGCGCTTAAAATTGTGAAGGGTGAGATGGAGTAAATGAGAACCCGTGATGGGTTCGGATAGTGAGATATGTCAAAATAATGTATGTGCAGAAGCACAGCATGTGGTCAGCCTCATAATCGCTGGCTCTGTCTCATGTCTATTTATTAATAAGAGGGTCGGTGTGTGTCACTTCTGTTTCATCCAGGTGTCACCACAGTTCACAACCAGCCTGTGTCACTTGTAGCTGGTAAATAGCAGACTTGTGCTTGACGAAAGCCCAGTTTCAGATATTCACCCCCCACACGCATACTCACACACAATTACCTGTTGCCTGACAACACTCGTATTCTAAATTATTCTTCGCCTACCACAAATAGGCAGTTATCGGTGGTTTGCTTTTAGGAGGGAAGGATGCATCAATAAGCTTATATATGAATCTGTTCTCGATCCTGTGTTATTCACTACTAATTGGTTTGTGCAACGTAATTGCAAGCATGATACGGAGAATATCAAGTGAGAGGTGCAGCAGGCATGTCAGACAGCAGTCATTCCCATCTCTGCAGAGCTTCTGCTACTCTCTTCAAAGATGATGTCTCATGAAATGAGTGTTTCTATCACTGTGATGGACTTTCTTATATAGGAACTTCTTTTTTTCCAATCAAATGAATATTCATGGAAGAACATGAGAAGATTATAAAACTGCAGAATTATTTCATGGAGCCTTTATATTTTCTTTAAAAAGGAGCATTTGGAGCCTGTTTTGTCTAGTTGTATGGCTTGAATACTTTTTTCCAAATCTCACTGTACTCATAATGAATTTATTGACTGATCAAAACCCAAGGCCTGATTACAGAGATCTTGTACTACTATGATCTTATCGGAAGATAAATTAAGCACTTTGGTATATGAAAATCATCAGTAATGTCTTTATAGTTTTCTAGAGATTTATATCTTCTTTTAAGCATCACATAAACTTCTTTAACATAATTTCTCATTGTTAGTTCTTTGATTCCATGAGCTGATAGCAAACCTAACACTGAAGCCAGGTAATTAACAGACCACTTGAAAGCTGTGTTAGAAATCAGAATAGCAGGGTGTACATTTTATTGATTTAGTGGTACCTAACATCACTCACTATTGATCTTCCTTTCGTTAGACCAAAAAAAATTAGCAATGGGTTCATTATGGATTAGTGGTCTCCAAAGAGTTCATATTCCCTAGCAGAACGGTGATTTATTGTGAAGCTTTAAGAAGAGGACCAAGCTTGTCAATCGCAGAAGAAGTTAAAATTTATTTGAGATAAGTAGCTACAGACCAGGTTAACCTGGGAACTTAATCTAGTTGTTGGGTTTTCTCTTGGTTCTGGCATTGCAGCTTTGCTAATCAATTAGTGTGTTTTCCTTATTTGCTTTTTTATAATTATATGCCTCTGAGAAAGTGATTACTTTGCTTATCCATTCTACTAAAAATATGCTTTAAAAGGTCTTGGACAAAGAAACCTTTGGAGTCTTTAGGACTTGAATTTTAGTATGAGCCAAATTTCTGAAAGGTTACCCTGAGGTCTTGATGAACTTTCAAAAAAAGTTATGTACTTTATGGTCATTCATTTCTTGTAAAAGGGTCTCAGAGGCACACCCTTTTATGCAAACCCTTTTAGGATTTGTTTTCTGAAAATAAAAGGAAGCACTGATACCTCATTTTAGATTTCTCCTTCACAACATACTTTCTAAAAAAACACTGTGAAATGACAAAATTCTTCTAAAAAGCGTGAATTGCTGCTGGCATTTTCTGTTTTGTCCTAATGCAGCACCTTGAATGTAAGTCCCCTCTTAACTTCAGGCTGCTGCTCCATTTTCGGTGACCTCTTGGAAATAAAAAATTCCTTTCTTCACTGCGATTACTAGAAATATGGGGGCTGGTGGATGGGTAACAAACAGGAGAGCTCAGAATTAAACTCAGTAAAAGGAATCACCTTAACAAAGGCAGCAGTTGCCCATCAGATTACAAGTATCATTTCAGGGTTTCTGATGGAAGATTTAAGTGGACTACGAAGCAGCTAAAGCAAAACAATAGGGATATTTCAGTGAATTAAATATAAGCACAAACAGGCACCATCGAGAAAGCGTTTCTGGACAGATGATGTCTTCCTCAGAAGAGAGTTTCACCATGCAAACAATTAAAGAGATAAATTTTAACAGGGAACTAGAGCCCCATGAGAGGAAGGAAAATATTTTGAATGCTGTATAATCTTGTGTAAGGATATAGACTTCCTGAGCTGTTACTAAGCAAGTGTTTGGGGAATTGGCTCATTGCTTCAGAAAAATATGCCAGGCTACGGGAAGGTGTGTGCATTAAGTCTCATTGTGATTCCTGGGGAGAAGGCAAAAACATTTGCTGCTGTGAAATACTGCATTAAATCAGAAGTGTTGTACGTTATCATTGCCCTATTACTGTTTAGGAGGTAGTGGGGAAAATGTAGCAATCCCAAGGTCTGCTGCTCTGTAACAACATGAATTGCTTTACTGTCGCACTGGTTTTGTCCCTGTGCAGATCAGCCCGCTAAGACCACAGAGACCAAAAAGCCAAGTCATAAACGTCATTTCAAGTGAAAGACGTTTCTCTGTTTCTCCATCACCTCCCAGCTCCCAAGTGACACCACCCCCAATAACTCCACGGACAAAACTTTCTTTCAGCATACAGTCCAGTAAGTCTTTGATTTTAATTACATTTTATTTTCCTAGAATATTTTAGGCAAAATAACTGCTGGTGGGGAGATGTTTTTCCTGAGCATTACATTACGCCTTGGTTTGAGTTCTTTGAGTTAGTCCTTCTGCCATCACCATGGGATTGCTCGCAGGAGCAAGAACTTGCCTCTTAACGTCATGCTCCTTGCCTTCGCCAGTAAAAATTATTTCAACATTTTACGAAAGCGAGCAAAATTGTTGCGTTGAGAAAGTTTGTTTTCAAGTAATCATTAACAATTACCTAGGTATAGAGTAACTGTCAAAAATTAGTGTTGTACTTGATTCTGTATTGGATTTAGGGTGTTTTGGAGCATAAAGTCTGAAAAAATAATCTGTTCATGTAATTGTACCTTAAAAGAACTTTTATTTGCTACATAGTGAGTACAAGCCAGAAGGGGGGGGGGGGGGAGTCAGTCTTTTTGGTGTATTTGTTGTTTGACATTGACATCTATCACTCAGTTTTTCTGTTAAATAGCATCTGTTTGCTTCCATCTTCAGGAAACCCTATTGCAAAACTGGGTGTAATACAACACCTATTTCTTTTACAGTGCTATTTTCCAAAACCTGTTATTCAGAGTTTTCAGTTGCTAGCATGTGACAAGAAAAAAAAAACAAAAGATCTTTTTATACATTTACCCAAATGCTAGTACAATAGTCAAGAGTTCAGTGTTAGTAAAGAGGAGAATAGGTGATCAGTTTTAAGAAAAAAAAGTCTTGTTCGATCAAGGTCACTGTTTTATCTACTTTTTTTGACACTTAAAACCTTTTCCCTTAAATAGGGAGTGTTTTGGAAGGTTCTTGTTGCTGATTGCAGATACATGTCCTGTGAGCAGGAATGTGTTTATTCTACAAATCTATAGCAACAAAATTGTCTTCCAAAAGGCATGTGGCACGTTTTAATGATTTGAAATTGTTGGTTGCAAACATGTGGAAGAGGGATAAGGAAGTGCAAATGAATGCAGCATTTCCTTTGCATAGTCAGACACCCAAAACAAGTATTTTGATAACGGTGAACCCTCTCCTTTCTTTACAGTTTTGGTAGCTGGAAACTACCAGTATGCTAACAACTTGAAATACAGAGAAGTAGAGTATATATACTCCTGCAAAAGATAGTCTTTGCATTGGATTATTTCTTCCTGGGTACATTTTATTAAAACTAACTTGATCTCTTTTTTTAAAAAGTATCTGAAGCTATCATGTATTTCTGAGAATACTTATGTCTATGTGCTGGAGATTTATGGGTGTTATGTAAAATAGGTTCAGTTTATTGCAAAACCCATGGGACTTGTCCATAATAATTTGAGAAATTGCAGTGGTAAAAATTTTTAGGAATTCCAAGGATAAAGCAGTTATTTCAGTGCACAAATTGGCTAAAAGCATTTAATGGGTTGCTAAGCAATCCTGCTTGCTTGTTAGCTGGCAGTTTAGGAGAATGGAGTGTAAAATTTGATCATCAGGTTAAGATGGAAAAAAAAGTCACCTAACTGATGTCTCGCCAGCTCAAAGATATTCTCAGTGGCACGTGTCCAGTAAGAAATAAACATTCAGAGCATACTAGTCTGATGAAATGCCTTGAATAATGATAGCAAACCAGAAATGATGAGTAATTATTTGTGTAGTGACTGAGTTAGTGAGGTATAGTTCTGCTGAATTGAGCAGGAGAAAATTAATAGATCTGGAGCAAATAGATCTTCTTGACACACAACTGAAAATTACTGAAATTGGTGTTCGATACCTGTTTCTGCGGTAGGGTAGATGACTCCTGGATTTCATTAAACTGAGTGAGAGATTAGCTAGTCAGGGCAAATGATTTTTTCATTATAGAATATTGTTGTTCTACTAACCAGTTTTCCAGACTGAATGCAAATATGTTGTTAATGTATATTATGAACTATTCATGTGGATGGAAATACTCTGTCCACTTTTGCAGGGATTTATTGCTGTCTTGCAAAAGGATGAGGTTGTGAAGGTGCTATGTACAGGCTGTAGGAACACAGCGGGGGCTGCAGAAAATTAGAGCAGTTAACAGGAGCTGCGGAACGGAGAGGAAGGGACAGAAGCAGAGCAGGACGCAGTTGCACGGACAGTTGGTGACCGTCCAGGTTGGCCAGGGTATTGCAGATGTTCAAGCAGAGTTGCCTCCACACCTTGTTTCCTCTGCAGCTCTCGTAAAAACATTGCTCACCTGCCTTTCCATGGATCTTCCAAACGTCAGCCTTAAAGAAACAAAGGGTTTGTGTAGCTCCTAACAAAATTTGTCTTACATCTCCTGGGTAGCACCTATTAGTCTACATGTAATGGCTTAGATGAAGTCAGTAGATAGTGTAATATCATGTAAGATACAAAGGTGGAGTGTTCAGGGCAGTTAAATTCGCTTTATCTTTGGGTAATAGTGTGTTACTATACTAATTTTCAGTTTCCACCTAAGGAATGTATAGTGAAACCTAAAAACGTGGCTTGTTTACAGTAAATACCGGAAGAAGTTTTCCCTTTCTGAAGCAGGATTCAAGGTTCTCCTAAAGCTACAACTCTAAAGAAAATGCCATTTTCCAAACATCTCCCAGTATTATCCTAAACTGCATGGAACAAACACATACATAGATAGATAGGTATGTAGTTGTGGCTGAGATGTGCAGGATGTGTGTCAAGGAGCTGTTTTGTGAGGTTTACAGTCTCAAATGCCTATGATCTTTAGATGTACAGTATGGCTGGGAATTCCTATCAAATGAACAGGGAAGTCCATTTGCAGCATCAATATTTAGTTCCAAATGCGTAACGTTGTTTTCCAGTTACATGTTTAGTGGCATGAGCTTAGCAGAAATAGATTCTGATGGAGATATTTAAAGGAAAATATTACAAATGTTTGGGGAATGGAGAAATCCTATATGTGTAGAAAAGGAAGGATGAAAAACAAGAGCAATGGAGAAAGCCATGAGAAATTCAGGTGCTGGAGGACAAACAACACTTTTCAGTCTGATGTAGAAGACATTGAAAGTTTGAAGTCCCAGGATGGAAAATATTCTTCTTCCTGGAGCAGTTGAAAGTTCAAGCGAAAGGGTGAAGAGTAAAAGTACAGTTTTCAGTGACAAATCAATACAGCCACCTGACAGTTAAATGTGTTAGTGAGAGGCCATTTTAGAGAACAATAAAAGGATACTTTTTGTAAGATATTGATAGGAACCTTGCAATAAAAATATCAGCATAAACAAGTCCTCCACTTGTTTCACAAATCACCCCAATAAAATAAAATAACCCTTTTTCATTTCCTAAATGAAAACTTTTCCCTAATTTGTCAAAAATAAATTAAGTTTCTTATCTCGTAGAGCTCACAGTGGGTTTCGCCTGTTTTAAAATGACTGACTTACCCTGAAATACACCGTGGGTGGATTTCTACACAAAAACCTATGTATCACTCAGGCCTCAATAAACTTTATTGTCCCTCAGGCTATTAGCCTTTACAGCACGTACCTGCTAGGATTTATCTGCTAAGAAAAAGGAACTTTCTACCCAGCAAACAGTAATAATAAATGTTTTATACTTTCTCTTGCGTGATTTTATTTACTCAACAACTAATGACTGCTCATTTATTATAGTTACCTGGAGTTTGAAAGTTTTTGAGAGAGATGTCATTAATTATAGGCTTTCATTTGTGCATTTTATTAACAAGAAGCTTTTATTTTACTGGGGGAAAGTAAATAAAGCTTAGCTCGATTATATTTTCTTAGTGCACTTACGAAAACTTCTCTTGTGTATTAATGTACAAGGTGAAAATGCAGACCTTACAGCTGAGAAAATTATATTTGCTAAGCTATGAATATTTTGGCATGAAATCGGAAGTAAAAATTATTTTCTATTAAAAAGAGGGGATCGTTCAAGTATTTTGAGCATATCCTAAAAATTAGCCCAATGTGACTCCACAGTGCATACTTCCTGTCGATGCGGGGGTTGGTTCATTTGTTCTACTTTCCTTTAAAATCCCTCATTAGATGAGCTACAGATAATTATAGAGGCAGTGAAGAGCAGACAAAGATATCGCATGTGCAGCATTATCGCAGAATCAATGTCGTAAGAATTGGCGCAGTCTGGATCTTTGGATTCGATTCAGTTATTGAAATTGTTAACTCAGTGTTGATTTTTACAGATCTGGAGCTGAATGGTATGTCCAGCTCCGACATCCCCGACGTTCCTCCTCCTCTGCCTCTCAAAGGAAGCATGGCTGATTATGGGAACCTCATGGAAAGTCAAGACTTGATCAGCCCGACCACCTCCCCCCCTGCCCATCAAAGGGTGAGTCCCAGAGAGGATGATCATTTTCTGCGATTTTCTTTGCTTTTGTGCCTTGAATGATCCACAGCGAGATGTAATCCTGCTCGTGAACATGTCGGCAGATCCAGAGATTTCTGGGGTTGCAAACAAGTGTCTGGAGTGTGAGGGAACAGCATCGCTCATGGGGACCGACCTGAAGGGAGGTTGGATTCATTTTTGAGGAGAAGACTAAGCAAAATGTTGTTAGCTGTGTTGGTAAGGGAGCTATAACCGACAGGATATAGTCTCAGCAGCAGATTAGATTTAATAGCCTTTCAGTCCTGTCTCAGGAAAGGAAATAAAACATGTACCTGACATCTTTCCTTTCTGGAGCTCTGTTCTGTCTACATTCAATCGCTGCTTGTTTCCTAGAGGCAAACACACATGCCCCCTTTGAGGGAAGGAGCTCAGAAACGCTCTTCATCTTCAGCAGGGTTTTCAGCTTTCTGAAGAAAATACACTTTTTCAACTTTGTTTCCTGTATCCTGGAAGCTTTTAAAAATAATTTGGTCCTTTTCTTTAAAGCAGCACTTTTGAGAAGGGCCATTTATTTTCTTTTTGAAGAAAAAAATGTGTTTAAATAGGTGCGGTGGGTTGACCCTGGCTGGATGCCAGGTGCCCACCAAAGCCACTCTGTCACTGCCCTCCTCAGCTGGACAGGGAAGAGAAAATGCTAAAAAAGGCTCATGGGTCAAGATAAGAACGGAGAGATCACTCACCAATTACCGTCACGGGCAAAACAGATTCAACTTGGGGAAATTAGTTTCATTTATTACCAATCAAATCAGAATAGGATAATGAGAAATAAAAACCAACTCTTAAAACACCTTCCCCCACTATTCTCTTCTTCCCAGCTCAACTCCACTCCCAAATTCTCTCACTCCTCCCCCCGCAGCAGCACAGGGGGACGGGGAATGGGGGTTGGGGTCAGTTTGTCACACGTTGTCTCTGCTGCTCCTTCCTCCTCAGGGGGAGGACTCCTCACTCGTCCCTTGCTCCACTGTGGGGTCCCTCCCATGGGAGACAGTCCTTCACAAACTTCTCCAACGTGGGCCCTTCCCCGGGCTGCAGTCCTTCAGGTACAGACTGCTCCAGCGTGGGTCCCCCGTGGGGTCACCAGTCCTGCCAGCAAACCTGCTCCAGCGTGGGCTCCTCTCTCCATAGGGCCACAAGTCCTGCCGGAAGCCTGCTCCAGCGTGGGCTTCCCACGGGGTCCCAGCCTCCTTCAGACATATCCCCCTGCTCCGGTGTGGGGTGCTCTCTCCCCGGGCTGCAGGTGGAGATCTGCTCCCCCGTGGACCTCCCTGGGCTGCAGGGGCACAGCCTGCCTCACCGTGGTCTTCCCCACGGGCTGCAGGGGAATCTCTGCTCCGGCGCCTGGAGCATCTCCTCCCCTCCTTCTGCACTCACCTAGGGGGCTGCAGGGCTGGGGCTCTCACATCTTCTCACTCCTCTCTCCGGCTGCAGTTGCACAGGTTTTTCCCCCCTTCTTAAATCTGTTCTCCCAGAGAGGCTACTACTGTCACTGATGGGCTCAGCCTTGGCCAGCAGTGGGTCCGTCTTGGAGCCAGCTGGCATCGGCTCTGTTGGACACGATGGAAGCTTCCAGAAGCCTCTCACAGCAGCCACCCCTGTATCTCCCCCGGCTACCAAAACCTTGCCATGCAAACCCAATACAGGCTTCAAAGATGGAAACTTAGAGCAGAGGAGAGAGATGTGCACTGACATTTGTACATCACCTAAAAAGACAGAGGAATCTGAAGTGGTACAGGTCAGTTTAAGATTTACCCACTGTCCCCAAATGCATTTAATGATGTTTTTGTCAGCTTTGCTGTTACTACTCCAGCTGCTCACCTGAGTTATCTGAGCGGTAATGCAGCTGACATTCCTATCAACAGCCATCAGCAGCCTTCTTCCCCAGCACACACCAGAGAATTTTTAATCCCACTACAGCACGCATTGGCACTTTTGGGGGGCTACAGAGAGCGGCGGTGGGCACCTCTGGGTGCCCCTTCCTGCAGGACTCTCCGAACCCTTTCCTTCCCGTGGGCTCCTCTTAGCTTCAGCCTTCGCTCTTCCTCTGCTTCAGTGGAAAAACACTGTTCTGACCCTCTTCCTTGACAATTCAACCCATCCTGCCATTTAAAGATATCTCTCTGCAGAAAGATCTTGTTTGCCCCTTTCAGTCTCTCTTGTAAAATGGAATTTTCTTCCACATAATGACACCTGACTGGAGATATCCTATCTCCAAAGTTCACGTGCATACTGGAAATCTCTGCTCTCCCGTTTAAGTACCAATGCTATTATCTGCTACTTATTTAGGGCCTGAAGTTAAGCTAAGCGAATAGACATATTCATAAACACGCACATTCATCTGGTCTGCACTTTTCCAAAATCCTCATCAACTGTTTCAGCTTTTGGGGAATTACTCATACAAAAGCACCTCACTAAGGCCTCCACCTCTCCCTGTCCCCAGCATGGAAGAGGAGTGACAGAGAGGCAAATCAACAGCCCACAGAAATGGGTGCACGCTCTCAAACACGTGAACAGACAGTGCAATCATCTTGGTACAGACTTAACACGGGAATAACAAAGTTCCTGACATTAATATGAACCTCAAACTAACTGCTTTCCTCGCCCCAGGGAAAGCCTTTCATCTTGTTTATTTTAGATTTCCCGACACAAAATTATGTCTTTCTTTCTTCACATTATTGTTAGGAAGCTAATTTAACTGTAATTATTATTATCATCCTCTGAAGCACTCTCAAAAGGAAAGACATATCTGTTCTTGCACTCAGTGTTAGATAAATGACAAGGAAAAAAAGCTGAACTTTCTCTGGAGCAAACAGAAGTCACCAAAGAGCTAAAATAAAAATGAAGCTGGAGGATGATATGGCTGAGACGCAGACACGTGCACAACCAGCACAGGAGCGTGTCCTCTCCTTGCAGCATCCTCAAGAACCAGTGGACCAGAGAGGTTTGGTTTTAACTGCGTCGCCCACGCTGCTGTGTCGGCACCAGCTACAGAGGCAACAAAAGGGGCTCAGCACTGACCCACAGCAAGACTCACGACATCGCCGCCGGAGAGGAGATGCTCATGAAAGCCAGGCTGCAGCCTTTGCAAGTATACCGTAAGGAGGCACAAGCAAAATATAGTTTAGGGATCCTACGCCACAAAAATTTACTCGTGGCTGAACACCTCTAGAAACCACCATGTTGGCTAATGCAATCAGAACCATATTTTACTTATCAAACATGATCAATGTTGAAAACCACGTAAATAAACTACGACCACGCTGATGCAGACCGGCTCAAGAATTTAAGTTTTGCAAATACAAGGAAAAGATAACTTAAGACAACTGGCATCCTATCTTAAGAGTGACTGCACTGAAGTAATTTCAGTAATTGTGATAGCCTACAGGTATTATGGATATCGTCTCTGCAGCAGGCAAATCATGCTGCACTAAGATATCACTATGACATATCATGGGAATACTAAGGGAAGATATATTATCTTTTAAATGAACCTCCACTTCATACAAGACAGGTGACCCTGCCAGATGGATACACTTCTAAAAGCACCAGCCATTTTTAAGACAAATTATTCTGCTTTTGGTGCTTCTCATTTGACTGTTGTGACATAAAATATTTACCAACTGGTTTGTTGAGGGACTTAGCAAGCTTGAAAGAAAGATCAGAAATATGTGCAATCAAAATTTAATTGATAGAAACACACAGTTTAGATATCCTTGGATTTAAAAGCAACTTGCAAGAAGAGGTCTCTTTGGGGAAGCTTTTGCATTTTTTAACTAATTTTTACCTTTGGTTCGTCATCACATAAACCATCACGCCATACCACTGGGGCTGTTCTGTTACGAAGTTTTCAGGACAGAACAGACAGTGGGTATCGGAAGGAGGGTTATAGGGAAGGCAGTCTCTGACGTTGTGCTGTACTTCTCAGCTTTCAGTGCTTTGGAAGGTTACATGGTCCTTGCAGACAGGAATTACTGCAAGGCTCTCATCAGTGTTAAAGACAGGGCTCTTTTCATATTTGCATGTTATCAAAATGAAAACCCCATTATAGACAATGTTCTCATTCCCTCCTCCGCAAAGAGTAGGAAAACTGATTAAATAGAGAAAGACAGCACTGCCGATAACAGTCTGGTCCTTTATTATGACTTTTCTAACTTAAGTTCAATTTTCTGTTGCATTTCATAGTATAGCAGCAAAATTAATAGTATTTATACAAATCCACGTACCAATATGGTAAATAAGAGAAATACAAATCCCCAACAGGTTAACATTTTAAGTTAGACTTTCTGTACCAACATGGACAAATAAGAGGAGCTTAAAAGATTAATACCTAGTAGTAGCAAACAGGATTTCACAGAAGTGAGACTGCTCTTCTCTGCCTACAGGAGTATCCTCACCTTACCTGCCTCTTCCCTTGGAATTTGGCTCCCAAATCACACCCGCACTCCTCCAGGAGAGACGCAAGGACAGGGTCTGGAGGAGCACAGCTCCTACTAATGCACACGTTGCAACTTTCATTTGAAAGTGAGAATACAATTCACCAGAGGAATGAGAAAATCCATTATTTCCATTACAGAGCCACGAACCCAGAAGCACAGTGAGCAGATGCGATTTGCACGGGGTCCTACGCGAGACCCTCGCAGCGCTGTGAGCAGAGCGCTGTGAGCAGAGCTCTGCTGCCCGCCGAGTTGCAACCACTGCAGGGTCTGGGCTTCCAGCCTTCACCTCTCCCGTGGGGACAGACGGGAACATCGCCACCATTATCCTACAGGAATTGTCTAGCGGAAGGTTTTCTCTTTGTCTTATATCTATGTAGGTTGCCTCTTCAACAGGCAATCTTACTTTGTCTGTAACTTCTTCAGGTTGTTCAATTTTGTAAAATGTGTGCAAGGTTTGCCAGGAACAGAGGAAAAACTCCGTGTTTCCTTTAGATGACAAAAAGCAAGAAGTTCAGATTGATATATTTTCTGACAGGCAGTGAGGGAAGCTATCTACAGATATTTTGAGAAGTAGCCATATCTGTATTTCATAAGCATACACCATCAAGGAACACAGACCTATGTAGCACTGTATTAAATTAAAGGAAACAGGGAAGGACTCATCTGCAGAACCTGCAAATGATACGTGGGTTGCGTCTCCAAGAATGACACAATTCGTCTCCGCAACATTATTAGATTTGAATTTATTTCTTATTAAACTCACAGTAACTCAGAATACTTTGGGGGATTCTTTCAGACCTTTGCTAAACAATGTACAGTATCAAGAAGAGCTTCAAAGCTCAAAGATACTTCATGAAAAGAATATGAAATCAATGTACAATATGCAATCTAAGCAAAAAGAGCTGAACATTTCTATTGGGGAAAACTAAATTAATTAAAACTCTTTTTTATTACTATTTGGAACAATGACCAAAAAGTTCAACACAATATGCTCCAGCACGATGCTACTGAGCTCTTTATCCTTTTCCTACTGCAGAAATCAGCACACCTAAACTCAGCAGAAATCCAACACCAGCAGGACAAAAGGAGACTATCACTTAGGTCAAGGCCAAATTCAGCTTTTCTGTCTGATTTGGGGCCAATCACAACATTCAACAGCACTAAAAGAAAGACGAAACTCCTGGCAGGAGCACAACAGAGCCGGTGTGGGACCGCAAAGCCCGAACTAGACAATCCTCTCTTGGACCTGTCCAGTTTTTGGGTATGTGCAGGGACACCTCTGCCCTGCCGTAAGGCCAAAGGAGCCACGCTTCATTTCAGGAGCAGGAGGCAGCACGGGAAAATAAGGCATCAGACGCCACAAAGACAACAGCACTTTCTCAGCTGTGGGCACAGAGCGCAATGGAAGGCGATTTCTGCGTTCAGTCCTTCCTGACAGTTCTCAGGGTAAGAACAAACAGTAAATGGGAGCAGCGCTAACTCATGTGAATAAAAAGGATGAATTCAAAAAGCATTAAACTGAAATACATTTCTTTAAAAAAAATTATTTAGAATACGTGAAAAGCGTGACGACTTAAAGAACTAATCAGTTGGAATAATTTAAATTTGAAAAGCCTATTTTAAGAAAGCCAAACCACAGAACTGAAGCAAGCAGCTGGCCAGCACCTGCACGTACATCTTCTTGAAGTAATTGGACCAGGTTATGACCACAGGAGTTTCTTCTGCACACAAACAGATTTTTATTTTTATTTTTAAATTCAGTTTATTCCATTTATTTCAGATGAATAACATATACTTGGAAGATTAGAAACAAACTGAAAATTTTAAAACCACGATGTCTCGTTTCCCTCTTCCATTCAATAGAAAAGCCTAGATAGACATGGGACTCGATTTCCGAACTCCTGAAGGACAGAGCTCATCTGCGCCTGCTGATCATCTGGTGACAGCCAGGTATCCCGCGACCTGCAGGCAGCACCCCAGTGTCTGCATGGTGCTCCCCCCATGCTAGTTAGTCTGGCACAGCAGCAATAAGCACAGGACCAAGAGGGAATATTTGCTCATAAAGCTCTACTGGTTCCAGATGAAGCTAATTCAGGTTTCTCTATGCTTGCAGGCCTACCAAGAACCACCTAAAGCATTTTAGGGGAAAACCTTCTGTATTGAATAACTCACTAGGGCGAAAGTGAGAAACATGCTTTGATAATTTTCTTTATGATATCCAACACACTCAATATATTCAAGTAATAACAAAGCATTTTTAAGTGCCGGTTTTCCACCACTGAAATAAATTTTGATTTATAATTGAATTTCACTTTCCTTCCAACATCGTCTTGGCAGAAATCATAAGGGAAAAAAGTAAATCCCCTCACAAATAAGGAGTCATTTATCATTTTCTAACACAATAACACTTAAACATTAAGAATAGGATTAGATGTATATTCAGCTATGTAATTGCTTTCACATACGTACAGCCTATGCATGTGGTTAACAAAAGCAACTTAAGTCGAGAGATCTTTTTTAATTACATATCCACACCTAAATGAGAATTAATCTCTCTTTGAAAAAGCAATTAAAATTAAATCCAAAACAAGATTAAAATCAGTGACTTAAAACGTTCCCAAGTAAAAAGCAACTTCTCTCGCCGCACTGGCAGCAGAGGAAGAGGCGCAGGGACTGCCAGCCCGGAGACGGCAGCGGGGAAGGGGCTGCTTCGCCCCGCAGAGCTCAGCTCTTACAGCCTCCGTCCTCCCCACGCCGCTCCGGGCGAGCGAATGTGAATATCCCGTGATGCGCACTCCTCCTTTTTTCCTCCCAGGCTGCCAGCTGAGCAGAAACAACAGGAACAAGCAGAACCTCTTTTATGTTTTCTGATGTTCAGCTCCTTGCCTGGACTCACTCGGGATTTCCCATCCCAGTCCTGGAGGCCTCGGACTTCTCTGCCAAGGTGAAGTATGTTCAAACCAGCACAACGGAGTCAAAGCAGCAGCTTTGATATATATTCAAAATACTTAAGAAAAGCTACAGCGAGTAAAACTAAAACCAGCGCACAGGCTAAAGCAAAAGCTATATGGAAGGAATTCAATTTAGCAATGCTGCCTCCCCTACCACCTTTAGTTACTATCCAGTCATTTAATTAAAATTTTCATGATAATCCACATAGTTACGCACATAACACTTCTTCATATGGCTGTAACATGGCAACAAATCTCATGGCAGAAAAAAAGGTGTAGTTTTTTTACACGGCAGACTGCAAGTTGTCGCAGCTCAAGAAAGCCAGCAGAGTTGCAGTGACCCGCGCCATCGGAACACCCCGCTCGCTTCTGCTCGGGACAGCGGAGATGGTAACTAGGCCACAGATGGGCTGCAGCTTTCTATTTTCAGACTTGTGTTTGAGTTCAGTTCCATTTTTCTTCTCATCTATACTCATGAGATGTTATTGAAAACTGTGGGTCTGCTTCTCTTCCCTTCTTCGCTGCTTTGGACACTCCGCGATCCCAGCGGATCCAGCTCTGGATTAACAACTCTGCGTACCTCATATAAATACTGCCCATATTTTTGCCATTAAGCCCAGGAAAGAAAAGCTGGAAGTCAGAACTGATGCACTCGGACCAAGGCTAAGACAGCTCAGACGTTCAAACAGTGGAGAAAAACCAACAAAAAAATCTGTGGATAAAAACACTGAGCTTGTAAATGTTGAAGAGGAAAGCTTAAGGACTACCTCCTGAGGAAAGCTAGCCAAACGGAGACCAGGGAAAGCACCACTGAACGTAAAGAGTAACAAATTCTTAGCGGAAGAGTTTCATTACTGAGATGGAAAACATATTAAAAATCTGAAGATGCATTCAAATCATGCCCATGTATACAGCTGTCCGGTCCCCAACTCCATTCAAAGACAAAAATTAGCTTTCGTTTGGAACATTCTTCTCTACACCGAATGCTAAGCAGTCACTTCATATTGCCATAGAAATCTCAAGGGATGCAGAGAAAGGAGTTAGACGCAAATCATACTTTTCCTGCCTTTGCATGCTCAGATCAGTGCAAAACATTGTGTAGCCTTCACTAGTTCAAGAAAGTGCAAGCTTATTTTTTCTTCAGATCTTTTTAAAATAACTCTCAAAACATAAATCACAAACAGGATCAGCAAAATTATCCCACTCAAGCGCGTACACGTTAAAAAAAAGGCTTATCTATCGAAAAACCTCCACTCTCAAATCACACACATGCCCGCTTCGGTTCTACTAAACCCTGGATTACTTTGGAAAGCTTAAACCATGTTAGTGTTTGGATATCGATAATATTTTTGAAGCATATTAACTTGTTTCTTTGCAAGAAACAATCCTGAAAACACAGACACTAAAGCTGTGGGAGTGGGAGGACGGCTGCATGGGGGCAGTACTGCACGATTTTCACTCCATATTTGAAACCCATGGTTTATCCAAATTAACCATGAAGCATTATAGGAAGCTAGGGTAATTTTGTTACTTTCCTGGGAAAAGTTATTGGTTTTTATGCTCCACTAAAAACACTATTCAATTTCGTATATCAACATAACCAATTTCTTCATGATACAGATATGGGCATGTTTACCACCCATTGCCTTTTCCAAAATTTAAAAATAACAGAACTATCATATCATTAAAATATCACAGAATACAAATATGGCACTATATTTCTATGTGATACAATACTACTTAGATATACTAAAAATATGAAAAATAGGAGAAGAGGAAACACCTAAGAGGTCTCAAATATCCCAATTAATCCCAGGGCCTGTCTTTAGGTCTCAAAATATGAGTGCAATGTTTTATTCCTACTTCAATGAAATAGTATCATTGTTTTGAAAGTATTTTTCCCTGACATAATGCTCATGTGCTTAATACCATCACAACTACTTCCTTTTGGGGTGTAACATTTTAAACCACAGCCAAAAAATAAATGAATCCTCAGTTACGGCAGAGCCTACAACTCACCCCATTCTTGACATTTGGCAAAAATAAGTCTTGAAAACAATATGTACCTTCCATTGGTATGGCTGAAAAATACTCATTATCTGTTGAGGATGTAAATGTAAGGATTTAAAAAAAAAAAAAAGAATGCTTTAAAAATACCTTAGAAAAACTATTTAGAGTAAGACAAAATGTCTTTCAGGACTAAGGAAGTAGACCTGATTAAGTCTATTCCTGTAAGTAACTGCAAAGTATATGGACAATTTCTGCATAAATAGAATACAAATGTTACCTAAAGTCATTAACTGGTAGGCAGGAATTAATATGTTTACAATTCAAGCCAAGTGATAAACATGCATAAATAAAAGGAAAATACTCATTGCATCCCTGTGAATTATTAAAACTTTTGTGTGTGTGTGTGTGTTCCTCATTAAATGGAAAAATTAACATGCACAAGTATTTTGCTTTTTCCAGTTACTGAGGTTTTTCTAGCCAGGAATCTTCACCTTGTAATTTTTGCTAGTAACACCTAAAATTAAAAAGTTTTCATAAAAAAAAAAACACCAAAAAAACCCAACCAAACAAACAAACAAACAAAACCAAACAAAAAGATATTGTCAAGTTGAACTCTGTTTAATCAAAATATTGTGAAAAACATCACATCATAAATTCCCTACTAAATAAGCTCCTATGGAATATAGTGACAAAACCAAAGGGCACAATCCTTCACCAATTTTTTTGTTAAGAGGAAAGGACAGAAGCACCTGCAAAAAACGTAGAGATCTGCGAAAATACAAAAGAAGCCCCAGGCGAAACCCTGACCCTCCCTGGGATGGGGGGGATGCTGCAGCTCTCACACAAAGGCTCCGCAGCCCACACACCGGCTTAAAGACAAGGCAGTCCCCCCTTCCTCCTGGAAATGCTCCAAGCACGTGGGACTAACTCGCCCTTTTTTCCTCTCCACTTAAGAACCGGAGAGTGCCGGCCAACAAAAATGTCAGTGACATGATGTGTCAGCTTACAGGAGGCCACTATCTGTCCATTTAGCGTCACCTTCAGTCCCCAGAAGCTTTCCCACAGGATATTAAACCCCTTATTTAGATAATCAATTGCTGCAGAGCTTATCTGTCATCTGGTAATTGATGTGAAACAACAAAATTGTACATCAAAACAAACCTCATTAGCTCATCGTCCCAGCTCATCACCCTGAGTAAAAACTTAGCTCACAAATAAAGTTCCAGTGATGTTTACTACTATCCTTCAACGAAAGCTTTGATTTATATCACCTCACAGAGAAGTAAAACCGAACTCAGTAAATAAATACGGCCTCCATAACTCGAGGGGGACATAAGAGATTGGAGAAGGTAGAGGGAAGGGCAACCAAAACGACAGCCTGGAGAAGAGAAGGCTCTGGCGAGACCTTCTTGCGGCCTTTCAATACTTAAGAGGGGGCTGATAAGAAAGATGGAGGGAGACTTTTACCAGCGCCTGTAGTGACAGGACAAGGGGCAATGGTTTTCAACTGAAAGAGGGTGATTTAGATTAGATGTGAAGAAGTTGTTCTTCCCTGTGAGGGAGGTGAGGCCCTGGAAGAGGTTTCCCAGAGAAGCTGCGGCTGCCCCATCCCCGGCAGTGTCCAAGGCCAGGTTGGATGGGGCTTGGAGCAACCTGGGCTGGTGGAAGGTGTCCCTGCCCGTGGCAGGGGGCTGGAACTAGGTGATCTTTAAGGTCCTTTCCAACCCAAACCATTCTATGGTTCTATGACAAGGGGATGGAGAAGCTGCCTCCTGAGAAGTGGCCACAAAGTCCCAGGTTCTTCCAAGAAGACAGAGGGGGGATTTATAGGACTGAGGTTTACAAATTCACAGAGGTGGTGGATGAAATGAGTGCACAGCTGTTATTCACAGATTTCACAGTATTAGAACCAGAAGGCAGCTGCTGAAGCTAGTAGATGAATTTCAGGCAAATATGAGATGGTACTTTTAATTTAGGCATTTATTTTTTAAACGCAGCGAGTGATGGAAGTTGCGGCTACAGAAGTCACGGAGGCAGGCAGCAAAAGCAGGCCCAGCAAGGGACTGCACAAATTCTATGGCAAGATGGTCTGATGAACGAATAACAGCTGGAGACAAGAAGCAATCGTTCCAGCTCCCCATCCACCAAACTTCCCCATCAAGGCTTGGGCAGAAGTGGAAGCAAGGGCGCAGAGAAGGGAAGAACGTGGAGACACTCAACCATTCGGGTACAACTCTGAATTCACAGAAGCAAATCGAGGAAGCACCACAGTATGATAAAGAATGTAAATTTATTTCTGGGTGTTCAGAGATTTCAGAGTTAGAAGCATGCAGGACTTCCAGGAAAAGTTACTCAACCACATCACGCCCACCTTCCGTGACCACAAAACCCGCACATCTCCTGCCGGTCTCCATCCTCCGGCGCAGCCCTCGCCGGCAGAGCCGCCCCTCTCAGAGCAGGCAAAGGGACGAAACGCAATGCAAAAATCTGCCTACAAACCCCGTCTGACGGCCAGGGCTGCACCCACCTCCCGTTCACGGCAGCCGCTGGGCTTCTCCTGCCTTCGCCCACCCCAGCCCACGCTCCTCGCCCTCGCCCCCGACATCCGTTTTAGTTACTGGGCTTTACCACCGTATTGACTGACACCTCTCTGATTTACAGCGTGTGCTAATTATGCTCCTCAGCTGCTGCTAAGTATTAATATTTAAAGTGCTGAACTTCTTTAAAAATTGAAGAAAATCAAAATGTGGTGCTACTTTAAATATAGTATCCCAGAGATCATGTTTTAGAAAGGACAGAGCCATTTTTCTTGTACTGTATTTTGAAGGGCCACAGACCTGGGATTAAGAAGGACTTCACTTAGCCTCTGCTGTCAATCATAAACTCATTTACTGTCATTATCTGGCTTCCCGTATTTATCATCAGGCTGCTGCATAACACAACTTATTTAAATATTTTGTGCTTTTAGGATTTTCAGACTTTTAAAAATAACTTCTTACATTCCTTTCTTAAAGTAAAACCTAGTCACTACGTTTTAATACATGAAAGAATTAAGCCTTTGCACAGTCAATCATAAATTTAGCATACCCTTATTTGCAAATGCTTAAGTTCCTAGGTTATTTTATTAAAAAAAAAAAAAAATTAGCGGGAGCCCTGGCACTACTCAAAGCTTAACGTATTATTTTTCTATAAAAATATTTGACGTTAGTACCAGCAACAATATAGATATCAATATTTTGCTCAGCCTCAGTTCTTTCAAGTCTTCTAATGTGATGTGCTACTATGCGATACTGTATTAACAAAGTGAGGTTTTCAACAGTTTCCAACCAGTTTTGGATTAAAAAAATTTGGTTTGATTTTTTAAGAAATGTTGGACTACGGAAGTGTGTTACTATGCTAGTTTGCAAGCCACATTATGACATGAACATTTAAATTATTGTTTTAAAGAAATATACGCTGGATACAAAAATATGTTTAAATAATCCCAAGTAAGACCCTGTTGTTTAATTACTCATTCTGCAGTAAGAAATTGTGTGAGAAAGGCCATACTGACCAAGACCATACAGAAACTTTGCCTTCCCAGGGCAGCAAATGGGCTGTGAAATTCTCTTTTTTATATTTCTTTAACACTTTTTAAAATTCGCAGTGGCCATCACATTCACACCACTAGACCTTTTCACCATGCCCCTCATTAAATGAGGGAGTAAAAGCTCTTAATTGGAAGCGTATGGCTAAAGGTTTGGGGTGCCAGTGATGTTGCAACCTGCCTCTTTATATCCGTTTTCATTCACTGCCATCATTCCTCTGCCATGTATCAAAATCATTGAGGGCAATTTTATTTTGGTGCCTGCATATGGATTTTGGAAAGTACGCTAAAGAGTTCATTTCTGAACATTATGGTCAAAATATTTAATTCTGGTTTAGACTCCGAGCGTTGATAGAAATGGTGTGTTCAATTTACTTCTGACTATTTGCACCGCTCACTTTTCTCTTTCGTACATAATTTTGTATGATTTTCACTTTTCACTTGTTTCATACTTTTTATTTTAGCTTTTTTTTTCTGTTAAGTATTATGCATTAGCACCGGACTGCTGTCTGGGTTTCTAACTTTAAGGCAACGCATAAAAGCACCTAAAAGCCTGTATTTTTATGTTATATTGAAATCTTAAATAGTTCAATATTTCAATTGAGAAAAACCTACTAAGGGTTTGGGAGTTTACATTACCTTATAACATTTAACGGTTCTTCAGTTTGACAGAAAAGTTGCGTCAAATCCTCCTTCTAATGAAATCCATGTTGTATAAATAATATATTATTCCACCAAAGAGCAAACATGAAGCAGGCTAAAGTATCCCCATTATTTGTTACATTCACCTTTCTTTTATCCGTAACTTGGATTCTAAGATAGAATTCATGCTCATTCCAGACTTCATTAGGTGCTTAGATATGAAACTGTTTGTTTGAAGGCAATCAAAAGTTTGATCAGATTTTTTATTTTTAAACAGGGCAGTATTTCTCCCCTTGCCAAAAAGCAGTTGGAGATATATCCCTGGGATTTGAAAAGGTAATAAAATAAACAAGATGAAACAAAATACTAACAAAGTTGGCATAATAACCCTTTAAAAAATTTCACCCACACTTACAGTTTCTCAAGACATCTTAATAAGAATGTAATTTCACATTTGCTCTTACTGAACAAATCAAATATGGTGATTTATTATTCAGATGGGCACAAAGGATTTCTGAAATGCAAAAAGAAGAGCTATAAAAGCACAAATCATCAGTAATGACGACAAGCTAAACTGCCTTTCAAATATGAACAAAATGCAGCCATTTAGGGTATCATACATCATGGTCTCCCAGACCTTCATTTATTTCCTAACTGTACAGGCTGCATGATAATTTAACCAGTGCAGAATTCTCTATCTCTTAAGAACATCTTTATTAGGCAAGTGACTCCATGGCTTGTACACACCACAAGAGCCTAGTCAAACAAGCATTTCCAACGATCAGTTTAGGTCCCTTCCCAAAAAACATTTGTATACTGAAAATGAACTTTTCTGAACTATAAACACAGTGAAAATATGGAAAAAAAAAACAAAACAAAACAAAACAAAACAACAAACCAAAACCCTCTTATCCCAATAAAATCAAGACTTCTTTCTTAGTAAGAATGATAAACTAAAATCTACAGCAATTTGGATTCCTAATGAGACAGCATTCAACTGGAACCCCAAATCTCAGCTTTAGCTGGCTAAGACCTACTGTTATATTTTTCTTCCAGTGATCTGTACAAAGGGAAATTGAGAGGCCTAAATCCTGTTCATACTTACACCAGCGAAGTACAGAAATAACTATCATAGCTAATGAGGTTACTCAGCATTTTCCTTCTTAGAGCAGAAAACCCATAAGCAGCAGTTCAGTTAATCAGCTATTTAATATTTTAGCTGCACACAGGTATTATGGGTATTATACACATAATCTTAAATCCACTTTATCTTCAAAATGTTCCTCCAAGTTAACAGATGCGCAATTACTCGCGCTTTACAGATAAAGAACAGACATAAGCATAGTCTCAAATTGATTGTCCAAGCTCACGAAAAAAACTTATCATGGAGCAAGACGCTAAATTAAATCTCTCAAATTTCTGCCCAACATGACTCCAAGACACCTTATTTCTTTGTCATCACAGCCAAGCAGATTACATCCTTCCTCAAAGCAAGGAGCACCTCTAAGGATTCGATTGAAATTCAAGCCAAGTTTGCATTCACCTCAGCTGGAGGACAGGAACATATTTAACATTCCTCCATTTTTCTTCCAATGGCAGGTTCAAGTAAATAAATAAATAACAGATTTAGCAGAGAAAGCCAGGCAGCTATCATATAAAGGCATGAAAATAACAACCTAATTAATATGGATGAAGATTCAGCAACATGAAAATATTTGCTTTTAGCAAAGATATAACAATAGCATCGGTCCCAAACGACTACAGAGAGAAAAAGCACAACATCATCCATACCTCGTTTCAATTCAAGAAATGTCACTCTTCTTTCACCTAAAAAAGGAGGCAATAAGGTTTGGCGACAAATTAGGCTAGTCACAAACAATCACGTATATCCCTAGTAACCTAGCTTATGTATTTGGTGCCATCACTTAGATTACTCCTCCTAATAAAAGTTACTTTATCTATATCAATAGCTGGCCCTGCAGGAAAGGTACGGTACCGAGTGGTAACACTCTCCTGAGATCGAGCCCATGTGTGCCGGTTTTGGCTGGGAGAGAGCTAATCCTCTTCATAGCAGCTAGTATGGAGCTAGGTTTGGGGTTTGTGCTGGAAACAGTGTGGATAACTCAGGGATGTTTTGGTTCCTGCTGAGCAGGGCTTACCCAGAGCCAAGGGCTTTTCTGCTCCTC
>JANXJC010000098.1:40343938-40438884 GCA_027564655.1 Leptodon cayanensis
CCTTGGCCGGCAGCAGGTCCGTCTTGGCATTGGCTCTGTCGGACATGGGGGAAGCTTCCAGCAGCTTCTCACAACCCCCCAACTACCAAAACGTTTACCACGCAAACCCAATATAAGAGGTTTTCTTTTCTTTAACTTTGAAATGTATAACTTTGGCCAAGCTGTTAATTTGTGGAAAAATTCTCAGCGCTAATGACTCTTCTTTGTTTGCAGAGGTACCTTCCAGGATTTCTCTGAAGTTCATCATTCAAAGAAAATTCTGTTGAATAATTTGCTTTTCAGTAAATTTCATGGTTAGAGAAAGCATTTCTAATCTCAGCAGGGAAAGAGTCGGGCAGGAATTTAGTTTTAAATCTGGGAATAGTTTTTTTTTAACAGAGACTGTCACAGTGCACAACAGTACACAAGTCCGGCTTTTTCCATGCTTGAAATTGTAGCTGTGTTGTTGCAGGAAATTAGTATTTTCAGGCTAAATGGGGAAAAAAAAACCAGATAGGAGTAACTTCAGGAATGTCAGTATTGTTATTCAAAACACCATGCTTTACTCATTATATACATATATTGAAAAATTCTCTATTCCCATCCTCTCTTCCATAGTTCTTCCCCATGACTGGATGGTTTTAGTAAATATTTTCACTAAATTTTTTTGCGAACTCTTTTCCCCTGATTTCCATCAAAGTATACTAAGCTCTTACCCATTTCGCTGGCTTCTCTCTCAGGGGCCAGCTCTCACTTGACCTGAATACAGACCTCTACGTGGAAAATTACAGAATGTACAGGAGGGCTGCCAGGAGTTTTGTCTGAGGAATCCATCTTCATGAAGAAACCTGAGAAATTCAAATTAGGTTTCAAATTTCTTGAACTCATTCCTGTGTGAGCTCCAGAGTAGTAAATTCATTTTGTATGATACACTGTAAGTTTTAGGTTGTGGTAGTAGCCCAGGATTGCTAATGTGAGTTCAATTTTTAACTAAAAAGCATTAAATAAGCTGATAAAACTCATGGTGAGAAATAAAATCCCAGTAGCCGGGTTCCTTTTCCCTTCCTTGCGAGGCTGGTTGAAGGGGTTTCCGCTCAGTGGAGAAATGGTAGACATTTACTGTACACTTGCAAATGCCATCATGCATGGTTGGAGGCCAAACCTGAAGACGACTCAGGTTCCAGCCGTGGTCTCGTTGCTGTTGAAGATGTGACCTTGTGCAGCTCCTGTACCTGTCATGAGCAGGGTTTCCGCGTCATTAAATGGAGGTTCATAAAAATAGTAGCAGTATGCTCTCTTGGTTTTTCACAAAGTTTTATTCAGTCTTAATATTTTTTCTCTTTATAGTCTTCACTGCTCAGACTCCTTTAATTTTTTTTTTAATGTATTTTGTAATTGTAGAAGTGGACCCCACTGTTTAACATCTAGTGTTGAAAGGCCTCAGGATTTAAGCAAACCTTAGAAATGCAGTCAAATATAGGCTATACTTCCTTAGCTAACTGTCCAAAATTTTCTTCAGCAGCTGTATTTTTATAAACTTTCCAAGATGAGGGAATGTAGTTTTAAAGTCTGGAAAATGGATCTAATGCAGATTTGTCACAAAGCCACATGTATTAGTCTTAGAATTAATTTTAGGAAAAGCTTCTAGTCTTACAACAATCACTCTGTGCATTTATTTCATCAGGCTTGTAGGAAGGAAGCTTTTAAAGAGCATAAAGAAAATGAGTAGTGTTGGGCATGAAAGATCAGATGGGTAAATTCTTATTACTGCTGTGATTAAATCCCACTCCACAGTTTTTAATGCCTTGTGTTTCATGGGTCAAGTAGCTACGTACTTCATAACTTTGTAATTCTCTGCCTAGTAAACTGATCATCTTTTAAATTACACGGGCTTTGTATCAGTGAAGAAAAATCAGTAAAAAATATTATAGATAAGGTAGCTTTTAAACTGGAAGTATCTCCTTGTATGAGAAATTATTACAGTGTTCACTCTGGTTGTCTTACAGTCAGTTACGAAAATGAAAAAAAGTGCTGTAGTGAACTGAAAAGCATGCAGTGATAAATGCATCGAATACTTCAAATCAAACTGCAGGCAATAGTGTCATTTAGTGTCTGAGATGGTAATCTTAGATTATTTGGAGTCCACTGTTAACTTGGTCTACCTTAAGTCTTTTATCCAAGCAATCATCTAATTATAATTTTCTGATTGTCCTCTTATTCATTGTTAACTGTGAGACCCTTATATATATTTTCTTGCACTGTATGATTTGTTCTGCTAAAAATGTTCTTAATAATATATGGGAACATAAAAAAAGAAGTCTACGACTCCTGCAAGGATTATTATTACATCAAGGGATTCCTTTAGGCACTTCTCATTCTTTATGGGTTCATCCATACCCTTGCATACAAATCAACTGCCTGCTTAGTATTCACAGCGAGAAAGGAAACTCAGAGAAAATAGACAAAGGAGTACTTACATTTATAATATCGGCTATAACATTTACTAAGCATCAGATAATGGTTTGGATGAGGACATCTCGATCAATCAGTCCGGCACGGATAGAGAACTTGGCAAGGAAGGACAGCAAAGGCTGCAGCGGCGCACGATGTCAGGACCGGAGCGGTCTGGCGTGGCCGATGGCGACGGCGCTTATTTTGACTCTCGGGGATCCTGTTGGACAAGGAGCACTCCGACTGGTTGTTTGGATAGGATGGAAGTCTTTCCACAGAAGGAAAAATCCAGGGGATTTCTGATGTGTTGCGATGCATTTACTGCAGCGCTGGTCATTATCTCTTAGGTTAGCCACAGTGGCAAAAAATGACCTGAAGGGCTCCAGCAAATGTACCGTCCTCATGTGGGCAGAGGAAAAGAGTTGAGGCTAGGAACCCAGCTGAGACTACGGAGGCAGCAGGTAATTAGGGAGCATTACTTCAGGCTTTGCAATTGTTTCCTCCTCTGATGTTATTTCTCGAGAGAAGTCCCAGAGCAGGGGCTGCTGGGGAAGCCTCGGAGCATCGTGGTGTCACCTGCCCGGGTCCCCCGCCGCTGGTTTGGTGGCCCAAGGCTCGCCGCCGGCTCGCTTACCGTGGCAGCGGGAGGGCAGTCGTTGGGAGCGTTATCCCGTGGAGATGGTGGAAAAAGTGATAGCGGACAAAGTGCATTATTAATCCATTACGTTAAATTAGAAAGTCAACTTTGTGGGGTGTATTTGCTCACAAATGGAAATAAATGTCTGCTTTTCTGTCTGATACTCCAGATTTTTGATAAACAGGCTCTCTGAGCCAAGGCTTTCCATGATGCATAGGAGCATATAATGTGCCCAAAAGAAAAAAAAAATTAAGATTTGGGGTTTATTTACTATCTGATCATTATTTTTGCCTGCTGGAGATGGGAAGCATTACAAGCCCTTCCTCCACTGCAAAGTCTCTGCCACCTCTCACCTCCACTGGTGTTTGGTGGGTTAAGTTCCTGCCGAGCAAAGAGTTTCTAAAAAGCTCACAGTCACTTTTTAATAAGTCGCAAAATCAATGGACTGCCACTGCTTATTACAGGATTTTGAGTGAAAAATGTGTTCTTCTGCTGTCTGCCCGGAGATACAGAGCTGGTGATGTGTCCCTGAGCAGCACCCTTGATTTCGTTTCGGCAAGGGCCGTGTCGCTGCCCTCAGCGCTTGGCGGGAGCGGGCGGCGGGTTTTGCTCTGACCAATTGGTAATGCATTTGTTTATCACTCTCGCAGGGCCTGGGCCTTCAGCAAGAAATACAGTTTCAGTCTGGAGTCTAAACCCAATTCCGAGGGTATTGCTCGTAACTCTTGAGATCTGTTTATGTACGGACCAGAGCAGAAAAACCAGTGCTTTTGAAAATCGAGTTAGCCAGCACGGTCCGAAATACTAATAGCCTCCACGCGCAGAAATGTGGTTCAACAGAGGGAAAACCGCATTAGCCGTGCTTTAACACAGCTGGCATGCACCAGGAGCGAAGTCCTGCCCCCGTGAGGGCTGCAGACCTCTGTTGCCCGTTTTGAGGGATCTTTGACGTTGCCCAAGGAGGGGACGCTCGGCGCGCGGCGGGCGGGAGCACGCAAAGCGCACCTCTGCAGAAGGACTCCTAAAATTACTTTCTCGCATCTAAGTGCACTCCAGCAAGGGTGGCTGATGGCTGTGATACACAGTCAAATGAAACTCTGATACGTGAAGCGTGACAACAGAGTTTAAACAGTCGTTTTACAGCGGTTACCTGCGGTATTTTCCACATAACTTTGCTCCCTGGGTCAAACAGCCAATTAGCTTAAACTGTCTATAATTCCGTTCAAATTAGTGGAGTTGGGTTGATTTTCTCCGCTGGTGCGTTATCGCTCTTCCCGAATGGGAGTGTTACTCCGCCAAGACCTCACATTATGTGTTATTTTCCATTGCAGATATTAAATAAGCAAGTTGCTGCTTGTCAGGCAACTCAGCTCCATGCTATGAACAATGGTGCGAGCGAGAAGGAGCAATGCGGAGCTCAGTATTTGAAAGCATTTACACAGTCCTGCGCAGCTGATAGGTTACTTACATCTCGTTTCTACTGCTTCTGACCTAATTAGATCTGTTAATCCTTCAAACTAAAGTGCTTTTGATTGGATCTCTATAGCTTGTCATATTGATGACCATCTAATTTCAAAAGACAAATAGTTCCACGGGAAGAAATCTCTTAAAGTGTCACAAGGACCATTTTGGGCAATCAGATTGTGTTTGATCTTTTTGTTGGTGGTTTTTTTAGTAGTATTTTCTGGTTAAGAAAACCCAACATTCTTGTATTTTATTTTGCTTCTTCACAGAGTAGAAAAAAAATGCATTTTTTCATCTCTTTAAGTGATTTTTACTGCATCCTGAACATGTATAGGGTAGTGTAGTTTATATCTGTAAGAGAATGGAGACAAATGTTTTTAAACCTGGTTCTTTTCTGTATCAGGGAAAAACAAACAAATGGGAGCAATTTCATGTTCGGAGCAGAAGGAACAGATTGCTTCTGTGTTGCAGATGTGCCTTTTACATAAGGTTTCTGCTTCCCCTGAGGTACCCGTGAGTCAAGGATTCTGCCCAAAATAGGTTTGAATGTGAACCAGCAGTCTCTATCATTTTGTCAGAAAGTAAAAGCATGCTTCAAGATTTGGCGGATTCACAATTAACCACTGACATATAAACGTGAACTCTGCAAAGCAGTTCTTAATTAAATGTAAAATCAAGGGAAACTATTTCATATTTCAAAGTTTCTAAGGGGAAGCATAGCAAAAATTAACTTCATAAGCCTAATAATGATTTTCTGAGTGTGATATTAAAGGGAGGGAGAAGGTGTGCTTGAATTTCTTCCTGTGCTGGAATAAAAGGGAGCGTGTATCGGCCCTGGGAGCGATGGCTAGATTTGGAGTTGCACCAGTTCCATATTGGCATGTTTTGTCGTGCTAATTTCTCAGTAATGTTGCCCCGACGAGCATTACACGTCCTACTTTATATATTCATTGGTAGCTTATTATATAAATGAACATGTACTAAATTTATCCAACTTTCTAATGGAAATTGTAAATTCAATTATAATAATTACCTACCTATCTCTGTTATGTCTTCCTGCCTAATCTGCTTGCAGAATCTAAGCTCTGGTAGGTTTTGTGCTTGTTATTTATAGCATATATATTTCTCATTGTGTTTGCATTGTATCTGTTCTTCAGAAGCAGGTTTTCAGGGATAATTTGATTGTTCTCTGATCAATATGAAGGGCTCATTTGTTTGAGAAATGCCTTTGATCTAATTGAATTAAGAATTATTGCCAATACACTGTTATTTAAATTCAAAATGGATTTTCACAAATGGTGCTATAAGCAGAGTTAGTTTTTTCTAGTGATAAATATGAAGTTAAAGATACCATCTGAGAGCAAAGCACTGAGGAAGTTTTTATGTTTTGTAATGTATTTTAGAGGGGCACCTGGTTTATTTAGTTACAAAATTAATGTCATCTCCATGAGAAGTTCTTGCCTGTTGTCCGCTGATGTTCTGCAGACCACCAGCATTTCCCCCAGTTTGCCCAGAGCCCCTGCCTGGATACAGGACTGTCACTAAGCAGTTTCTCAAAGATTTTGAAATCTGCAGATCACAATTGAATGTGTGAAGCTAAATAACATTGGCAATCCAGCTCTTATTCAGGTGCCTTAGTGGGAATTCAGGAGGTAACTGAACATACCAGGTTAACTAAAATATTGGTCAGATAGAGTAAATATTTAATGGTTCTGACTGTAATACTTAAGAGACAGATCATCAGTGGCATTTTAATTAAAAAAAAAAAGAACAAAACAAACAAACCTTCAGTTTTGCATTTAGTAAAGTAAAATTCTTTTTTAATCTGCTTTTCATATTGGTCTGTTGACTTGGTTTTCTGACTCAGAGATCATTGTGGCCCACTGTAAGTCAGGAATAAATAGTGCAGGGTTTGGAGCCTGCTCTGGAAAATGAATACCGCTTACTCAGCAGGGCTTTCCTGAAGTGTGCGTTTCAAGCAGCGGTGCCCTTTCGAGACTCAAACCTTTTGATAACCTGGTTGTTTCTTCCAAAGAGCTCGGATGAACTTTAACCGGACTGTGAACGTGAAAGTCTTCATCGCCAACCGTGTTCAGTCCTGTCCTCATCGGTGAGCAGGAGGCTTTCCCTGGCAGGCAGGGGAATGCAGCTTTCCAGACAGGGCACCCCCTTCCTCTTGGTCCAGAGGTTCTCATTCAGTAGCAGATGAAAACCAACTGATTTCTGAGTTGCTAACTTAGAAAGCACTTTGTGGCCAAGGAGGAAGGTGAGAGCACGCACGTCGCTGTGTTGGTGGAGAGGCTGGGGAAAGGGAGAGTGGGTGATCCTCGCCGTGGGAAAACGGAGAGACGAGCTCAGGGCACGGCTTACCTGACGATAGTTCGTGATCTCCATTCATTTGCCATGGGGGAGAGCCAGGAGGAATGAGGAAGGCTGTAAAACAGGTTGGAAAGTGTTTCTTGCCAGGTGGGATACAGGAAAAATATTCCAGCAAAAATCCAGCCTTGCTGGCTCTGCCAGTATGCAGTCTCACCTTCCTATTTAGTCTATGATTAGTAAAACTATCTGGTAAAAGTTCTTGATTTATAACTTCATGCTGTCTTAAAACCTGCTTTGAAGAGGGCATTCAGTTACCTTAAAGATACTTTTTTCCTTCTACTCTTACACATCTCTGAAAAGTCCCAGTCACTAGATTGCAGGAGCGCTGGGAGGCTCTCCGGGCTGCTTCTGCCTCGCGGCAGAGGAAAGGCTGAAATGTCCTGGCACCCCCTGAGCCGCTCTTCTTTTTGGATAGCAGCTTTGCATATCTTTTAAAGGAACGGGCTTGTTTCGTACACGCTTTCACATGGGTTAGCGGTTGCTTGTATACCAGTTTCTTACCGTGATTGAGAAATCATCCGTTATATTGTCCAAGACATTAATAAAACTTGGAATACGAGTATCAAGGTTGCAAGTGCAGCACATGCAGGGTAACGCTACAGCACTTCAGATGTTTGAACTGTTCTTGTAGCAATGGTTAAGGAAATTTGGCAGAGTCGGTGTGTGTTGTCACGTTTTACGTGTTATCACGTGGAGCCAGCAGTTTAGTATGGGCTGGGCAAGGTGGGATGGATACAGCCAGACACAAACAAGTGGAAATGAAAAAGCATCATTATGCTTGGAGGAAAACAAAAGGCGGTGGCTGGCTAAGCAGGGGGAAGAATCTTAGGGAAAAACAAAACCAAAGCAGCATTTATGAGCTGTGACACTGCGGTACAGCCTCAGTGCAGTGATGGGAAAACTGTACTGGCTGCATAGCCAAAATGCTGTAGAAAACCTGACTGCAAAGTGTATGAGCAAATGCCGGTGTTCTCAAGCTCGCTCTGAAACAGATTTTATCATATATATGTGATTGAACATTATGAAAAAAAGTCTTAATTTCCATAATGACTTTTTTAATTTGTCCAATTAGCCGATGAATCTAACGGAGGGTGCTCTTGTTCTGTTGTATGATATATGAAGTGATTTAAAATATGTATATTTGAACAGTCTGGATTTCTGTTTTGAGTAATTTAATTATAACTGAATATGTAATAGTAAATTGCAAGTTACTTATCTCTTTAAATGGTTTCCTTTTTTTTAAAATTATTTGCGTTCTAAATGTGCAAAATACAAAAATAATGGAAAAGCAATGAAGCTGTTGCTTCAACTTGGCTTTTAAGCTCTGTAGTGCATAGAGGCTGAGGGCAATCGATAGAGACCAAGAAATCAATATCCTATCATGATATAAAGTGGGGAATTATAAACTTCTCCAGTGCTTTCAAAAGACTTTTCCTGAAATACTGAGCTAATTAATCACGACCCCTTGAGAGATTTTTTCATTGTCAAAAGTAAAAGTTATATTTTAAGCTAATAGCCAAGAGCATCCAGTATTCATAGTAGCAAATTCTGCAGAGGAGCTTTCAGGAGTCAGAGGGCTACAGACTTACCTGCTGTCTTTCGCAGTTATATATGAAACAGCCAGTGTTTCAAAAATCCATTCATTGCTAACACGGTCTATCAAAATTGGTTTCTTCCAGCACCTGCCACCTCCGCTCCCCAGCAAGACTCCCCCGCCTCCACCTCCAAAGACAACTCGGAAGCAAACGTCTGTTGACTCTGGGATTGTCCAGTGAAGAAGGAAGCGTTTTTTTCCAAAGATAAAGTTGTAACAATTCATTTCCCTAAGTATTTTATGGTATATAATGTTTACCTCATTCAGGCGTGCAGTATCTAACATTTAGTGCAATGACTCTAACTCCGTAAGAAATCCATTTCTAGCCGTGTGTCGGAAACAACACTACATCACCCCTCTTTGTGGGGTTATTCCCTCCCATAACTTGAAAGAAATCTGGATTTCTACTTGAGACTGGGAGGTGTTCATCAACTGACAGTACCCTCTTCCTAAACCTTCTCCCTGCTTCTTCCGAATAACTTCAGGCACTTAGGTAGCTGTGGAGTTTAAAATGAGCTGAGTATTTTGTACCTAATCTCAGCGTATATAGGAATCGATGACGATATTCACAATGAATTCAGGGCACGTTGGAGGAGGCTTCACAGTAAGGAGAAGCTGCCGTAGGATTTCCCCAAATAACCGTTCTGCCCAGGGCTAAAAATCAGACGCAGCTTATTTGTGAAATGTGCCTTCTCTTTAATTGTTCTGTATTACAAATAAACTGATTGCCAGTGGGCTTTGTAAAATTAGTCGTTGGTGATCAGTCATTTCCATTTTCATTCAGTTGGCCGTTCCTCTGGGCGTTGATCAGTGGGTAAAGCGAGGAAGCCTTTTAGCTGCTGACGGGCACGAGCGTATAGGAAAAGAAACAGAGTAGGCAGATAGGAGACTCCTGGCCATGCCGAACCTAGCGGTTGAGTACAGGAATGGGAAGAGCTTTTTCTTTTCTTCTTTAATGTGTAATATTTCATATGGATTAGGATGAACTGAATGGAATCACTTTGTCCTTGTGCCATCATTCTGTACAGCGTTTGTATATATGATGGTTTTTAGAATGTTTTAATTTTTACGGTGCCTGCTTTTCATGTAATAATGAATTAATGTACCTGCAAAGAATGCCTTGCATATTTTTAATTTCCTAATTGCTGAAAGTGTAAAAAAAAGCAATTTTTTTTCCAGATATTGGGCTCTGAGAAATCTTGGACAGTGATGGAATGGGGTGTTGGGAGGGAGGAAGGAAACTAACTTTATATTCTACCATTTTTTATTGTCATCACACTTTCGTTTTTTACTATCTACAGTCTTTTTACTCTTACAGTAGATTGTTTTTAAATATACCACTGACTCAAAAAATAAAACATTATTTTAAAAACTCGTCTAAGAAAATGAATACATTTCCTTGGTATTTTTGATTCTCACTGCAGAATTCTGGGAACTCTTGCACTCTGGGCTACATATACACTGACTGTCTTTATCTCTGAACAATTTTGAGGGAGCCCATGATAAAACTGAAGTCTTTCATCGTACTGGTATGCTCCTTCCTGCATGTATGTAGTACTGAGATAAAACACACGTCATTGTATGCTGTCAATATTCATCTGATAGCTTACTTATCTTTAAGTTCTAAGTTCTCTATTGCTGAACACTTCAGGAAACAGATGAGATTTAGGTGATATTTTCTACCTCAAGTAGCTGCTACATGATGCAAGTAGCAGGTAGAAGCATGACTTACACAGCAGTAAAACAATAATGTTCTTACAAAGGCAGAAGGATTGCCCTTCTCATGAAAAGCGGCTCAAATGGTCAATTATGTATTCTCATAATTCTGCCTTAAACCATCATGTCACTTTGGATCAAACGAACACACTTTTTCTTGCAATCTGAGATAACATCAGCTACCAGAGTGTCTCAGAATTTCTGTTAGATATTGTCCTGCAGTTCCCTATTTGTTTTGTTACTGGTATAATCTCCATTCAAGAGGGAGAAGCTGGGAACGATTCTTGGTTACAGTCGATCAGATATTCTTTCCGTAGACAGTCAATACTGTATTACAACTTTAATTCTCTAAGTCCTTCATTTAATTGAAAATTGCTTTAGAGACTGCTCTTGTTATTGTGCAGGAGATTGCGCTGGGATGCTGGTGAATTTTCCTCTTTTCTGTTCCATTTACTTTCTAAAGGATAGGAAGAGGCTTTCACATGGGCCTCTGACTGGATGCTTGTAAATTGTATTTCTGATAATGTGTTTGTTTTCACACGTCCTTAGCAAATTCCTGTGCTCATGCAAGTGTTATAATTTGGCCCCGCAACACTCCGCAAATAAGAGCTGCACTTTCAAATTGGTCTTGCAGTACAAACTCTAAATCTCATCTGTGCGTATGTTTACAGATACGCAAGCTGAGACTGGGAATTGAAAATCAGACTCTCAGATTCGCTTTCAGACTCAAATTGTCACCATTTTTACAATCTAACAGCTTCTAGGCTGTAACTCGTCTAAAACCCAGCCAGAACGAATCATTACCCTCCTCAAAGTGTTGTAAAAACACACTTCAGCAAATCCAGAAACTCATTTGGTTACAGTCTCTAAGCAGTGAACAATCTTGCGAAGGCCGTTATTTTTCCTACGGTACGCTCGCTTCCTTTGTACTCCAGTGGCGTTGTGTCAGAGCATCCCAATGCAGTATGAATTTCTTGTGACATTGTTTGCAACAAAGCTGAGCTGTTGCAAGAGAGCTTGATATGAGCCAATACAGAAAAAGAAGGTTATTTAACCAAAGTGGTATCACACTTACTCGGTCATGCGAACGTCCGCACAAGGGTAGAGGGACGCGTGCCCAAGGAATGGGTCCGGGGTTGCTTGTGGTCATGTAGAGGACACGAGGTGCCTGCTGTGAAGTCCGCGTCCCGTCTCCTGCGTTGTTCTGAGGTTGGTGAACATGTGCTGGTTGTTGGATGTGCCCTTGGTTCCCTTTGGGAGTTGGCAGTGACTCTGATCTTGTGTCTCTTTGCCCTACTTCTGTGGGAATTCAGTAGGCAGCACTCGATGCAGTCGACGTCTGTTGTCTCCCCGCCTGGTGAGGATGCCGTACAGTTCCAGCTCTGCTCTTCATCTTCCTGCCATCATCCCATAATGGCCTCAATGAGTCTTTTGCTTTCCCCACCTTGATGCCTTGAGTAGCTGCATGTGGATATGGTGGGATCCTGCTCCAGCTGCCACTGCTTTATCCTCCTGCCAGCAATCCTGGTGCCTCCACGCCTGAAGATCCCCATTCAGACTTCATTCAAATTGATATTTCTGCTACAGGAGGTTGCCGAAAGAAATCTTCTAGGAAAGATGATGCCTCCGTGTCTTCCACAGTAGACCTTGTCCAGGGCATTAGCAGGATCCACAGGGGCCAGGTTTTCACCATTTAAGAGAAGTGCTACTGTTCAGGGATTAACCTCTCTCCAAATGCTGTCCCTTCACTCAGACTTGAGAGCAATACCACAGGGCTTTGCAACAAAAATTTTCCTGAAAGGAGAAATTCAGAGGTGTCAAGTTTCGAGATAGTGTGAGAAAACAGATTTTCAATGGCCGGTAATTTGTGCTTCTTGAAAGTTAGTTTGAATTTACTTCCTGAAGGTTAACTTACGGTGCCAATATAAAGATGAGAAGCCCTTAATACCATTTCTCTGGGTCTTAGCTTGGGAGTGAGAGGGCAGTTTTTACAGGTGCACACATCAATTCCCATCAGTCCCATGCAAAACCACAGAAGATTTGTTGGGTAGCAGTTGTTTGGTTTTTAATCAAGTTTATTTTCAATGGGAAGCTCAATGCAAAGGTCAGTTCTTAAGCTGGTTTCCATAATTGACATTTATGATTACTGAAATGTCTCTGATGGCATCACAAATTCTGATGTAAAAATGTTTTTCAATTCAGTTTTGTCTTATCATAGGTATTTTTCTTTACCATGGATGTCTGAAATACGTGACTTTACAGGGAAGAATGATAAAAAGTTTGCAGTGCGTATAGATATGTTTATGATGTATGAATAAGACATGGATGTGAGTGTACATACATATGTGTATACATGCATACACATCTAAATACACAGCTTTTAATGTAAAGTATCTCACTTCATTGACTAGTTGAGGTGTCCACCATACTGCTTCACCTTAGACATCTTGCCTGTCGATTCTTGTGACCTTTTTGGGGACCATTCTATGCCAGAAGCTTGACGTAGTGTTGTTGATGCCGGTTGTCCTGTGATGGATGTTCACAATTACCTATTTTTAGTAAAGGTTCTTTGGATAAACTAGTCATTTCTTGCATACGTCTTTGACACAACCAGGTGAATTAAGCAGAAAATTTCTTACAGATTACCAGTTACAGCTGGTTTGATGTTTAAATATGTGTAGACCAGACCATGGTGTAACAGGAGTCGTCCTCTTCTGATCCAGCAGTTACCATCCTGTGTTGGGCTTTGGAGTATTTTTTGATACCGTTTTGAAGAAAACCAGAGTATTTTATCCCCAAGCTGAAGGCAGAGGAAGGTAAGGCAGAAACTGTTTTCCTGGATCTGTTAACGTTATGTTGGTTATGTGTGCATTTGTGTTTCACAGAGATGTTGCTGTTCATCGTCTGTAACTGTCAGAAGCGCATGCTGCCGACAAGTGGGTTGCCCTTTCCATTGCTGCTGCCTTTCAGCCCTTACTGGAAACACGCAATGCCTTGTCCAGCTTCTCCCCATCTCTTGTTCAAGTTCTTTGTGTTCTCTTGCAATAAAAAAATGTTTCTATTGATTTTTGGGGGGCGGGGGTGTTGTTTGTTTTTTTAGTAAATGCAGGACACCTTTCTGGTTGGTTGCTTACTGTTAATGCATCCTTTGAGATGCTGCATTGCTCAATTGCCAGCATTTTTGCTCAGTATATTTGCTCAGTATATTTATCAGTGCAAGATGCTCAGGGCGCACGCATGGACTCGAGGTCGGGGACGGCCCCGGGCTGGAGCGGGTCTCCCAGGAGGATGGGTGGTGAAGGTGGCCAAGCTTCGTGCCCGCTCAGTGCCGTGGGCCGGGCTGCCACTGCCTGCATCCCTCTGCCCAAACTGAGTATGGCGTTTTTCAGTTTGCATCTACACCTTACCTGGTGATGAAGCAATAAATGAAAAAGTAGAATATGCCCATGAAGAAAAGACCAAGTGCTTCAGTGATGGTGACCGCTGAAATTCAGGGGTTTCCTATATCCTCAGCTTTTGGCGTTAACACAGTAATGGGAAGCGTGAGGTCCAGCTGCTCTGACATTTCAATTTCCTCTTGTTCTCCTTTTGTACTTTTCATGGATCTAAACTGAATTTCAGGCTTGCAATTGCCATCTTCTTGGTGATGCAGAAACGTGTGGATTGGTTATTGTATGGGATCTAACCAGCTGTTCTTCAGTGAGGCTATTGATAGGATTTTTAATTTCCCTTGGTTTTGTCATATGTTTTCTGCAGACATGAATAATTACTGTAAATTAGGTTTCTCTATCAAATGACAGACTTAATTTTTTTTAATTTCCAGTGTGTGCAGTATTGTGTTATAGCACTTTAATGTGAAGGTGCTGAATTAAATAACTCATTTCACATCTAACCAAGCTGGCTCTGGACCAGTGCGTTGAGGACACGTACTGACCCCCTTGTGAGACTGAGTTGGGACGGCAACTCCATTCAGTCTCGTGTTGCATTTAGCCAAGCGGTTTCCCTTCCCTAACGCCATCATGTTACAGCTACATGTTGATGCATGGTTTTCAGAATCCAAGTTGACCATCTCAGATTCATTGCTACCCAAACTCCCTGTCTGCCATCCCAAACTTGCAGAGATTTTATGGGTGGTGAAATGTTGCTGGTTTGGGTTGAATCCATATTGTTTTGGCCATTCACTCAGCTTTTCATTGCACAGTTTGGCTCTGATGCTGTTGAACTTCTGTGTTTGCAGCCCAAAGTCTTGCAGAGCTGGGGAACTAAAGAGAGGAACATCGGCCGTAGCATTTTAATGCTACAGAGTCGATGATCAAACTTCACGTTCTTCACTGACACCTTATGTTTAATATGCTTTATTTGCAAACATTTGCAAATTATTGTTACGAAGCTTCCTCTGAGTTGGAGCTCAAGGCAGATTTCCATAAGCCACCCATATCAATATATTCTCATGGTATTTAGTCTCCTTGGTAGACGCTCCCATTTCCATTTTTCAGATGTTTTTTCTCTCTTAAAGTGCAAGAAACACAAATGATGTTGGAATCTTCTCATTTGTCAAATGATTCCTTAAAAAACGCCTCTGAAAAGGCTTTGGGGGCAATATCTGCTTGGTCCCCAAAGGTGGTTGCTTTGCGCTTTGCCTGTCGCGACGGAGGTGTCCTCGCTATGAGCAATGCCCGGTTGCCTGCCGCGTGTTCTTTGGGTGACTCGCCTCACATCACATAAAAAAGCTTGGAGCCTCTAATTGTCCTCATTCTAACGAGGAATAAGCACCGTCAGTCTCTCACACATTTCCAGACCAGGAGGTCTAGCTGCTTAACAGATGCTTGAAAAGATGCTGGTTCTGCTGTTATTGAAAGCTGTGGCCTTCTGCCAGTTTGCGTCTGAGGGGAATATACGGTGTCATCAACATTTGAGGGAGTCCTTCACAAAGAGAAAGCATAGACAAAACCAAATGTGACACTGTTTTCCTATAGATAAGGCATTTTGTGTGTGTGCTCCTGTTGTTGGCTGTTCTTCCAAGTTTTATGTTTATTCTCTGGCCTTATTTTCCGCACTGTAATCCCAATTTAAAGTGAGTTTTCTTTCTCCATCATTACTATGAGCAATGACGGATCACTGCACCAACAGTGGAGAACCCAGAAAATGAACTACAAAAACCACCTTGAAAAAAAAAAAAACCACTTGGCAGAATATTAAGCAGCCTGTGGAAATGAATAGGTTCCTGGGCACCCTTTTAGAGCAGTTGGACATGCGTTCTGTGTTGAATTGCAAGCGACTGATGTAGAAGTGTAACAGTTTGAGAGGTAAAACAACCCCACTAGCTTTGGTCTAGGCAAAACACTTCTTAGATTGGCATAAATCACACAGTTTAAAACACTTATTAACATTTAATTTAAGATTTTGAACGTTGGTTTGCGAAGTGTGTTCTTGTAGCAAGAGAAGTCATTGCAGAGTGCAGGAATTTTACTTAACGTGTAATTATTGTTTCTCTGAAAATTTTAGGTATTTTCCTGCATTTTGATTACACGTGCTCAAAATCTCTCAGAGAAAAAATCCAAATAAATCAACCATAAATTCAAACATTTCAAAAGAAAAATGCCTTCTTTCAAAAGATGAGGTAGGTAGCTGCTACCTACTAGTGCTACAGGAGGTCTGTCCTGAGATATTTTTAAAATCATGTTGAGATCTGGCTGTCGATATCTCAGTCCACTGGTTATAAACTTCCTTCCATGTGTTTATTGCTGTGTGCGGTTGGCAAATATATTTGTTGTCGTTCTTCTATGCAGCACATTATTGGTAACTTGCTCCTCAGAGGGAAATAATAGCAAAATACCCTAGAAATAGAAGATTTGTTTTAAAAAAAGAGGTCCGTATGGAAGTGAGCAGAGGTCCGTGGAAGGTTACGCCGTGCTTTTGTGCTGGACCATCCTTCCATGTGGCGTGGGCACGTGGGAACGGGAGTACGCGTTCAAACACAGTGACCCTTGGAGAGAGGCAGAGCACTTCTGAAAAACGCGCATCGGGAGAGAAATCGGTGTTCGTTCTTGGCGCAGCTGCTCCGTGGGGCTCTTGACGTTGTGGCAGAAAAGTGGCTTTGGGGAAATTAATTTCTTTTCTGCGGTGTGAGGTTTTCTGGTGATGTGGTGTCTGTGTAAGGTCAAGCAGCAGAAGTCATGTCTTAAGGTAGGCCAGGTTGCTTAAAGACCTGGAAAAGGCGAAGTTCTGTTTTGTTGGACGGCAAGAGCACTATTGCTCTCACAGTGTTTGCACCTCTGTTCTTCCAAAGCGAAAAGGAGACACCAAGGGCTAAATCCTCTCCTGTTACAGCTCTGCCAAGTCCACTGAAGTCATCCCTTCGCAGGTATCACCACAGGCAAAACCTAGCATCCTTTCCCTAATATTTAACCAATGCAAAGATAGCCATTAAGCATCCTCAGGACAACAAAACTGCAAGGCTAATAGTAAGTTTATGCCCGTAGCACTTGCACGCATCATTTCAGTATTACATTATTATTTTTCTTGGTACAGTTGTAATACTTCTGCTGAAGGGGGTGAGATTGCTTTTCTAAAGTGTTGGTAGAATTACAGAGAAGTCTTGCCGTAAAAGCTTAGTTTGTTCCTCCTGTACACTATAACACTGTAGTATTATGAATTTTTTTTTAAATCAATGATCATTAAGCACATGTCCAGTTTGCCTGAGTAACTAATTTTCATTCAAGAGTTATTCAGACAATATTACTGTTGGTATCAATGGGCTATAAAAGGGAACTGATTTTTGTATTTTATTTAAAATAAAGGACTGTTCTCCAAGAAATTAATCTTAAAGTTACAAGTAAGTGCAAACAATAATAAAGTTTAGTTTAGTTGTGTAAGTCAACTTTGAGTGATGATGAGTCAGTTCTTGATGATGATCAGTCTTGATGCTTTCTGTCCTGTTATTGATAAGGCTTTGATTTAACTGCAAATTGCCTTCATTGGAAACCATCTTATATTAGAAAGTGCTTCACTCTAAAAAAGAAGTAATTTGGGCATAATGGAGAACTTGGCTGCAGAGTCTCACTGAGGTAATTGGAAGCAAAACGATGATTGTGTGTGGAAAAGCCGAACCCACGGTAGCCGCGAGCGCTGGGGAGCTGAAACTCCCGGGGCCTTGGGGAAGGAAAAAGCTTGCCAAAATAAAGCAGTGGCTGACTTTGTTTTCTGTCTGGTTTCGTTCGGTAAACAAAGCCAATTAGTTAACGGTATTTGCAGTGAGAGCATCCTTCTGGGTGCTTTGGCCCTCTCCGAGCTGGGGGGTGAGCGGTGCGTGTGTGTCCCCCCAGCGTGGGTTTGGAAGCGGGGGGCACGGGGAGGATGAGTATCGTTGTGGCAAAGGGATTTATTTACAGCCTGCCCGGCGCGCGAGGCGCCCGCGGGGACTGCCGTGGGTACGAAAGCTGTTCAGGGAAGAAATACTGGCTCTCCGGAGGCAGCTGCCGGCACGCCGCGTGTCCGTCCTTTTTCTCGGGGAGCGTAGTTAAATCCCTTATAAGGCACAGCAAGAAGCGTCACCCTTTTTCTCAGCAGCCGTGGGAGAGCAGAGGCTGGACGACATGAGGGTAAGTTCCATCCTTTCCAAGCGTGACGGGGCAGTCCTGGCCCTGGGAAAGCAGGGAAACATTCCTGCCCTCTCCCCTGCAGGCAGTGACCCCCACCCGCGTGCCCGTTCCTGCAGCAAAGGTTGGGACGTGCAAGTGGGTTCAGGCAAACGAGCATCTTCCCTGCCGGCTGGGCGGCTGCCCCCTGGGAGCGATCAACGCTTTGCAACACCATCCACGTGAAAGCCGACGTCAGCCCAAATAGGAGAAATCCGAGTGCGAATGGAGTGAATTCAACGTGCCTGTTGGACGGTAAGGAAAAATGAAAGTCCTCTGAAGGAGCTTTGGGGAAATGGTAGGTCGCAGCGTGGAGGGTGAGGTCCATGGGACAGACCATGGCTGGGCAAAACCTACCCGTGACCGCGAGTGTGCTTTCAGCAGATCCAGCTCTAGATGCGTTTCATCATACGTGACCATTTTGGTGGTTTGATTCTCTTGTTTCTTCACCTCCTGAGTTGTTTGACCCTGGATTTCGGTTCAGGCTGGGCTGGTGTTTTTTCTCGGTGCTTTGTTCGCAAGAGCGGCGCCGACGTCCACACCAGCGCCCGTCCCTGCAGCCCACGTAGCTGCGTTTCGCTCATGGTTTTCTCTCCCGTGTGCTTGGTGCCTGCGAGGCTCTTGCAGAACAGCAGTAGTACAAGCTCCGTGTTGGTGGGGAAAGGCTGATCCCAAGGTGGGGACCTCACCCCGGCACATCACGGGCAGGAGAAGGGGGTTGCTTTTTGCTGGGACCAGCGCTGCGCCAAGCTCCGGCGGCGTTATCTAACGCAGAGTTAGCCAAGTTCAGCGGGGATGCTTTCCTTTCCCGCAGGCCATTGTAGTACCATTAAAAAAAACCCAGTGTCTCTGCATGGAACTTATTTTTCTCCAGTGCTCCTTGTTTCTGGCTGACAGCAAGCATTAGCCGGTGGTACGAGCTAATTGGAAGTGACCAGTGACCGCAAAGCCCCGTGTGGGAGCGAGAGCCTGGCTTCCTCTTTTTTAAAATACTGACGTTTGCATTTAAGATGTTCTTTTTTTTTCCTCCTTTCTCCTTCCTTTCCCTCCTTGATTTCTGTTACTTAATAAGGGAAAATTTTTAAAAGGGAACAACTGGAAAGTGCATTTTGTAAAAATGAGGGTGCGGTTTCACCCACCCCTGTTATCCTATGGGCAGGAGAGTGGGGACGTTTGGGTTTCCGAGGGATGAGCTGTCTGTGCCTGGCTCTGCTCTCGCTGGCTGCCGTGCCGTGCCGTGCCATGCCGTGCCGTGCCGTGCATCATCCCCACGGACCCCTCTGAGCCCATAGCGTGGCCCTATGCCGGAGCCTTCATCAGATTTGGGAATGGCACCCCCCGGCTCAGGCATGGCCCAGAAGCCATGGGGACTTTCCCAGTGGAGATGTGGGGCTGTAGGAAATTTTTTTCCTGGCAGAAAGTCGGCGTAGTTGGGGGGCAGAGGTTCAGGGGGAACCTCAAACCTCATGCAAGGGGATTTTGTCATTCAGATGAGGATTTACACAGGCATATAAGGTATCAAATGGTACTCGTGTTACACTGTGCTGATAATAATAAATCAGTATAGCCATTGCGTTTTATTTTCATGATAAGAAAAATGAAAGGGAAGAAAGCCAAGTGCTTACCTATTTTACCAGATAATTTACCTGTAGTCGAGCTCTAAAATGAATGTCACTTGCACTTCTCCTCTCTCTTAAAACAAAATGATGGAGCAGAGGAAGGCACCTTCAGGCAAGAGCAGAGCTAGTGGAAAAACAAAGTAGAGCACGTGCTCCCGTTGCGTTTGCTGAGAAATGATGTGAGCATTTGGCAGCTCCCCGCGAGGTGCTGTGGTACCCGGGCATTGCGTAGGGGAGTGGGGAAGGATGGGCAAAGGGGCAGTGGGAAGGAAAGGCTGTTAATTAACAGTGGGTAGCGAAAAGTAGCTGGCAATTTTATCTCCTAACCTCTGGATTTACTTTCAGATGGGGAAGTTGAAACTGTAAGGTGCTTTAGGTTAAAATTCCCTTTGTTTTGCAGGATTTTTGCCAGAGTGCTGTTTCTCTCATTTATAATGAACTGGAAGAGGTGTGAGTGCACCTTCCAAAGCACTTAATCACCACTGCTCATCATGGTCTTTCAAGCATTTGGCTGTATCGTGATGATGATGGGTCAGAAATTATCTACAAAATAATGAATGCATCATCCACTGCACATAAAGAGGAGCTTTGGCAATTCAGTGCATTATATGTGCTATAAAATATTTTAAATACATTCTGTACTTTTTTGTCCAGTTTCTCTTCTGCTGGATAACCCCATCTCTGTGTGTGTCCCTGCCACAGCCTCCTGTCCCTCCTCGGGCTCAGCCACTGGTGGTCCAGGGAGCCAAGCTCTGGGGTAGGGTAGGGTTTCCAAGACAAGGTCCAGCATTCAAGAAGAAAAAATACTTGCATGGAAAGGCAAAAAATCCTAAGGGAAAAAATAATCGTTAAAAAAAACGACAGGGAAGGGGCTTGGGAGTCACTGGGTCATTGAGTCCTTGGTCAAGGTGTCGGTCACTCGGGTCGGCGATGCCATCCAGGTGTTGGTGCGGACAAATGATGGCAACTCAGCGACGTGGAGGATCCGGTTGCTCTATCAGGGATAATGGCCGTACCTTTGCTTAGCTAAAGGGCTCTTCAAATGCGAGCTGTGTTCTGTGTGTGTCAGCCAATAAATAATTGCTGTATCATTTAAATTGTAAGCTGCTTGCAGAGTCTTCTTGCACACGGCTAGAGAAGCTGAAAAAATAGTTACTGGTATGATGCGTGTTGTCAGAGAGAACAGTGTTCACTGCCTTTTGTTCCTTCCCAGAAATTGGTATCCAGCTATTTTTCTTTGAGAGAGGAAAATTGCCTCCTTTGAAGGGCCTCTTTTGAAGAGGAAAGAAGATCAGGTTGTTGTCGGTCTGTTTGGTGCAGACCTCGTGGGATTACCTGCCTTAAATTCCCACTGTCATAGGGTGGTAAGTCTCAATACTTCAAATGAGGACTGAAGCAGGAATGTGCCATCGAGGTGTTTCTTTTTACTTACCGTTAGAAATACTGAAATTACAGCTCCACTATAAGTAATTGTTTTGAATATCAAGGATTATATCCAAATTGGGAGGGGGGAGGCTCTAGGTTTACAGACATTTTCATTAGGAAACACCACCAACAAGGTCTGGGTTTTACTTGTATCATAGAAACTACCACCTGAGTTTTCTGGATAATATCCCCCCAAAAACTAGCGCTTTTATTTCTTCTTCCTGCTCAGTCTAAAATCTAAAAGGTGCCTGGTTATATGGGAGCTAAACTTTTAAAGTTATTCTGAAATTGGCACTGGGAACTGAATTTTGTATTATTTGCCTGTGAATTGATACACAAGATTACATGCTAGTTGTTGGGTTTGGGTTTTTTTTTTACTTTATCTAAACTAGCCCATCAAAATAAACAACTCCAACTGTGGTATTTAGATTTTGATAATGACATAGGTATGCATATCTTATATATTGCAAAAAAAAAGCTAAGCGTACATAAATAGTGCCATTTCAGTTCTCTGAGGAACATGTTAGCTGTCTTACTGCTTAAACTTTCTACATCTTGCATCATGCTATTCTCTGTCTTACATAACTCTGGTCCTCAAACCTCACTAAAATGAGGTGGATGCAGCAAAGTACTGCCTGGATGATGTGCGTGTTAAGATCTTGGCCTCCTGAAATCGATGGGAGTTTTTCATTACTTTGTTATTCCCAAAGCTGTATTTTAGCTCAGGTTTGGTTTGGGTTGGGTTTTTTTAACGCCTATAAGGTTTTTTAAATCTTTAGTGTCTACTGCACAAACGGGAAAGATTTAAAGAAAGGGAAGTTTGTGCCTTTTGCAGTCTGAACGCTGGCACGCGTGGAGCTGTAGGACGTTCAGCCCATTGAAAACCAGGTCCTTTCCCTACTTCATCCCACGCACCCCCAAAACCTCCCAGGTTCGGGCATCTCCCCCTTCTTTCCTTCTCAAGCTGAACCACCCAGGGAGGGCGAACGTCCCCCTGACCTGAGGAGCTGAATTAGTGGGGACGTAAGCGAAGATGACGCTTTCATTCTCTATAGCTTCACATCCTGCTCTTTGCTCTTGATAAGGTCTCTAGTTTCTATGGCTTTCTGTGACTTTTCCTGTCTCTTTTCAACTGAGTCAAGGCTTTTAGTCATATCAGCCCTTAAACTCTCGATGCAGAGCTCTACGTCTGCCGCTCTGCAGCACAGAGAAGTTGGCAATGTGGTAATATATGTATAAGGTAGATTTAAACGCGTTTTCACTTAAATGGATTTGATTTTATCATTCTAGATGACCTCCACTTCCCAACACATTGCTCTTATCAGGCGCATTGTAGCTGTTAAGAGAAATGGAAGTCAACCGTTCTGACAAACTTAAGGGGAAAACTCCGGATTTTGAATATTTTGGGGTTTGTTCTAAGCATTAGACCATTTTTCCTTTGCTCCTTTATTTACAGGGAAATATTTGTTTGATACTATCCTGATAAAAGTGCAATGCCAACTTACCGTTAAAATTCAGAACCCAAAGTAGATCAGTCTTAAGATTTGTCTTTTAACTTTAGACTTGTCAGGCTCTATTATTCTCAATACAGTTTGACAGTTCTAGGTTAAAAAGACATCAATTACCTTTTGAAATTACCCTTTCCGCTATAGGATTAGTTCTATTTCTGCTGACTTTGGAAGTTCATTGTGCATAGTAGATATTTTCGGGCGGGGGGGGGTGTGCCTCAAAATGCTGCATATAACCGTTTCATTGCACTAGACTGGCTGCCTTGGCGATGGCTGTGGCACTTGGTGGCAACCGTGTCTTAGTCCTTCGTGACCACATTAGTCAGTCATTTTAGTTATTAAGAAAAACTCGCTTGTGTGGGTTTACTGGTGCCATTTCACTCCTCTCGCAATGTGTACAGACAGTAAATGTGGTATTTTGCTATTGTACTTATTCTGTTAAATATGCAGAAATTGAATCAGTCCCAAAGACTGTCGCTATTGTATAACTACAGGCAGTTCTGTTATGTGCTGTGCAGAAAAACACTTTCCAGTTCCAGAGGTGAGTTCAAATTTTCTCTTCCCCATTGGAATGTAACCAAGACCCTTGCAGGTATTTTTGTTGGTTTGTTTTGTTGGTTGTTTGGCGCTTTTTTTTTTTTTTTTTTTTTCCAAAAGAGATAAAGTAAAAATAGGGGAGAGCAGGAGAGGAGCAGAACAGGCTTCTCCAGGGGACGGTTCAGCATTAGGTGTTTAAAACTGCATTCTGGAGGAACCTCCCTCTAGTGCATCTCCTGTGCCTAAAAAGCCTTTCTTCATCAATACCCCTATGCTTCTGTGCAGGTCTAGGTGGATAACAGAGACAAAACTCCAGATTTTTTTTATGACAAGTGATTAGTTGAAGAAGTCTGGGTTTGAGCAAAAGCCAGAAGTTCTCATGTTCCCCCATTTCACTTATTCCGTGACTGTATTTGACCTGTATCTAACATGTTCTGCTGTTACAATCTCCCCTTTCCTTCCCAAACCTAGTCAGACTTCTGTGCATATTTTCAGTGACAGTGGATGAATTGATACTAGAAATGTCACAATTTAATTTATAACTAGAAGATAGAGAATGTGACTGCAAAGCAAATATTGTGACCCAACAACAGAACTGTCCTAGATTCTCACATCTTGTTTTGAAATTTTATGACAGCCTTATTGCCCAAGGGTACAACATAATCACTTCGCAGTTCACTGACACGCTTTCTTTTAGCATCTGTACTAAATGCGGTTTTATCCCTACTGCATATAAGAGCACTTTTTAATTCTTCAGATGCAAAGAAAAAACCATCTCCAAGTGTATAGTGGCTAGAATTGCATTTATTTTAATTTTGAATGTAAATATGCTTCAAAAATTAACCATCTTTCCACCTCCTCACCACTCAAATTCTTCACTGATGGTACTGTTTTTCCATCTTTCGTAAGCATTAGCCCTGAATAACACCATCATAGCTTACTCTATTGTAATATTTGACAAGAAAAATTCTGAATATCTGAACCGCAGGGTCATCATTTGCAAAAGTTACTGGTGGCACCAGGAGAGGCGTGAGGGGCTTCAGGATCTTCCTGGCGTTAAGTCAGGTCGTGCATGGAACATTTTGGGTGCTGCAGTATCGGGCTGATGGGGGCTGACAGTTTAGATATGGTCGACTATATCTACATATTCCTATTTACACGTGTGTGCAAATAAAATATAAGGGTATTGCTGTTTTTCCATTAAAGTCATATGTGCAAGGTCTGAAAATCGGTGTTGCAGATGACTAAAACCGTAGTCTTTATCCTGAAAGGTGCTTTCAGTGGCACATTTCTGGATCGTATTAAATACCTTGGTAAAATGGCTTAGTAGCTGAGTAAAAAGGAGATGTTCTTACTTTGACTCGTCTCTCCAAGAACTCCATTCGGATCCTTCAGGAGCACCTTTTGTGCTAGCTTCCTCTGAAATCAAACTGCCTTTCACCTCGATTTCACTGAAACTTTGACCGCAGTTGGGTTCCTCAGAACCCCCACTGCCACGTGTGGAGCTGATGAAGAATGAAACGGACTTGGCTGACAATTCGCAAGACTGTTCCAGAGGAAACTAAAAAGTCCCACTGCATTTGCTGCCGAGATCGTACCTGACGTCTCTCGGAAATGCAGATGGTAGGAAGCAACATGGTGAGATAAAGTCCCAGGAAAAGGGGCATTTTCTCCTTGTCCCAGCCAGACCTCCACGGAGCCTCTCTGACTCTTCGTCCTCTCTTTTCTGGATGGTAGATTCGACGTTTGCCAATATACTGTTGTGTGTCTCCGCCGTGGCCGGGGCTCTCGGTGCCGTGGCAGCCTTGCACGGAGGTTATGAATGAGCTGCGTGCCCTGAATCGTTTCACCTGGCTGTTACCGCGTGCTTCCAAGTCTGTCGTCGAAGAGAGACTTCTACGTCTCAACATTTCTATTTTCTGTTGCCTTGAATAAAACAGGACCTTCACATGCCCATGACCAGCACAGCGTTTTCTCATCTTTTCTTGGTGCATTAAAACAAACAAAAAAAATCTGTCAGTGATTTGCAGTAAGTTTTTGGGAAAAGCAATTGTCCTTAAATTAATAAGCGGAAGATAAGTCATGAAATATTGTATTTGCATCAGTAGGTATTTATTTTTTTAGAGAAATCAGATTGTTGCTTTTATTTACTAGAATTCCAATTTGGGGAGCATCACCAATGCAGGCAGAGCACCACTCTGGAAGCCCCTTTGCTGCAGATGAGTGTCAGTGATCCTCATATGCTGAAACAGCTCATAAAAGAAGTAGACCTCCTGTTATACTACCGGAAAAGTAATTAATATAAAGAGATGGGAGAGTAGAATGTTGATAATCTCAACCTTTTGTATTTCCTTATGCTCTGTTGTTTCCTATCTATGGTTTTAATGGATCAACTTGTCTTATGGAAATTAGATATCTCATAACTTATCCGAATTTCTGACTTTCAGGTTCTGGGAGAGGGGGGGTAGCTGTTATTTTTCATATTCTTTCCTTTCTACTTTTTCTTTTCCATATCATCTTCTTTTTAGGATATGCATTGACACATGCTTTCCTAGGAAGTGTAGATCAATTTTAATTTTAACCTATATGTACTATGCCTTGACTAGGTAGGAGTATTGAAGTAATTTTGAATCTTCAAATTGGCTCTTAAATTGTATGCAAAAAAATTGAAAATGCCTTCTCCTACAGGGCAGCATCAAACCCTGGCAATGATCTTTGCTCCTGGAACATAAGGAGCAAATTTAAAGGAAGATCTAAAGCACTTCAAAAAAGCCATAAGCAATCAAAACGCCTTTCTCTAGCTACATGAAAATAATCCTTTTTTAAAGGGTACTTATTTATTTATTAAGAAGGATCCAGAGAGGAGTGAGCTATTTATCATATGTAAATAATTAGTCTAGTGCTGAAAATGAGACCACACTGGTTTAGCTCAATGAATGTTTTAGAAACCTTCACCCTGTGTAGCAAAACCTAAAAATATTTCCCCCAAAATATTTATACCTGTGCCTGCATGTTGCTATCTCATGTGCCTGCTTTGATATTAATGGCAACATCATGAGTTATCACTTCCTAAATAGTCCTATCCTGAGGTATGTACTGCATCCCGGCGTTTTGGAAGCTTTCCACCTTAGAGACACTTTGCCCAGATAGTAGCCTTCAAATTTATTTTAGTTCTGTTTTCTTCATTTTGCACTCTATTTGATCAGTTTTATACTTTGCCTGCACTGCACTTCACATTTGTCCGTGTCACATGGACTGCTTGCTCCACTTACTCAAGAGATCAGGAACCTGTTGAGTAGCACTTGACTCAGCTTGCAGGGACAAAATTTCATTTAGACCTTTAAATAAACAAATATCCTCTATTTTAGCAATGAAGCAGCTCTGACCAATTGTCACGTTCCAGGCTGCATCCCCAAAGCGTGTTTCTTCCTCAGCACCTGGTCAGGAGGAACGATCGTGTCTTTCTGGAAGTCAAACTAAATGGTTATACATGTATTGTGGCTGCCAGTGTTTTAAAGCCATAGAAATTCGAGGGTTTTCATACAGTTTTTGCTCTCCCGGGCTGTTAGCACATATGAACTAGTTTCATTTTGCTTTTGTTATCGTCTGCATTGTGTTTAATGTCACAGCCCTGGAAGCCGATGGTCCTGACATAGTTTGCCACGCAATTTTGAGCACAGTCAGAAGACACGCTCGTGCAATCTCTCATTTATACACTGGATAAATACCACCTGCGTGCTTCCACTCTACATGACTGAAATCAGAAGAGGTTTTCGCCTTAACCTCAGTGGGAGAATAACCTGGCTCAGAGTGCTCTTGCACGCACGTACACGCAGATGCATTAACCGCTCGTGCACGTCTCGGATCCACCTGCCCCGGTGCTGCAAAAAATACCACTTTTGTACATCACGTCCGAAAACCACTGACTGTAACTGCTCTGGTAGAGGCAGGGAAAGGGCATTTTATTTTATGATTTTAACTGTTCCATTTCATAACCATCACTGACGTCACCTAACATCCTCGCTCTTTTCCACCACCTTGCAACTAAGGGTAGGTATTAAAGCGGCTTCGGTGGTCCCAGAGTGGCCCAGGGTCTGGGCATCGCCCAGGCGTCACGAGCTGTAGGCACGGGCCGAGGGGAAGCAAAATAGTCCGTGTCAGGAGGCACATGGTCGACTCAGCCTAAACACATTTAGGGATGACTGTTTGCACCCGCAGTGCTGCGGCCGGGCAGCGGCACGGTGCACCGCTGCAGCCTCGCCAGCACTGGTGGGACCGAGCGGAGCTCACTCCAAGACCATCTGTCCCTTCAATAATCCATGAGAAGTACTTTGGTGTCCGCTCCAGAGCAACAGACCTGTGCCGTCTTGAGAGGAGATGCTACGAAGGCAGGTGATGGCCCGGGCAGGGCAACTGATTGCAGAGGGAAAGCAGGAGAATGAAAAAAAAAAAACCAGAAGGAATTGGAGTTTTCCACTCCATACCCAGTTCTAGTGGGTTTGGGCTTGAATGCTACCCTAGAAAAAATAGGGAGCTATGGGAAAGCATTTTCCAGTTGGGAAAAAAATTACTGGGAAGTTGTAAAGCGGAGATGCTTCGGCACAAAGAGGTGAGCTGCCCTGGAGCAGGGCAGCAATATTCAAGAGAGGGAAGGAGAGGTGGTGGGTCCATCATGCAAGCGTCACGAGAGGAAGTTTTGCTGGGTGGAGAAATCCGTTTGTAACAACCACCATGCAATTTTGACTGACTGGGCTTCTTCTTTGTTGTGTGACACCTGGATGAAGAAGATTTATCTCTTCAGTGAGGTTTAGTTCCTTTTCTGTCTTCATTCACGATGTCCCATGGCATTTCTCTCATTGCTACTGAGAAATGTCTCCCAGGAAGGGAGATCCTGTCACGCAGACATGAGCTACGTTGGATTTGTTGTGACCTTTGGTGAAAGCTAGCAGGAAAAGGACCATTATCCGCAGTTGTTTGATGTTAAAAACATTCCTCTTCAAACTGCAAAATAATTACCACTGTGATCAATGTTCATGCAATCCTTAGTTTCTGGGGACCCCTGTGTTTTGACAGGTCCTTTCTCAGGAGTGTGTGCTGGCAGGAACAGCTTAAACTATCCTCCAAAAAAATCAGGTGCAGCTAGAGACGATTTTTCTTGTTTCTTGTAGCACAAAGTGCTGCCCGCTCCTCATAGCTGATTGGGATTCCCAGGCACGCTGCATTGAGATAATGAATAACAACAGTACCAGGACAAGACTTCATCAACTGGCAGCAAAAGCCCGTCGCTCCTGGGTTGCAGGGTGCTGCCCTTTGCAGGCTGCCGTGATGAACCGACATTCCCTGCACAGCCTCGGTGGCCGCAGGCATCGCTCCAGCCCTGGCACCCCTGGTTTCATTACTCCGCCGCATCATTTCCATCCCAAGGCAATTTTAGGGCATTCGCACCTTAACTGACTCTCACATGCTAATACTCTTGGTCATTAACTGCAACACAAAACAGATATTAGCTTTTCCTGATAACATCTCTGACATAAACCCACTTAGTTCATCCATCATTTCTGTCCTCGTTGTTCTCCACGTCTCAGAATTTAATACTGGAAGGGTTGAAATATTGCGTTGCAGTCTCTGCCTTGTTGTTTCTCCACTTCATCCTCATTTGCTGTGTGAATTGACTTGGGAGATGTCTACAGACAGCAATAAAGACCTTTCAGCACTTCTAGACAAATTCCTCTTCCTACAGCAAAGACCTGGCGATAGCTCATGGAAAGCTGTCTGGAATTCTCATTTTCATGTCTGCAAATGGCCACAGACTTTTGTACATGCGCAGGCTTTCGTATAGCCAAGTTTGTTGCAAACACGTTGTGAAAGCAGACATTTGGCAAAGTAATTAAAAGTTGTGAACACTTTGTGACTGTTGTTCCATGTAGCGTGTTGTGCTATTTGACTATTTCATTCACACACTGTGGGAAATGCCTTCATTTTCCAGCGCTTCCTAGAATAATTGATGTTATGTTACCGATATATTTTGAAATCTATCTTTATTGACATTCTTTTGCACCATTTTTTTGCATTCGTGTGCATTCCTTTTTGTTGGAATTAGTGTATTCAGCACAGTCCCGTGCTCAGGCTGTTGGTAATGATAAGCTGCACAAAGAAATGTAAACCACGCTGATGCAAATATTTAAAAGAATGTCACTGCCACATGCTTTACCCGAGTTTGGGACAATGTACCCTTTACTTCTGATCCGAGGACTTTTTTCTGTGTCAATGCTTTTTCTATTTGACTTTCTCATTGTTATGATTTCTCTTAAATTATTTGATAGGCAGTGAAAGTCCAGATTACTGCCACCGCTACTGAAATCCTAGAATTTTCCATCATCACTGAACCTGCAGCCAACTCAACATCACTTCAAAAGTCATGAGCTCCCACCCCGTACTCCTGTCCCAGAAGCTGTCTACTGTCTGTTCCAGAAGAAAACTGGAGGAAGACAGAAAAACTGTATTTCCAAGGTAACCGCTTTAATAGATACTTTTCTAGCTGAAATCTCAGGCAGAAAACATGTCCATCCCCATTTCTGTGGTAAGAGGCAATGCATTAGAGACGGATAGGAATGGTCAATATCTGCTTGCTGCAGACAAATGGAGTCCTTCATGGGACCTGTTCTAGGAATAAGTTTAAATTGGTTCTCTGATGACATCTTACTATTAAAACTGATGAGCTGAAGTCTTTGCGAGAGTGTTTTTCCAGTTGTCTGCCACTGCAGGACAGGGCTGTATAAAATGTAGTTGTACTGGCTCAAAGAAATTTCAAGTAAACAGATGCAAATGTTACAAACAAAATCAAAACATTGCAGTGATCCTAATTATGAAAATAAATGTAGGCTCTGCTAAGAGATACGTACTATTGCAAAATAAATGATAGAGTGCAAGATAAATCACACGGTATTAGGAGCAAGTACAAAGGACTCTATAACATAGGAACCTTGTTTGCAATTATAATCTCAGATAATTTAGGCACTTCATTTACAATTGCATACTGTTTCCAGGCATTTCCAAAAATTCCTGAAGCTCTCAGCTATTTCACAATTTAATCTGCTTCATGTGTCTGTAACGTACATAGCCCATATGTTTGTTGACATACAGTCTCTCTGGCTATCAAACTTAAATCCTTTTGGGGGTTAAACACAGGGTTGTGATGTGCACAATAAATATCGATTCCTATTTTCCACTTAACACAGAACGAAATAATTGTATACAGTTCTGAAGTCTTAACTGCTGATGGATTTTTCCATGAGCAAAGGCAGACAAAGGAACACACAGAGTTTTCCATCAGCATCCCCCAGGGCAGTAGCATCACCCTTTTTTTTCCAAGGACGTTTCAGTCCAAGCATTTTTCTGCTCTACGTGCAGTAGAACAGGAGAGAGAGGCAGCTGATATGATGTAAAGGAAACCTGTGTCTTTTTAGGGTTTTTAACCGCATCCAGAATTCTCTCCAGAAACTCCTGATGTCTTTGACCTGCTAACCCTGGCTGCCGGGAAATCAGCACAGATTGCTTCTTCATTGCATCGCTCTCCCTAACAAATGTGTAGGGAAGTTTATATGCAGCAAGGCTGAGAAGAAAACATGGTTGTAAAAAAAAAAAAAAAAAACAACAAACCCTATGGCTTGTCCAACAATACGTGAAAGTCTTTTTTCTGGTTACTTGACATTCAGTTCATTTACTTGCTTAGCTTCATCACAAAATATTTCATAGTGAAATTGAAGAATTTGTGTCCCTCTTCACAGATTTTTTTTTTTTTTTTTTTTTTACACTTTGACATGGGATATGGTACTCCTGGAGAAACAGTCATTTTCTCCACTGCATTGGAAAACTGTTCTCATGGAGCTTTCTGGTGAGATCTTGTCTGCCTGTGGCATGGAGCCCTTGCAGGGTATTTCAGCTTTTGCCTTCAGGAGAAAAAGAAGGTAAAAGTGAATTGCTGGGCTCAGCTATGACTGTCCTCCTGGCGCAGTGATTTGGCAGTATGACCGGGATTAGCGCAGGTTCCCCTTGCAGTTGCTTTGGCAGTGGCCAGTGGTGCTAGGTGGTTTGTTTGGGATGCCTAAACAGATGACCAAAAAATAACCACAGGATAGAACTGTTGGTTAGGCAGCATCGCTGACGTTCCTACATCATGATAATATCTTGAAGCTGTATTTTTTTTAAAATGAGCCTTTAGAGCAGGTTGGATTTCTCCAGGCACTGGTTGCTGGATATCGATTCCCTCCCTCCAGGCGGCTAAAACAGCTCCCCAGCCCTTGTCGATAGTGGCTCTTTGATGCCCAGCCTGAAATAAGTTTTCTCACCCACAGAAAAAGTCCGTGTCTCAAGACGCCATCTCGCTAAGTGCTAATTTGACAGCCTTACTGGCAGTCCTCGCTGCGAGGCCGAGGAGCTGCCGGAGCACGGATGCCGGAGTTGCCATCCCAACCCCTGGAAGTCGTCCCTTCGGTTCACTGTCGAGCACGCTGGCAGCACGGTCCGGCAGCTGCTTCATCAGCCTGTCTGTCAGACTGGCACTACGCTTACCAAACTTACTAGAAATTAATGCTAAAAGAAGAAGAAAATGTGCAAAATAATAGAATTTTATTTTCTTTTCTTTTTTTTTTTCACCATACACAGAGGCTGGTTGGTAATGGGGCACATAAAATCCTGTGTTCTCCCCAGTATCATCAGATGTAAACGAAAATAGTAGGGCATCTTTACCTCTGATGTGATTCAGTATTTCTAACATTTTCCCCTGAAGCATTGCTGAGTGAAAACCTCAGTCAAATCAAGCCAGAGCTGAAATACTAAAAAAAAAAGTAGAAGCAGTCACACTTAAAATATGTGTTAGGAATCAATTGCATGCAATTTCCTGGAAGTTTAATTTTGTTTGTGCAGTTTTGAAGGGCCTGACTGTGTTTTTAGCAGCATGTTCTGTTAGCTGGGTGGAACAACCTCTGCACAGGCCTGATGGTGACCTAGCAAAAAACACAGGTCTGCCTTACAACACTCCTGTAGTCGTCTAAGGCTCCAGCTGATTTTCTGATGTACAATTTATGCGTGTATATTTTAGCAATAAAAAAATCAGCATTTAGGAATAGAAGACCCAATTATATTTTGCTGTTATATTTAACAAGAAAGATGCAATATAAATTAGTAAGGATGTGTATAAACACATTTTAATAAATAGAAGAAGAAAAATACTTACATCCTCCAGTATGTGGAGTTTATAGCCTTGTGCAATGTAATTATGTTTATACGAGTACGAGCATAATAAACTGTAGCAAGTCACACAGCAATGACTGATAACAGCGTATGTAATCCTAGTGATATACAGTACCACAGCTGAAATACAGAACGTAACCCCTTAATTTATGTCGCAGAGGCAAGAGCGGAAGGATGTTTTGTTTTGTGGGTGTTTTTTAAGTGAAGGTCTGGAACGCTAACCAAAGGCTGGGAGAAAAACCAAAACCAACAAAACCCCAAGATGCTCCCAGACTGGTACTATCGCAACCTGCACTTTAACCCCCTTTTTTTCTTCTGGTTTTCCAGGCCCACGACCTGCGCCGTCCCAGTGATTCCTTGGACATCCCCGCTGGCTCCTTTGCGACCCTCGCAGAAGAGCGGAGCTGGGAGCGAGCGCTCCCCAGCGCTGCCGCCCGGCTCCGAGCTCCGCACCTCGCTGCCTCCTGCAGCTTCTTCACGGGCGTTCAGAGTTCGGAGCAGAACAGGTTCTCTGCTGGCCTTAGCCGGTCGAGCAGCCTCGGAGATTGAAGACAGACCCTAGCGAAGGCCCGGTAGCTCGGGTTTTAAAGCCCGTAGGGATTTCAGCCTCTCTTTTTATTTTTGGCTGCAAGACTTGGCTCTTTCGGAGAAGAGGACTCTGCGCAGTTGATGCCCCGGGAGTCTCGAGCACAGGACGGTGTTTTAGCAGCTATTGCAAGGCTTAACATTTCTCTCTGTTTCCTATGTTGCTTCCCACCCCGTGACCTAAATGATGAGTAGAAGATATTAAACCTGGGTTTTAACTTAAGAGCAGACTGCACCCACAGGAGAAATTAAAGCACGGTGTTGTTTTTTGATTGAAGGTAAGCAAGCAGTGAAATTCTACTGGATTCTTTGTTTAAACAGCTCCCAGAAATAGGAAGTTTTGAGGAATATCCTGTTCCTTTTCACTGCTCTTTCTCCTCTCAAACCTATCTCCTACCCAACCATATTTAGACACAGCACAGTCCTGTTTTGGCTTGTTGGCTCGTTATGTTGTAATGAAATGTCAGTTAACCTTAATTCCTTACTCCTTCCTGCTTGCTAGTAAAACTGCTCTCCCCCAAACTAGCATTTGCAGTTCTTACTGGAATTTCTTCACCATAAAGCCTGTGGGGTCTTGCATGCAATGTCATGACTGTGGTACCAGAGAAAACCTTGGGAAAGGAATGTGGCAGAGCTCTAACTTCTTGCTTAAGCATGAGTCCTGAATTGCTCATTGCCATGAGAAAGAGCAGAGACTGTACCCCACCACCCATCTGTGGCTGGTTTGTGGGCTACTGGTGCTCCTTCTGTAAGTATTGAATGTATTCTTTCTTAAAATAGAAAAAAAAAATCCAGATTTGGAAATACTGAGTCTAAATAAATACTCTCAGTCCTTGAATAATCCCATCTCCTTTGATTATAGATCCTTTGTCTCTCCTCAGCCAGTTCTTTCACCCGCTAATAATATACCAGCGGATTTAAACCTTGTGTCCTTTGCTGAAGAATGAGATACTCTAACTGTAAGCCACGTTTATGCTTTCAGGGGAGACTTGGTTGATGTTGGACAATGAGGCATTTTATATTGGGTTTAGCTCTGTGAAATTTCAGCTAATACTATAAAAGAGTTAATTGATTTCTGCAGGTTGCAGTCTAAGTTTATCCCGTGTCAGGATTTTCTCCTGACACTGCTCATAGACAAGGTGATAATCTTGTATCTGAAGGCAAACATACAGAATACATTTTAGTGATCCCATGGAGCGGTTTCCCAGGCAACTGTAACATCTTCATCCACAGCAGGGTGCAGGGCTTGCCTGGCCAGCTTCTCTTCATGCTAGCGAGCCTGCAATCAGCAAATATACCTTGCCGTGCTTTGTGGAGGTTAAAAAAGCAAATAGGGTTTGGATGAGCTTTGGATATTTCCTCTTGAAGTTAAGGTCATTCGTGGGTCTGGTATTGTCCAGAATAAAGAGTATTTGACTGCTCAGGCTGGAAAGATACGTAGCCCGGTCATGACCTGCCAGCTAGGAATGGGTGATAGCTTCTGTGAACACAGTGAAACGCGCTGCTCAGGGTCCAGAGATGGGCAGGTGAGCCAGGAACTGCCCCTTTCTAAAGAGAAATGTTAGTGATACAAGAGACAAAACCCCCACATGGCTGAAATTAGGAAGGGGGAGAATCAAAAGATCACTTTATGCGGAGGAAAGAGAAAAAAGTAGTAAATACATTCTGTTCTTGGACTGCACTCAGTCTTGCGGAAAATGGGACTGACCTCCGAAGGATTGCGGAGCGTGAACTCTGCATGAACACGGTGTGCTCTTCTTCAAAATCCATCCCCAGCCCCTATTTACGCTACACCACCCCAAATGTGTCAGCAGGGCTTTGGGAGATGTTGTAGGTTAGAAAAGAGCCCTGGGAAATTCAAAGTTATCATCGGGCTCTGTGTTTCCCATCTCTGACCTTTGGAACAGAAATCGCCAGTTTACAGCTTGTGAACTACGGGGATTGTAAAGCAGTTTGATGCGGCTTAAGAACATAGTGCGTAATTTGGCACTGAAAACTCATACGCTGACTCTGAGATGCACACCAAGAAACCACAGTAGGGCTGAACCGTGAATCGTTCCAGGGAAATGGGAAATCTTTGGGTTGCGCCTCTCGGTCACGTCTTTGATGCGCAGTTATCGGTATCCGAGCTAGTTTGGTATGCCCGCGGTATAGACATGCCCTAAGGCCACAAGCTTCAGCGCTTTCAAAGAGCACATGTTAAGAGACTCTGCCCTTATATCAGAAGCCTGCAACGAGTTGAATCGGAGTATTTTTAGCTCCTGTCCTGTTGGCTTAGATGATGCTGATATTATGAAATTTGGCAAGGCAGAGAACTGTAGGGTTATTTGAGTTCCAAGGGATCTCTTATATGTAATGTGGCCCTGTTGTTCCTGCTGCGGTAAAGAGACAGGGAACTGCATGAGCTTCGCTTTCTTTCTCGCTCATTCATAATTTGTTGTACTAGTCTGGAGCATCTCAGATCTCGGGAAGTAGTGACGAAGGGCAGGCCCACGCCGGGCGCTGGAGCCCAGCGCAGAGATCCCGGAGCTGGTGGAGATGGTTCTCGCCGCGGCACCAGGAGAAGCGTCACCTGGTCCCTACACGGGCACGGTCCCTACACCCACAAACCCTGCTGAGACGGCGGGGGTCCCACCGCGCTCAGGCGGTTATTCGGCTTTGAGGACCGGGCGAGCGGCGCGTGTTAATTCAGATGTGCTCCTTGCTGCTGCACGGTTGAGTCCTTCAGCTCCCAGTGCTTCTTGCTTTTTAAAAAGAGGCCCTCAGCCCCTTTGAAAGTTATACCCTGTCTATCTTCACTCCTTGCAGCTGGGACTTGCTCAGTCTTTATTGAAAAGTGCAATATTGAAGTACATCATGTAATTTTTTTCAGTGTACTTGTGTGATGGGAATTGGGTTTAAAAGCATGAACCTTTACGGCTCAAATGAAAGAACTAGCTGTCAGCAGGCAGGCTCTTTGGAAGGAAAAAAGAGTCACGGGGTTTTTTGTGGACTACATGTTTGCTTCTGGCAGTCAGTATAGTGTCAAGCTGAATGGAGGGCTGGTCCTTTTCATGTACTGTGCCTTCAGCACTTTTCCTGTGAGACTGCAGCAGTGAAACTCTGTAGTAGGTAGCTGGAGAATATCCACTGTCCTGTCCACAGAGAACAATCCTGATCCTCAGCATTTGTGGCCTTTCCTATTCCCCGGAGAGTGAAGTTATGTTAGCTTTTCTAATGTTGGATTTTGTGTTTATTCATGCTAATCTGTACTCTTGATTAAGAAGTAGCAGTTGATTACTTCCAAAGTTAGCAGCTGTGGGGAGGGGTACAGGTCAGAAAAACACCTGAAGACGCTGGTGCTAAAAGGGGAATTCACGAGGTGGAGACAGGGAGAGAGATGAGGTTTGCAGATTAGGTGTTAAAGTAAGTAACAGAAGAATAAGCTAGGCAGGTGTAACTTCTTGAGGAGTTACACCAGGCACTAAACCATAATCAGTTATGAAGAAATGCTTGCACAGAGCAAGAAGAACCCAGTCAGCTGCGAGAGGTTTTCAGTGAGCAAACCGAAACTTCTGCCTTTTGGCATGTGATATTTTTGGATGAAGCCTTTTCTAAGAGGGAGACGACACAAGGGGAAATCAGGCTCCTCGGTAGCTTACGTTCAGACAAAAAGCATGTCAGCTCGGGCACTGAATTCTATGGCAGCAGCATTACCTCTCTCCTACTTGAGGACCTTTATAAGCAATGACAGTCGCCCAGTAATGATCCAGGGCTGGTATTTTGCGAGGCAGTGAAGCTCCTTGCTGTCAGTCATGGAGTACCACAGGTAGCGAGCGGTACCCGATGCCTGGGTACCACCTCTGTGTCTCGACGGCCTGTAGAGCGAGGCAGACTCGTAGTTTGATTTTATCTTCCCACCAGCAAATTTGAAAGCATGGGTGTATTCACAATGTGAAGCTTGCTCTAGGGTTCAGTGCCTATTTGTTTTCTGTTTACTAGGTCATTACGGAGAAGACCCTTCCTGTCAAAAGGCTTTTGCTGCATAGGACAGCTCCTTTAAAGAGGCTGCAATATCCTTGTTTATTTAAGTGGCATAGGCAAGTAGAAAGAAAATAGCAGTGAGTTAAAAGAGCATGAAGAACAGATGGAAAATGCTCTCCATTTTGGAGAAAAAAGGTGTGTCCTCTCACCTCCTACAAATGATGAGTAGTGTTCCAGATGTAGCCACTTATTTCCTAAAGGTACTTTAGGTCTCGTGTCACAAATTTAAACTGGCATCTTACCCTTCTCCAGAAATGCCAAGAGCTAATCTGTGGAACAGCTGAGATTTCTCCCTCACAAATGTAGCCTGTTCAGAAGGAAATGAGCCACCCCTGAGTTGTGATTTGGATATTTTCACATAAGTCTCTGCCAAACGAGAGGCAACTTTGCTTCTCTCCCAGCTGATCAGACCAGGACTGCTTGTAGAGGAAATGAGACAGATGTTTTGCATCCAGCTGACCTGTTTTCCATCCTGAAGGTCACTCCAGATTGCATAAAAACCTGGTCAGGTGTGAGCACGTCACCCCTCAGTCTGTAGAAGGTGAGTGTCCTGACGAGCTTTTGGAATCTTCTGTGTCCCTCGCTGACCTTGCAGTTACTACAGAACTGCAGGTTTGTGTCCCAGTTTTTGCTTCTCAGCCATAATTGTTTCATTGGGTTAGCTGTGCTACCATGACTAACTTTTGCCCTCCGTCGCTCCTTTTTTTCCATTCCCAAATGACATAGTGCTTGTTGGTATGACATCTCAAGGACTTAGAGAGCAAAAAAATGGGTTTGTACTGAGATGCTGTAGATAAAAATATGCAAACTTGCTTGAGCTAGAATATTCTGTTGGCATCTTAGCGCTATAAAAATTGTCGGATACGTTTTGCTTGTCTTTCTTAGCCTTACCCACTGGAGAACCTTGAGATACAGTGCAATAACATATATAAAAGATTATGCCCTTCAAAGCCACACAATGCTTTCTCCCTATTCCCTACTACTTATACTACTTATGTTGGCTTTCCTTGACCCCTTTAAAGTTTGATCCCTTTAAAGTTAGATCTCCTCTTCTCAAGTCACATCAGACTTTGCTACATCCTTTTCTCCTCTCTCTCCTGAAAAAAACTTTGTCTTTTCTTGTCTATCTAGGCTCTTTTCTCTGTCTTGCTTCTACTTCAACAACTATTCAGACTTTCTTAGATCATCGAGATCTTCGTTGCATCTGAACAGAAATTGGGTTTCAGCTTTGACAGGTGTCTTTTTAGCTCAGCACTGACATCTTTTCTTAGGCAGCAACTTCCTGTAGGATCTATTTGAGAAATTTCTGAATGCATAAATCATGTTGGCATGCACAAATAAGCATAGCAAAAATGTTAATTACCACCACTTTTCAGTTGCTGAGTCTCCCCTTAATGGGTTGAGCAAGTTTTGTCTGCTCTGCTTTTTTTTTTTTTTTTACTCCAGATAAATTATCAAATGACTTTAACATTTGGTGGTGGTGCATAGAGAATAATGAGAGCTTGTTTTTCATGTTGTTGTACTTCATGCGGATTGTTTTTCTGAAGGCACGCTAAGGAATCAGACAAAAATGCAAGACCATCTATAAATCGGAAATATTTTCTACCACAGTTAAATATGTTTTTGCCCAAAGCCTTATTCTTGTCATTTCCCACAGACTATAGCATGAACATGGTAGCGTCTGCAGAAGTCGTGTGGACATCTGAGCACTTGGCAGAGGGCCTGCAAGGTGCCATGCACTGCGGTCTGTAGGAGATGATGACTTTTGGTGTCGCAGGCTCAGGTTTTACGTCACTGCACAATTCGACGCAATCAGCAGCTCTGCTCTGTGCTGGCAAGTGGGGGTAAGAAAACTCATGCTGTCTCAGCCCGCATCATCTCTGTGTACGTTGACTGTAACCAGGAAAAAGAATATGTATAATTATAGATGATGATTTAGATTTTAAAATCCTGAGGATGGTGACTATGACACAGGCGACAATTCCTGTCCTGAGGATCGAAAACGTGACTTTAAAGCTAATTTCTACTTCTGGCATGGGAGGATCAGGCTGCAGCTTCGTCCCCTTTGCTGTGACAGTGATGTGCACAGCTCCGATGATGCAGAAGTGCTTCGAAATGGGGTGGCAACCCGGCCCATGAGGTTCACATCGTCTGTATGTCCACAGATCTTGCACCCTGTTCCTTACGTAGTCTAACACCTTTTGCTTGCTGCATATCTCCTAGCTGCTGAGTATCTGTCCAGGCAAAGCAAGCTGACCAAAACGCCGGTAAGGAGTGGGAGGCAGGAGTGGCAGTCGTGCTTCTTGCTTTAATGCCTTTTTGATTTTCTTTTTCTCCTCCTAGATCAAACCTGTGCGTCAGAAGGTGCATTGCTGGAGCCTTAGCCACTGCGAGCGCAGGCTTAGAGGGGAATGACGTCTGAGTGGAACTGCATTGAAAATTAGGTTTTACAAAGGGGCCGTGCGTCTTTTCAGCGAGGGCTGCGATACCACGTCCCCGTCTGCAAGGAGCTCGAGCAGTGTGTCACTGGCAGGGCTTCGTTCTGCGGGCGGCAGCGTTAGCAAGCAAAATGAAATTCAATAAATGTGTCTCTCCTTCTGGAGAACTTCTGACGTTGAAACAGGAACGCGGAGCTGTTTATCCACAGCAGCCAACGCGGGCCTCGATGGACTCGGAAAATATGCACCTGACCTTTGATGAGAGTATCGCATCCTCCGCAGAGAGCACTTCTGTTCAAACACCTTGGCGGCAGAGGAGCAAAGTAAATAACACAGAGGACAGGCTCCAGCCCGCAGGCGTGAGTGCCGCATGCTCGTGGAGCCGTCGGAGACGGTCGGTCACTGCCCGGTCAAATATCCCAGGGCAGGAGGGGAGGCGAGAGCTGTGCTTCCCCCCCAGCTGCACCATTTGGCCTTATAAGCCCTTACCCCTGCCAGCCGGGGATGTGCTCTTTCTGGATCATAACCCAGTTTAAGGGGGTTGGAAACAATCCTGGCAGGGAGAGGCACAGAAATAGTCAAGTGTGCCTCTACGGCAACTTTTTAGCTCCTTCGTGCCTCTGTAGATGAGATCTCAGTGGTGCAAGCGAAAGGTTTGGTCGCGTCCCCTTGCTGGTAGTGAGAACACAGCAATAACGACCAAAGGAATAAACTTGCTTTCTGACTTCTGTTTTCCTTCTGTCTTTGTGTCTTGCTGGGATTTTCTATTATCACTGAGTCAGAAACAGATTTATAGGCTGTGAGTATGACTAATTTCCATTTTGCACCTTGCTATGATCTCAGAGCAAACCATCCTGGCTCTTTGGTTTCTTGATGTTCTTGAAAGCAAGAAAAAGTTTGAGCTCGGAGCAAAATATCCAGGCAGCTTTCTCCAAAAAAAAAGCCATGCTGGGGTTTCACTGGGAGCATCCTAGAGGGGAACAGCAAGATTTCGCACCTTGCCTTTATCCAGACCAGTAACCTGCTATGGTTTTACAATGTTTGGGGTTATACCAATGGACCATGCAGACAGGTTTTGGTGTATTCTTTCATTTTTGTTCTTTTGATCCCTTAGCAGAGGCACGCAATGCCACTTTAAACACTTTAGACTTACTACGGTGATGGGGGAGGGAAATATCATGCTCTAAAGCTTATAGGCCTATTAACCTTATTAAGCTGCGAGGCTTGACAGGCTTATCAGCAAGCTTTGTGTTCTGTTTCCGATGTTTTTCATGGGGAAACCAAACAAGAGCAGCAGCGAGGTGCAGTACACTGTTCCTTTAACAAAGTAAGCAGAAGGGAAGAGGTGATGTTGTTGGCTTTGCAGGGAAGTGGAGGATATTGCTGCTAATTTATTCTCATAAAATGCAAATTTTATAGATGCTGGGAATTTTTATTATGGTTCTTAATGATTCACATGACCTGTGATACTTGCTAGTGAACCCTACCTGCGAGCAAAGCCTCAGTCTGGCTGCTCTGCAGACAGAGTAGAAGACAGAAATGTCAATTGCCACTTGTTCTGTTAAACCTGATTCATCTAAACCTGAAGTGGGCATATCTTGAATGTATCTAAATCTCCATATACACTTTATGCATGCAAATCACTGTTGTGGTGTGTTAAATTGCATCCTGAATAGCTAGAAAAAAATAAACTCGAAGCAAGAAGCAAATGCAAGAGCTTGAATCTTTGCTCTGTTCAGATAAAACCACGTCTGTGTGTCTCAGAGGTGGACAAACCCCCTGAGCCCAGTTCTGGCTTTGGTGATGCCTCAATAACGCATACTCACCGAACTTCCATCTGCTTCTGCCTCGTGTGAAAGCAGTTTGTGGTTGCTCAGCTGGTCAAAGCCTTTGAAAAGGTGGAATCTGCTCTTGGATTTTGTGGGGGAAAACCCCAAACATTGCTTGCCTGTCTCTTCTTAGAGTCGGGTCCCAAGGACCGCAGGCTGTCATAGGTGACTTTTAGTCAGAATTGGAAACAGAAAGCAGTCTAAACAATTTTGCTGAGAAAGATCTTACTGTGAGCATTTATAGTACGAGCATGAACGAAATACATGCAAACCCTCAGGCTGACCATTATTTTCTTTGTAGTGTTCAGTCCAGATGCAATTGGTTTTGCAAAGTGCTTGGGAGATTTGCTGCCATATGAGCCTCTTTCCCACCAACTGCGTGAAACATCCTTAACGAGCGTATTTGACCGTCTTTTTGTCTTCCCTTAGAAAGTCACACAAGAGCTGTCTTCCCATGCCGTTCAAAGCTTCTGTAACCTGCTGCTTTGCTCCAGGCTCCATGAAGCTTCATCCTGCCCAGGCCCGCATGGCCACCTCCTCGGGATCCCCTGGGAGCTGCTTGGTGGCCTCGTTTGGTTGTCCTCTCACCACCCGCTCATGCTGAAGGTGCCTGCAGAGAGCCTCTGGGCACCTCTCATGTCCAAAGCTTCGGAGCTAGAAGAAATGTGGCCAAATCCACTCTTTTAGAGGGATGTGATAAAGGTAAGCCCAGGAGGTACTGACCAGGCACAATGGGAGGCCACCAGGGACTCAAACAACTCATGATTGGAAAAACCCAAGTTTTCCCAAGTCAATAATGCACCAAAGGTTACCCGGAGAGTCTAAGGCACAAACGCCAAAGTTGAAACTAGGAACCCTGAACTCCAATCGCAAGGCTATTCTTGTCCCTTGTCTTTCACAAATAACGTTGCGTGAAGGTTAATTTTGTATTAAAAATGGAGTTAAACTAAATGCAGATAGAATGAAAGCTGATGCTAAACTATGCTCAAGCAGAATCCAACCCGAAGTGCTTTTCATTGCCGCAGAAACACTGGCTAATCCGCTTATCGGTTGGAGTTGGAGGTCCTGTACGAGTCGGAATGGGATGTTCAATTCAAACGAAAGGATTTTCTCTCTGAATAAGAGGACACGTACTGAATATGCAAATAGTCAAATGTTCTCTTGACAGTTTTTATAAACGGATTGCTAACTGTGGTGTTTAAATGAGGCTAATTTCATCCTATATTTCTATAGTCCTGTTGGTCCTGAAGAAGCCTGAAGTACTTTACCAGCAACCACAAACACATACTTCTTAAAAGTCATTTAAGAGTCATTGGATTATATCAACCACTGACATGATCAGCACGACCATGTACAGTGATGATGAAAAAATATTCAACCACAACCTGAGATCAAATTATGAATTTTTCTATAAAAAGTGTTAAAGGCTCTTACATGCCACTGTATTTCTTCCAGCCTTACCTGAAGGCCTTACTGCTTTCTACCTCCTGGAATTAAATGCATCTACATCTGGAGACTGCATGTTCCAGTTAAAGTTGCCTTAATTTACAACAGCTCAGGTCTCCCTGAAGAGACACACCGAGTTCCCTTCTGGGGCCCTCGTACTTTGATTTTCCAGTGTAAACGCTGAAGGAAATACAACGTTTGAGGCTGCTGTGCCACTGGCGTGCCTGTCTAACATTGGGTGACTGTCCAAAAGAGATCCTCAGCTTTTTCATTCTAAGAAAAAAAAAAATTAATGTAATGATTTTCAGTATTCCCTCGCCTGTGCAGTCTGACATTCACAGACTTTGTGACTCTTACCGCCTTTACAGCACTCTGTATAAATAAACCACAGGATCCCCAACTGTTGCGCAATTAAATTAAATGTTGTGCAATTCAATTTGTTGCAGTAACGAATGATGCTCTTAGACATTAAACATTTGCTACGTTGATGGAGAGTTTCAGAATTTATTAATCCTACAGAAGATTTGTCTGAATAAACTTAACATAGGCTGAGATATGTCTGCATACAAGAGAAGAAATTAATGTCCAAAGAACTTAAATTCTAAGAAAAATGCTTAAAAATTGGGTATGTTGAAAACTAAGCATGTAAAAAAAACAAAAGGGGGGGGGAAGAAAAAAGCTATATATATTGTTAAATATTGTTCTATGTATTGTAGCTGCTCTGTGTCTAACAAGGTTATTTGAGGAACTTTCTACTTAAAGTGCACTTTTACTGTTTTTGCCTTGCAGCCAGGCTTTACAAGGTCTTAATATGATATATTGGAAGTGGTAAAAAATTCTTGAAACGTATTTTTGAAATCTTTAGACCTTTGACCATATTTGCTAGGATGATACAGACTTAACAGTAAACCCACTTGAGAGACATTTTAATGGAACACTTTAAATGAAATCAATTGGTAGTTTTATAATGGCAGCTGAATGTGTGTTCTTGCCATTTTCCCATTTAACAAGAAGAAAAGGCCAAACAAGGACCAATTAGTCATAATAAAATCAGCTTTGATGACATTTTCACTCCTGAACTCTGGTATAAAATGGTCATCTAAGAAAGAACTGAAAGGATATGTGAGGAATTTGGTAGTATAACTGCATGTACATACTTATACACTCCTGAGCAAAAAATGATCAGGTAAAGACACTGTGGATTACTTTGTACATGGAGAAAATATACTGTTTGTGTGTTTATGTGTATGCATCTAGTTTTGCATGATTTTGTTTTAAATTTTAACTGATCTCAGTTTTTCTTTGAAGTCTATGCAGGTTAAACTTTGTTTTCATTCTTTGGATCTCAATGATTTTCGTGTGCTCAGGTTACCCAGTTGTCCCTTCCATGGTAAGTCATGCTCCCTACTTACTTGAAGATGAGATGCTTCATTTCTTTTAAATAGCTATTTTATTTAAATTAATTTTTTTGTTTGCTTGTTTCTTTGTAGTTGTTGTTTTTTACAAAATGAAAGAAGTTTGTTGTATTAAAGCTATTGGTTTAGTATTATTACCTAATTTTCCTGGAGTCTAGCTCAATTTTTGCTTTAGTTACTAATAAAATATGCAAGCCTCTAAAATAATCATGTGAGAAATCTATTGCATATTTAATGTAGAGTGTGGGGGAGCTGAAATATTGTATAGAAAACAGAAAAACATCAATCTCTCCATTTCATCTAAATTCCTTGTCTATATCAAATAGGTACAATAAGATATATGTATTAATTTCTCTTATTGCTAGCTAGTTTATAAACCAATAAATTTATTTGTCACTGTTAGTGTGTAGGTAAAGGAGAAATTCTTATCTAAAGTTACGGAAAATTATTGCATAGAATCAGTAATACAAATTTCATTGAACTATGAAAGAAAGTAGAACAGCCTATAAAACAGAAGTGAACAAGTTACTTAAATAATGCTAATATCCTTTCAGTTGCTGATCTCGACCAGGTTGCCATGATAGATTGCTGGTCAAACTGTGCATACACCAGTTAAGACTTTGCCAATGTGAAATGAGATACTTTATTTCTAACGATGTTCAGTTTCCCTGCTTCAGACAAAGTCTTCTTTAAACTCCCTGTTTCTTTATTGCTGTAGAACCAGCTCTAGGAGCCATGGTTCAGATTTCTTTGTTTCCTCTGATGTGTTTTGCAGTATTGTCTTTTCGTTAAGGTGATCTTTTGCTAGCAGAAGTGGTGGCTACTCGTGCAGCTGTTTATTTATTGATGTGAAGTTCCCCTTAGCCTTAATCTGTCCATTGCCTGGTTCCTCTGTATGTTTTCCTTCCATAAATGCTGAATCATCTTGCATTTCTGATCACGGATAGTTTAGACACAGCTTGATCTGACTACCCACATTTCTTAATGGATCTCTTTATGGCAATGATATAATAGGTAAAATGAGTTTAATTATTTCGCTGAATATCTTGCATGTCAAAATAATAGCCATTTATTCAGTAGTATAAGTCCCCGTATAGGTCGTGAGATAGCAGCTAAAAATTCAAAGGGGAATTTCTCTGTGTCTGTGTTTCTTGCAGAAAGTATTTCTTCTTGTTAGGGAGAAACTTCAGTCTGGGGGAAGCCCCAGTGCGTGGGAAAAGGCGGCAGCGGTGTGGTCAGGGAGCTGGGTGCCAGCTCAGCTGCCTCAGCCTCCGTGCACGCTCTTGCTTGCGGAAGGAATCATTAATCTGCCTTTTATACGCACAGAACAGAAAAAAAGTTAAGTACTAAACAGCATTAATAAAAGTAATAGCATATTGAATTAAAACTACTCTTAGTGAAGCTAATGGCAACTTCAGCATCAATTCCAGTGAAGGCAGGTGTTAACCCTGTGCCTTTGCATGCAACCTTTTCCCAAGCAAGCACGCGATGCAGACAGCTTTAGAAATGATGGCAGAGTTATTTCTGTTAGATAGATAATCAACAAGCTGGTAAATCATGATATGACGAAAGATGCACAGAACAACTATAGACATGCCAGGCAATGTTTCCTTTTAAAGTCAATGTTAATTTAAATGCAATTTAAATTTGTAAAACTTTTTTATGTACTTTACATTTTTATGCTGTAAAATGCAGGTAAGAGGAACGTATACGTAAACCTATATGGATTTTAATCCGGACTTTTTAAAATTCCCTTGCTATTTTGTCCTTATTAAATTTAGTCATAACTACTACCATAACTAGTCATAACTACTAGAAAGCTTCCTCCCCCCAAATTCCTGATTTACAAGATTTTCATTTTCTCTTATCTGTCATTTAAACGACATGATTTCACACAAGTGATAACAAGATGCTGTTTCATTGTTAACCGAAAAAAATCTCATTTTACAGCAATAAACACACATGCTACTCTAGGGAAGCTGTGTTACATGTCACAGCTGGTCAACATAACAGAAAACAATTCATATCATACCATAAACATAATTGTAAGAGTATCAGTGTTTTATACCAGAAATATCACAGTTGAGTTTTCTAGAAAGTGACAAAAAACCCCTGATTTTGAATATGACAAATCCTTAGCAAATAACAGTTCATCCTTGTCATTCTAAGCATAAATTGTTTTTGTGTTTCTGCTTTCTTTTTATACTGAACATGTCCTGGCAAACACACAAATCCATAATTTTACCTTTTCTTATCTCTCTCTTTTTTCTTTTTTTCTTTTTTTCTTTTTTTTTTTTAATCTTCAGAGCAGCAATCCTTTTTATTTGAATTGCCAGCTGCATGGAAAATCTGATTACTGCCTCGTCCTGCTGAATAACTGCTTAGCCAAGGTGGGCAGGAATGAAGATCTGGCTTTTTTAAACCCTTACCTGGAGATGCCTTTCAATAAAAGGTCCTTTCGCAACGGTGTTGGATCAGGAATTAAAAAAACTTCCTTTCGAAGAGCAAAGTCATAAGCAAATGTTCAAAACCGCAGTCCCCATTTTAGCATCTGATGTTCAACTTTGCGCTTAAAATCATTTTAATGGTTTTCTATGATAAAACCAACAGAGACAAATGTACCCATGTCTTCAGCATGTAAACAGATGTTTATTTCAAAGAGCACAAGCCAAGTGGAGCAGATGGGATTGCTCAGAAAGGGCTTTGTTTCCAAAGTTACAGTATCATAAAGTTTTGTTTTGAAATGAATGTTTTCATTTGGTTAATTCCCCTTCTTTGTAAAGCTACAGATTTAATCAGCTTGCTCTTGATTAATACAAAAATAGTCCTGTGCTTGGAATAGATGTGTGCGTGCAGCCTGGCGGGAGGACTGACGGCGTTATTCCTGACATTCCTCCTCTCTGCCGTAGAGGGAAACCCACCGGCAAGGCGAGACATGCCTGTCCCAAATCACCTTTACTTGAAGACAACTGCTGTGGCAATTTTAATACAGATTTAAAGTACGTTTCATTTCAGATTTCCAAAGATATGAAGCGCCACTGGTGAAAGACAGAATCAGGCCCTACCTGTAACTTCTAGTTTATATTTAATATAGTTATTTAAAATGACTTTAGCAGGAAATAATCTCTTGAGATTTGTCATCTAATTTCCAGAAGAGTCCTGGGAAATCACTCTAAGGCAGGGTATCAGTGCAGCTCCCTTTGCCTCAATTAATTGACTTACGTAGGCAACATATATCTGATGAAATGTGCCAAATGTGGTTTCTGCTCGTCTGTTACAGATGTGGCGCAGTAATTAAAAACGAGGCTTTTTTTAATTTCTTGTAAAAAAAAAAAAAAAGTCATTTGTTCTGAAAATATGTAAATGTGGTGTGTAGGAAAGGTCATCTGCTGAGTTACGTATGTGTGAATTTTACCTCGTGGCTGTTTCCTCCAAATGCAGTGTAACAAGCTGTGACATTGGCTTGAAAATGTTGCAAAGTGTCCATGCAATGCATTTTGAATTCAAAGCTAAGATAATAATAAATCAGTATATGGATGCTTTCTAATATTTCCCTCTTAAATATCATAACCCAGGAGATCATTATTAAACCTAGAATAAGGTTGATTGGCATCATCACGTCTATGATGCCCATTCCTGTGTTCTGCACCCCTGAGCCCATGCAGAAAAGTGACTCATGGAGCACGGAGCTGTACTGGTGCAATACCGGCTTTCTGGACTGCAGCTGGCCAATTTCTGGCTGATTCGAGGAGATCAAACACACTCCTGCCTGCGTTTGTCCACGCTGAAATGTTTAAAGCATCGCATTTTTTTATAGCTGCTTAAACGCTTGGACTCCTTTTGGGTACTGTTGGTGTCTAGGTTGCTTAGCTCTTGCAGCTCTTAGTCAAGTGACACCTAGAGACCTTTAAGAATGTATAAGGAAATTGTTAGATAATTATTATTCTCATGCACTCTGTCTCGTGTAACGTCGGGGTGGGAGGAAGCCCAGGCCAGCAAACGCGGTGGCACGCAGGAGTTCCACTGCAGCAAGCCATTCGCCCTGTTTCGTTCTTGGCTGCTGTGATTTCAGCTATGGCAGATGTCCTGCAAATGCAGATTTCCAACTCAAACACTATCTAGCTCTGTCCAGACCTGCCCAAGAAGCAGTGTTTTAATGCCTTTAGCCATGTAAAACTGAAGAGCTAGGAATGACTCCTGGCCTGCGACGGCTGAGAGGTACCAAAGCGAAACACAGGTCCCGAGTGCAGGGTCCCAACAGTGGTGGTCTTTCCTTTTCAGTACTTAAGGGAAAAAAGGTAGCGTGGATTTAATTATGCCCTGGTGCAGGCATAATGTGCGTATTCTGCATCTGTGGACGTCTGTATTCAGTGAGGTGGAGGTGTTTTGTCGCAGTGCTGCTACCTGGATTGGCTCTGTCCTGCTCCTTGCAGGTCCTACCATCACCCAACTTATTTTTCAGGAAAGAAAAAAATGCAAAAAGTCCAAATTTATCTTTGTCTTGGGCTTTCACATCTATTTTATTTAACTTCTTTCTACATAATCAAATACATTTCTGTGTTGGTAACCTATGATAAACAAGGTAGGCTGCAAGCCAACAGAGCTGTTATGCGTAGCTTTAAAAATCCACCTCTTCCTTTTCATTTATTGTGCAGGTATACAACTAATTCATTTAGTGTTTTGGCAGCTGCCTTTGAAGAGGGTATGTTCAGGAGGGATGGAAAGCCAGTATCCTGCTCACACAGACCTTCATCCCCCTTTTGTGAAAGTATGGGCTGCAAGAAAAATAGCTTCTTGGCTACAGGAAAAATCCCATTATTTATGATTTAGTCATTCCCTGACAAGCCACTCCACCTTGAGGGATCTGCATATACAAAAAAGATGGTACGAGGAGGCCACCAAGAGCCATAAGTCTTGCACTCACCTAAATCACACCGAGCAAGGCTGGAAAATGCAGATTATCCAGCTGACTTACAGACGTGGTCCTGTCACCAGCGGTCTGATCTCACCATCCCCATCCACTGAAAACTCACAGCACTTACGCTGCCTTCGACATGAAATGCTGAACTCTTTTCTGAACTTTAAAGGTGGCTTTATTTTGGAAAGAACGGAGAGTAACCTTAGTGATCTCTGTCAGAAAATGAGGATCTAAGGGTGCCATTGCTGAGCACATTAATTTTTATGCTGAGGCAAAACTGGAAAGGTGACATAAGATGTCTTTTTTCGGTGCAAAGAGGACAATAGGAATGACTATAGGAATGCTAGCTCACTGCGTAATTAATGTGCTGCAATGAATTATATTCCTTTCTGAAGAACAGGGATTCATTACTCTGTGAAAAGATATTTTGTTGACTTTCTTTACTATTTTTCTTGGCTAACCTAAGAGAAAGAGAAAGAATAAAGAAGTTTAGAGGGTGGGAAGAGTAATGCTTTGTCTAGGGATGGAGGAGCAAGTTGGGAAGCTGGGAATGCCTTGACCAGTCTTGGCCTTTGATAGTGATTCAGCCTGAGCCCTTAGGTAAGTCACTTCATTTCTACTTAGTTTCTCCATCTGAAAAATAAGGAGCTATCGTCATCAAGCCATCTCGCATAAGCAGTGTCATGACTGATGGATTTGGGAAGTGTTTTGGAGGTGTTGGTGGTCTCTGCAGCCAGCGCGGTGTCCTGGGGCTGGGAAAAAGGCGTGAGCCCTGCTGCCCGGTCAGTGTGACCTCCAGTGTCACCTTCGGCATCCTAATGCCCGTGTTCATTTTCTAACCTCCAGGGAGCCCCGTGGATTTCATAGCCGAGCCAATTCCCAGGTTTACAAGCTGTTTTCCAGCTGCGTTGTCCATTACCCCAGCTACTGCCAAACAAATGGGTGAGATGCTCATTCCCCAACGAGGCCGAGAGGCATCCACTACACCTGCACATTCAAAGTGCAGCTGCTATAGTTTATTCAATCTCGAGCTAGTAATACTATGCCTTTTCTTCTTTTTTGATCATGCATCCTCTGCTAAAACACATTAAAATGTATTTAAAGGGCATGCAGAATCCCTGGATCTATAGGGATTTTTTTACCCTACTTTGCTCTAACTTGCATCTACCTTTGGAGACTTTGGACATAAGTTTCCACTAATGAGTCCCTGTCTTTGGGCTGTGAGAGCCATCTTTGAGCATAGCAGTCCCTAGTTTTAGCAGCCAGCCTGTTCTGAGCCCTGGGGATGGGCTGCCGCTGCCCTGCAGCTGCAGGAGCCTGTGCTGCATCCCCATCCCCATCCCCATCCCCATCCCCATCCCCATCCCTGCAGGGGCACCTTGCAAAGGGCCCTGCATGTTATTGCATGTTGCCTGCTGCTCCTCTGCTCCCTAAAAATGGTCTGTACCTTTGAAGGAGGCAGCTAAGGTTCACCGTTAGGTGAATATGAAAAGAACAAATCCAATAAAACATGAACGAGTGAAATGTGCCTGAAGACAGAAAGAGGAATTAACATTTTTTTCGTCTTCACAGATTATTGGCAAGAAAGGCAATTAAATAGCCTGATGTAATAGCATCTAATTTACTTGCGAGACTGAAAATTAGTTGTAATGACATACCAGTACTTGGTTTTCTGATTACCAAGCATATATTAAAGTATATATATATATCTCATGTTTAGATTTCCTAATTTGCTATTATTTGCCTGTAGATGGTAATTTATTATCTTAAAATACTGAGAGGAAGAAAGGAAGAAGTCTCTTGCTGCTTTTAGCTCTGGATATAATTTTGACCTTAAGAAAGAACAAGACAGATATGAGAGAGTATATTAGATGTTATTATTACCGTAATAAAATACAGATAAAAATCATAGTGCAGAAAGAGTCTAAGACAACTATTAAGCATTTGTCATATAAAGAAAATCAAAATTTAACTTATCAGATATTCTGGCACTTTAAAGATTCATCATGAAAAATTACTTCTAACAGTGAAGCGTTTATGCAATATGTCATTGATGAGCTGTCTGCTTAAACATTTAAAGAGTTTGGAAAAGGATAAAAAAATGTCAAAGATATACTTTTTATTAGTCTGACAGAACGTTTCACTATATTTAAATTTATTTTTAATAGTGAAACAGTATGGCATTACATTTTTTTAAGAAAACAAGCTGAGCTCATTGTCCTACCCTAACATGTGATGGTTAGTGAGCATAACCAAACTGAGACTGTAGCTCGTCGACTGAAAAAATGATACAGCTGTACATCAGCTGTATTCGATTTTAGAGCCAGGGGGAATTTTTCTGCTTTTGTGGTGATAGAAAGACTTACCCTACTGGATTTGAAGTCACTGGGTTGATTATGCTTAAAATTAAGCATAGCTTAAAAGCTTGATCAACTGAGACCTATCTTCTCAAAGTCTTCGGTATGAACCTTTCAGAGGACATAAAAGGGCTCAATGCGATAAGCAATGAGCTATCAAGTACGGCTCTCGAGACATCATCCACAACTCATTGAAGTCAACAGAAAGCTACTGAGCATCTTCAATGGGCTTTGGATCAGACGTTCAGCGTATTAACGGTAAGAGTATTTTGTATTCGCTTCTTACGGTCGGTCGAATGAATCCAGTGAATCTCTATGGCAACCCTTGAGCACCTCACAGCAGCTATGTGCACTAATAGATTTTTCTTCGCAGAAAGCATCCTCATTGATTCCTGTAGTTTGTGCCTACTGTCTCTTTTAGCCCACTGTATCTTAATTTGGGGACCATAACACCGCTGGCATTTCAAAACCACAGCCAAATGCTGGAGCTGGGAGCTCCTTGAGGAGCCCAGGCCACTGCAGTTGGCTCTGTGTCTTCATTAGCAGCCACTGCGTCGTAATTAGTAGCATGACACTTGGATGAACCAAAGGTCTACAAGGATGCGTGTGTAAATTTATCGTTAAACACAGAGATGTAAATACAGGAGTGAGCATTATTCTAGCGTGATTTCAGTCTGTTCTCTCCCCCTTTTTTCTTTTTTTTTTTTAATAAAAAGTACACTAGCAAGTAGATGATGGTTATACATGATGTGAAGTTTTGTTTACTTTGTTTTCAAGTAAAAATCATCAAGTAAACGAAATGAACAAATGGATCTCAGCTTGATTCAAAATACAGGGGGAGAATATGTACAAGTAAAAATGACCATTGGGGAAAAAATCATTGCCCTTTAGTGGTATTTGCTCTTCACCGACAATTTCATCGATAATCCTCTGCAGTGCTGTTTTGGAATATTTTACAGTAAACAAAGACCTGGAGTCATGAAATATTTTGGTAGGAGCCTGCTTGATGGAGTTCCTTTTCCATGCCACGGTCTTCACGCTCAAGCCCGTCCACGGTGTTTGGTGGCTCTTTCTCAGCACGGTCTGCAACGCACAGTCACGGGGTGTCTCCGAACGGTGCATCTCTGCAAGGGTTTGGAAAACCCATCCATACATCAGACATACCAGACAGAGCTCAGCTGAATGCGGTGGGAGGTTAGACACACAATTCACATACAGACATCTCCTTTCAGGCTATAAATTTATTTGAACTGAGTCCCACTGTTTCTGTTAATGATTTTCTTGAAGCCACTGAATGGCAGTTGTGGTAACATTCTCCGCTATCTGGAAATGTGCCAGAGATAACAGATGTTCTCGGTTTGAAGTTGTAAGGGCTTTTGCTATATTTCTACATATTTTGGATAAAAGAACCTGGCTTCTTGGACAAGCGTGCCTTTTGGTTTCCCCATGCTATTGACAAGGGATGTGTTTGACTCTGCTGGTCGTTTTGCTTTTTAGTTTTAGCTAAGTCTGCAAATTATTCCCTCCTGCTGGCAACGTGAATCTTGCTAGCTTCCTGGATGATGGGAGCAGCACAGTCACGAGCATATTTTCTGCTGCTCAGTGATGCCTGGCAAAGCGCATCCTGTGAAATGCCACTTCATTTCATGTTTCTCAGTTTTAAATTCATTTTCACATTCAAAATATGGCAAAATTATTGTTGCGCAAGACATCATGGCACGTCGGGAGGGATGCTAGGTCATTTCCTTAATTAGCCAGCAATTGGTGCTGGCTGGAGTGCGCCATAATGCGAAGAAGCAATGTGTAAGTCAAGGGGACAGGCTATTCGACTGCTTGTTGTTGACTCAGTTTCCTGGTTTGGCACCAGGAGTCATGCCAAGTGTGGGCTAGCCCTGAGTGCTGGGCTCTGGCTGCTATCGCGTTGTCTGCCCTCGAGATGTGCGAGAGAATTACAAGTGCTATATTTCTATATCTTTTAATAAAATAGCACAATTGGAAGAAAACAAACTTGACTTAATACACTATTTATATTCTCTCTTATCTTTGGTTACTATTGGTTATGTGATCTAATCATGTCCATTTATTAATGAGGTTCCTTACAGTCACTTGCGGCATGTAGGAAAATTGACTGGAGGAGCTTACGGGGCAATTTAAGGCCAAATCCTGATTGTTGAACATAATGAAGTATGCCAACTGATGCACGGAGATCCTGTTGATTACTTTAAACAACCTTAAATGAAAGAAGATAAATGACCCATGTGGGTGGAACTGATGTAATTGGTCTATGAAAAGATACTTACAGACCAAAAAAAAAAATTGTTCTTTTCCCACTTGCAAATGTGGGTTGTTATTTATTTTTTTCTTTGCCTACCTGCAAATACGTACAGTACTGTAACCGGCTTTCTCCAGGATGCTTCTAACCGCCAGCAGCTGGGCAAGCCACTGTGTCAGAGCACAATCTCCAGTTCAAATTGATGCAATGCAAGCTCCAGGCCACTGAAGCACTTCGAAAAGCCCAAGCAGTTTCTCTAATTTGGTATCAAGCTGGCATTTTTCTAAATTTCTGCCACCAAACTGTTGCTTTTGATGCCCAAGTGCTTTGTGAGGCACCACTGTCTTTGCACAGTGCATTTTTCCAGCATAGGCAAAGGGTGTGCATCAGAATGAGATATACAGCAGGTTCAGGTCTGTTCCTTGGCAGTTAGTTGAGATAGTTTGCTCTTTTGCATGTAAAGCACTGTGTCGATTTGCATATTTGGGTATTTGAACTTTACAAATCACTCCTTATGATCAACAAATAAGGTGTCATTTACGTGCTTGTGTTAAGGAAATGAGTTGCATTTATCTTCACTACGTTCTCAGAATACAGTCAGGTGTTTTGGCACAGTGCAAGCTCTCGCTGCCTTGCTCGTGCTGTTCGCCTGTCACCCAGTCTGTACCTTTGAGCCTGTAGCACTGCTTAATTAACAATACCGTAGACGCTACAGCCTTAAAATGAAAACTAGATGGTTTGGTCACTAGCCTAATGTGGATATTTTGCTAAGCCATATTCACTTATTTCACTTTTTATTTATGTAAAATGCCTTGTATTTTAGATGGATATGGTCATACTGCATTAAAAACCCCAGCATTTGTAAGGGTCTTATGGCTGAAGACAGTTTCATTTGACAGATTGGTTGGAAAGCATTTGTTTCAGCGCTTGCAAAGTTAGTGGAGGAATATATGATATGGTTATTCATTACCATCACATCAGTTCCATTAATTTGTTAGAGTTCCCCCCCTGCAGTGTAGAGGATGGGGTAGGGACAAGGTCCTGGCCTCTGACACCTGCCTTTGTGCTGCTGTGGGACAGAATTCCACTCTGTAAGTTCGTCTTCGCAAACGCATGTCCTTTTCCATGTCAACCAACTTGACACTGATATATCTGTGACAGTATCAGAATCTGCCTTTTCAGTTGACGCCAGTAGCTTTTTACTTGATGGCAATGTTTTTTTGGATGTGTTTCCAACAAATGCTGAAATTTTATTTTGTGCAAAGCATGAAAAAAAATTTGTTTTCTTCATTAGGTCTCCACGAGACTCGTACTGGTTACCATTAAAATGCTGGCATTTACCAACGGTCATAGCAAATGATGTTTCAGTAGTTTTGCATTATAATTATTTTTTTTAGCGACCCCAATACAGTTGTATATTTTTCTCAATGCTTTGTTAAATACAGTAATGGTCAGTAGCAGCAGCGAGATAAGTACTTGTTCATGACTAACAGAACAAAACTGGGAAGAAAAAGCAAACAACTGCTCTCCGGGGGATCCTGTCTCAGAGTGCATGAAAACTCTTATTTCTGAGAGTTACTTTTTAAAATTCTTGACCTTCAGGAAATGGTTCAATTTTACCATAAATAAACAATGACTTTCACATGCCAGTAGGGGAGAGTGAAGAGATTCTTCTCATTCTGTTAATATTTTTATGCTGTGGAGTTGCAGAGGTACAAACCCAGGACTGCCAAGCTCAGGCAGGAACGCAGTACGCCTGACACAGCCTTGCAAAAAAAAATCAATAAAAAAATGGGGCCATTTCTCCTTTTTCCTATAGGAAGCTGCCCCACGCTCCCTGTGTCACCCTGGGCAGGTTACTCACTATTTCTGCACTTGGGTTTTACATCCAGAAAAATATGAACTTGTCCTTTTTTCCTTCCTCTGTTACGTTGCTGTGATTTTCTGCTGCCAGGGCCGGTACACGCTCTCTGGAATTTGTGCAGTGTCTAGCCAGTGCAAATTAATTTGGTATGTCAGCACTACTGTAGTGCGAACGATAACTAATTGTGGGAACGACGGATAACCAGCATGCGATGGCATGAAGGAAGAGATTCGCAGAATAGAAAGGACAGGCTAAAACTGGATCTCTGAGCAATTTTCATATTTTGGGGGGTGGTTTTTTGTCCTGCATACTTGCACAAGAAAAAATGTTGACAGAGAGATAAAAGCCTATGACGTGTGTATATTTTGCTCTTTCTTCTTTGTTTTCATGGTCACAAGCTTAGCTTTTTAAATGTGGTGGGGCTGGAGATGGGGGATGTACTTTTTTCTCTGCGAGCTTGAAGTGGCTGCAGGTTAGCATTCCGTAATTATTTTTGTCATAAAGATGAATGCCGTGCTAAAAAAGTTGGAAGCTAACGGCACCTCAGCTTTGATATATGAATATTACCACTTTGAATGTTGGAATGGCATTATATATGGTTTATGGTTTTATGACTATGAGACATTTCTTAGTCTCTGATTCAGAAATACATTTCCTACACATTTTAAAGCAACTTTTGGTCTTTGACATCACATCTTTTTTTTTTTTTTTTTTTTTTTGGCTCGTCTTTGATTTCAAAACGCTTCTTGAAGTGACTTTAAAAGATTGTAGGATTTTACGAGATATTCATCACAAAACTTAGGTGCAGATTAGTCACCTTTAGCCACCTCTAGTTTAATACCCCGCAATGTCAAGGATCGGCTGCATTGCATTAATTCACTCCAATTCCTGCTAGGAAATCACCGAGCCTTCATAGATAGCTGTTGCAATGTGAAATAGTTAATGTCTGTTGCATTTTCTAAATTGTACACCCTCCTAGCTATACAAAGATCATGCAAATGTGATATTTGAGAGAATATATTTGCAGAATTGTAGTAGTTTTTAACAAGAAAATAGCATCATTTTGTTTTGAACGCGTTTCTCCCCTCACCCCTAGCCTGCCAAAGCGCTGGCGGTTCTGCACATTGCAATAAGCACTATTCAAAATACGTTTGAATAAAAGCAGTAAAATGGTAGACTGCCCTCTAACGTCAGCACAGCTGACCAAAGAGGACTGAAAAGGCAGCGAAAGGCTGTGGAGGGGAATAAGGATTGGCCATCACTTCTCTGGATGAACAGCAGTTTGAGTAGAAAAGCAGATGGAGGAACATTTGAAAATTTGGGGATTTCAGAAGCATCAAATGGAGCTGAGACGTCAGGACCCGCTAAAAGCCAAATCTGAGCCTCAAACTGTATTTGTTTTGAAAATCCTGCCCCAGGTAAGGATTCCGCCGTTTCCTCACTTTAGTGCTACGCACATTTAGTAGTGATTGAGGCTGAACAAGGGGAGGGCTTGTGGGCAAGTAGGTGTTTAGGATTATTTTAGCAGCAAATTCAACTGGCACTGAATGGCATGGAGCGACGCTGAACAGCTCTCTATCATCATTGTTGCACTGAATAGTTTAGAGAAGAGGTCCCAAGGTTTTCTGGTGTTGAACACATGAGGAAACTTATGAGATGACGCAGGTCCTTGAGGAATGTGATAGTGCAGATATCTCAGCAACATCATAACTTCACGTTTACGGTACGGGAATTGTCACTCAGACTAAGCGGGGTCCAGCAAGGACTTTGCAGAAAGTTTCTGATGTTTACAGCAGCTGTGTCAAGTTCCGCCATCCCATCGCTGTCAGCCCCTCTAGCTGCTTGTATTCTTACAGAAGATACTTTAGGAGGCAAAACAAAGCGGTACCACTAGCAACAAGAAAAAACTCAGTGTTCTTTTGTGGTTGTCTGAAAAGCTGTTCTCCGTGAAAAGGTAGACTCTAAATATGAAATATTTTATATTATGATTCCAATTGTTGAAACACACAGATTAAGTAAAGTAAACATGTATTGGATCTGTTACAGCTTCCTATTGCACCACGTGTACTATAAAAATATTAAAGATGCAAAAAAAAAACCCAAACCAGAAAAGGAAAAATCAATGTTTGCATTAATATATGATAGTGAACAAATAAGAAAGATTAATGAACACAAGGCATGAGTCCCGGTGTGAGCTCCCGCTCTGTTGACTTACACATCATCTTTTCTGCCTTTTTGTGATTTGTACACCACTGTATTTTTGGAGTTTGTTTTCCATTGTTGACTGACAGCAGATTTCTGTGGATTTCATGCTGGGTCGTTTATGGTGTGACTACCAGTTCACACTCTGGCTTCCTTCTTGCCCTGGGATCGTGACTACTTAACCACGGAGAAGTATTGGGGGAATAAACATGAAATGTGTTTTCACAAACACTCCTAGCTGCGATGCTTAATTTTATGATCATTCAGCCAGCTAATACGAATATGCATAGGGAAAGAACACCAAGGTGGATGCAAATTCAGACGTGATTGAAACATCAATCACTTATTCACTGAAAAATATTTACAGTATTTTCTAACTTGAGAAAGAAATAATGAAACATGCATCCTAGGGGGGTTTATGAGCAAGTTTTATTCCAAACATTTGCAGTCTATGCAGAAATTGTTCGCTGATCAAGTATTGAAAAAGGCCAGGAATGAAACAAAACCCCAAAGGGACTGAAATTGGGCTGGCCAGAAAGCTCCTCCAGTTTTCCATCGGAAAATGCCGGATCATAAAAAATGAAGTGATCTGTGAAAATCAATCAATCCTGACAAAGTCACAGCGAGGAAGATTTCCTGCCAGCTCGCCCGTTGAGCTCCCCAGTCCGCTTTCCTTCAGGTGTCAGATGGATGATGCTCACCCTCCTGAGCACCTGGCCAGGCGGGCGGGAGCTGCTGCTGCTCGCCCCCCGTGTCCCCCCCAGCCCTGCAAGCAGCAGGGAGCTGCAGAGCCATTGAAGTCAAGTGTCACTCCCATCTTTCCGTTAAACTGAGTGACAGATTTCCTCTTTTGAAGTGACATATGCACGTGTGTTTGGTTCTTTCCCATTTAGTAAGGTATTTTGTTAATCTCAGGATTCCTTGCACTGGAGTTTCTGGTCTACTGTACAAGAAAGGAGAAGCAAACTCAAGCTGAAAGCTAATGACCACAACCCGTAGAAAAGCTCTCCCGATTCAGAAAAGCACGTAAGTGCCCGTCTCTAAAAGATTAGCACATTTATTGAAGTTAATAAGTGTTTATTCTTTGTTTTTCAGTGATTCTCAGATAATCCAAGGCCAGCTGAGCATTCGTGGTGCTAAAAAGAGAGAGAAGTGCCCAGCCTTGGAGAGCTGCCATCTAAATCGGCCATTCCCAAAACTGCAGTGCAGGTATTCACGGTGGGTCATGAGTCTTTCCTAAACCTCATTATATCCTACATGGAGGCATTAGCCCTGCAGCTACTGCACCTGCACTAATTTAGGTGCAATGGGGGGGGACGTAGAGGGAGAGCATGAGCGCGGGACCATAACGGTTGGGATCCACAGTTAATGGTCCTGCTGGCTCTGCACCCAAGCTGCTGAAGGTGTTTACGCATTATGGTAACCATTCCTTTTTTTGACATCTTAGCTAAAGCATGATGTGGTTCCCAGACATAAAGGAGGTGTTCCAACATGTCTTGGCATCAGTTTGGGGTACATATGTGTAGGCTTAAGATGCCTGCTAGCAGATGGAGCTAGTGCAGATGGCACGGCTATCACATATGGGGAGGAGTGTTTGATTCCTCGGAGTAGGAGTGCGATGTTATTCTCAATCAGAGGGGTCAGAATAGCTTTCACTTATCACTTAGTATTCTTGGTACCTGTTATTTCAAGATGGAAAAATCTGTAAATATCACATGTCAAGGCTCCTTGCTGGATGCTTGGGAGGGATGGGCGTGTGAGAAGTATTTCCAGATAAGGCAGTCTGTATTCTGTAAGTTATTTCTGATAAATGCTGATTAATTGTTATTTCTTTTTAATAAATACCATAAGGAGAGATGAAGCTCTCCTCCACACAGCTATGGTCTGGTTTAAATTAAGATTCAGGAGAGTGATGGGAACACGCCATTGCTGAATGTGTGGGGAGAGCAAGGAAATATTGCAGTGCTCCCATTTTCCAGAAACAATCTCTAATGCTCTCTTTCAAAACACAATGCCCAGTAGTGGGTAGAAACCAATATTAAATCTGTCATGTTTTTATTTCGTTCTTAACGTCTCTGTTCAAAATCTAAACTAACTTGCACAGAAAAGCAAGGAGCCCTCTAACAAAGCAGCATTCTGGCAGCATAAACAACAAGCAAGCTCGAAAGGGAAATAAAACATATCTGTGATCTCCTGACATTATATAACCTGTTAAAAGCAAAGTATTCTGTGGCAGTGACTGAGGGTTTTTATTTCTTGTATGGGTTTTCTCAGAATTTTAATGGAGGAAACCAAGTAACACGTAAGATCCTTCCACTTTAATAGCTGAAAGAGTGGATTTTATGGAAAATGAGTGCAATACCTTTTATCTTTTCCTAATGAAAACACTGCCACCAGCTGGTTAATAAATGGTTTTGACTAGGGTTTTACACAGAAAGAATTGCACTTTTTTTTTTTAAACCCACAGCTAAGCTGGAATTGATATTTTAGGTCAATATGTTTTCAGAATAGAGAGCCCTGATTATCTGTACCCTCCATTACTTTTTCAAATATAGGTACATGATGACAACGCAATTAACGCTTTTTGCCTTAAACATCTTGTTAAATAACCTTTCAGGACAAAGCTCAGCTCAGCATAGGAGGGTGGCCGCTACATGAAGTACTTTTACCATCTTCCACCTTCATGAACTGATGCGACCATCTCAGACTCCACTGCGGTTCAGACACCTCCAGGTGTTGTAACTGATTATTTTAAAATTAATAGGAAAATGGTTTGAATTGAGGTATTTGAAATATATTGAAATTAATTTGCCTTTTCAGATTCATGGGTTTTTCACTCATGTCCAGTGTTTTGTTGAGCCATTTCTCATAGGGGCTGGAATAAATCCTGACAGCTCTATGTTACAACAGCTGCATACAGTGCACTTATGGGGCTTGGTGCCAAGACTTTTGGATGGTGCCATAAATGTCATCAGCTCTTTACTCGTGATTTTGCTAAAACATCAGTGGTGGCTAAGACACTTCGGCGGCGTTGACATTTCAATTGCCATGTTGGTTTTCACTCCTGTGCTTGAGACAATTCCTGTGCTCAAAATGATCATTTCAGGTTCTCTGCAGACCCAAGAAAAATGCAGTTCAGCTTTTTAAAGTTGCCGTAACAATCACAGGGAAAAGAAATCTTGTAAATGGAGGTTGAGGCTCTGTGGCGTAATTCTGTGCTCAGGAGGGATTCGCAATTGATCTTGTGTCCGAGAGAAAGTGGATATATTGCAGTCTCAGAAGTTGCCGGTCCAATAGTAGATGTGTTTCATATTGCAATACACCATTTTCCTTACAACTGACAATCTCCTTTGGCCCCAGACTCAGGCACTGACCTTTTTTTTTTTTTTGCAGGGGAAGGAGTAGTGTTTTGGGTTTTTTTTGAGCTCTTTCAGCAAGTTGAAGCCATAAGGCATTCTTCAGGGCCCCAAACTCTCCACCAAGCTTTGCCCCAGAGAGAATATTTGATACCCGCAAAACCTGTGTCTGTGTTATGGCCATGTACAGCCTCTCTTCTGCACCATGAGCAAAGGATGCTCCCGGGCTTTTGTGAAAATACTCAGTTCAGGGCAAATCTAAACCTCAAAGGAGGGCTGACACGCAGGGGATTTGGATGTCACCATTGCCTGCAGTGGAAGAGCTTAAAACTGCAAGGGAGTTTTTGCCATCCACTGTGCAATGTGTGAGTCCTTCTGCAAGAATAACAGCAGCGGCCATCCCATCTCCTGCAACAGCATGGCTTGTACTTTTCCAGGCCTCCAAATTTCCAAATGGCTAGCTGCTCCCAGTTAGTTCTCTTACATTTCAAGCATTCTTCATTTAATTAATACTAAATCCCAACGATTGTTTTAATTTATAATAGGAGGTATCAATTTTTCATTTTAAAATTAGGGAGAAAAATGGCACTTTCTGTATACCAGAGCATTTGAACTGAGCTATAAAATATATAGAGGTAACCCTCTCTGATTTGCAATAGAAGCGCCACCGAAAGCTGTAGGGGTTGCATGGGATCTGCACATTACAAAATATTACCACTGCCAATCCTCCTCCTCCTCCCCGATGTTTTAGTCGAGAAGGGGAAACCACAGCTGGCACGGCCTCCCGCTGCGGGAGGAAATAGCGACAGATCCACCTGACATACAAGTGCTTGCATCGCTTGGAAAAGCTGATTTTTCCATGACACACAACAGTTTCCCTAGGTTAATTTCCCAGCTTAAATTAAGTTAACCCTTTATTTTCCTCCTATGTGTTTCAGCCTGTCACACAGCGTAACCTTATCCATAATTAAGGCTGAACTAGCATTCCCACCGAAGCCAGCCTGAAGTCCCCCGCATCTCGCACTTCAACAATAGCTTCTACTTCCAGCGTCAGCACACGGAATATTTAAAGGACGGTTGAATTTTCTTTGCAGATCTTCCAAGAAATGTTTACTACTTTGCTCAGTGTAGGTGTTTGAACGTGACCTTGTCTGGGGCTTGCTGCGTGGGGTGGGCACGGGGGATGCGCAGAGGACTGCTGCGGGGTGCCCAGCCATGGCGTTGGTCCTTTGGGCTTGGTGGACTCCCATTTCCCACATACATCAGCAGACCGAGCGGGTAGCATGTACCTTGCACAGTGGGGAGAGGCTCTTTAAGTTGTTGTGTTACCTTCACAAATGAAACAAAAATTCAGTTACTGAAAAAACAGCATCCCTTTCTATTGTACAGCCAACACTGGAAGAGTCTTGTATTGATTTCTTCCGAATGTCGATATCACAGTAGAAACATTGCAATAGAAACAACTTATTTTTTTTTCTTAACATGCATACAAGCACAGAAAAAATGAAAAGAAACCCCCAAACCTCCTGTTTTGAAATATAACTTTCAGCAGTTTGTACTCAACACGAAAAGGTGATCCAAATCTGCAAACACTCCTGTAGATAAAGTAAAACTTTCCGTCCATGGATGAAAGCTCACCTGTAAATGAAATCTGTCTAACGTTTGAAGCAGAGTCAAAGATCCAGAACACCTGGGGTTCAGGTGTTGCTACGCACCTTTAGGCTAATATCTTAAAATCTCTCAGAGTCCATTTATCAATCATTAAAACATGGTTAATTGTTACTGCTCAAGGGTAGCCTTAATGAGGAGCAGATCTCTGACTGCGATGTCTAAAAACAAGTTGGCGATAAGCATGTTGGTTTATACCAGAGTTCAGGTTTGTTCTTAACACATGAGATGTGCATGATTGTCTTGAGAACTCATTAGGCCTAATCTAATACCACTGGTAGTCAGCAGAAAGCTGAATTAGCTAAGGACTGCTTCAGGTCTTCACACCATGTAAGTACCTTTGCTAAAGTCATTGCAGATATCTGCTTAACTTAAAAGTAATTCCAAGTTTGCTTTAAAAATATTTACTGCTAGTATTCATAGACTGGGATCTTTATGTTCTACTTGTACGTATTTTTTATTTTAGGTAACATCTTCCATTAGTAAAGGTAAGAACCAAGAAAATAACCAATTTAAAACTCAAAACTTCTTAAATGAATTAGATACACGAGCCATTATTGGAGGAAAATCAACATACTGATTTTTTTTTTCTGCATAGACTACAAGTTTCTGCCAAGTTTTTCCTCTTACCTTAATACTACCAAGACTTAAAATAATTCATGTCATTGGTTTTAACAAGAGGTAGTGGTAAAATTTTAAATAACTCCGTGTCTTCTGTGAGCATTACAGTTTCAAACCAGCCTTGCTTGGGGCTCCTTGTGATGTATTATTCTCCCCACACAAGTATGTGCTGCAACCTTCCATGATGTGAGACCAAATTAATTGCTCCTGTTGTTCCTTGGAAACTAACATTTCTCTAATGATCCAATATCTCATTAGGCAACACTAAAATACTGTTTTTGCTAAAGAGCGGTTTGCCCAAGGAGGACCTCCTTGGCACCTGATTTGTCGCGAGCTGACAGCAGGCAGTGTACCTTAAAACATCAGAAAGTTGGAACTATTTTGTCTATGCACCGTCCACATGCTAAGTGTGCACTACTCTTCGTATCTATTAAAGTGCCTAAGTGGGATATTGCTGTTCAGCAATAACAACAAAATAAACACTTTCAAGTCCATTGGTATAATTGGCTGCAAAAAATTTTCCTCTGGGATGAAATTCAGGGCATACAACATTTTCAACATTGGTCCGGATTATGCCACGTTCTTGCATTAATTTCAATAGACCTCTTGCAAAGTAAGGTAGTGCCAGTAGACAGAAGAGGGGAGCCAGTCCTGTGCCTTGCCAGGGATGCTGCCGGCACAGGGTCAGTGCAGGAGAATTAAAACACATTAAATTCCTGTATGGAAGCTCTCATCCAGGAGGAGAAATTTCTTAGTTCACTGTACTGTAATCCTGCCTTAGAGAGGAGGATTAGAGGAGGATTAAGCTACAGTGAACCAAGGTCACTCTATTCCTGAATGACAGACTTCACACAGAGATTTAGTATAATTTGAAAAATACCCGTTGACTTCACATGGCCGTGTGATTTACCCTGTCTTCCCGAGCCTGCCTGCGGAGACGTGACCTGGGAGTTTCAGGTACGTGGCTTTGGGGGTATGATCTTTTAACTTTCTGATCTCTAAGGGTGTTGGCCTTGGGATGGCCATGGCACAGGTAGCACCTCCACTGGCTACGGTAGACATTGCCGCACCACAGACAGACAGACAGGCAGCTATTTCTCTGTATTATTGCTAACCAGAGCCAGGATGGAGCTGCAGGTGCAGATACAGTAATCTGCAAAGGTGCATGGGTGCAGAGGAATGGTAGTTTTACTGAAAACCAAAATATAACGATTTCACCTGTTTGGTTTGGTTTTTTTTCTAAAATGTTATTCATGCTTTTTATTGTTGGGGTCTATTTGGGGATCTGATACATAAACTTATATCTATATCTATAGATATATGCTGTGTGCAATAAATAAGGATCCAGATCTCACTCTGAAATGAAAAGTTATTCCATAATTAAGCAAAAAAATCAAGTCTTTTCAATGTAAAATTCGTTACAGGGACATATTTAGACACCTGCCTCTTTCCAGCATCCATAGAGGTCATTCTAGATTCTGACGTTTCTACTCAATTAGAGGGTTTCTTGACAACAAAAGGTAATTGAATATTTGAAGTCAGTTAAGCAGCTGAAGTCTAACTCAGGATATGAAATGGCCAGATCCAAACTGAAAATGTGCACGTGTGTAACTAGCTGTTATTTTGGGGCAGATATGTGCATTTTGCTATTGTGAGTGCTATATGTTGCTGGACACTGGTGGCCTGGCTGGTCTGAGTTACCCAGTAGCTTGTGAAGTGTCTAGGGCTAATTACACTTTTAAATTCATGCTTGTGTGTGTCTCTGACTGTTTCGGTATATATAGCTTCTAAACTACAGATCACCTAGCACATTTGAAAACTCTGTGTCACGTGATAGTTTATTATGAGCTACACAGTAATACTAATTGCACTTATAATTACCATGAAGTCTGACAGAAGAAATAGAGTATTTAAGGGATGGATTGCAATTGTTCAGCAAACACAGATAACCGATGAGAAGGGCCAGATTTTGTGCTACAGCAAAGCTGATGTGTCCCAGGAGGATGTGCAGGCTGGAGCAGGCTCGCGTGGGCTGGGAAAAGTGCTCGGGGCTGGTGCAGCCATCTCCAACCCTCCACTTTAATCGTGGCTCTGCCCAGAAAGTACATGCATATATGGGACTGAAGCAAACCCCTTTGGATTGAGTGATCCTTCAGTCGATCCCAGCGGACTTTGGATCAGATCCTGGGACAGCAACACGAGTTATGCACTATTGACTGTTTAATATTCATGTTTCTGTACAGATCTCATTAACCGTCCTTGCATTAGCTCTCCAATGTACAGTGTAATTGAATACTTTTCATTTTACAAAGAGAATACGTTGACCTTCAATTGAATTCAAACAGCTACTTCAGGGTAAGATTTAGAAAGCTCGTCCTGGAAAAATGAAAATTGTAGTATGTCAGGCATTACACGTATCTTTATTTTCTCTCTGCCTGTTTCTGGGACTTCACGTCTGATTCAGCACATTAACACCTGCAAGAAAAGTTGTCTTCCCAATGTTCTTGGCAGATTTCTGCTCTGGATTATTTTAGATCACAATGTTTTACTTGCTGATAAGATGTAAATAAACCCATAGGCTCCTATTCCCTTTTGGTAAAGGAATTAATAGAATAAAAGATGAAACGGTCTCTCTTAAAAAATGTTTGCATACATTACACAGTTGTGAATCTTTCTGAAGGTTACTCATGCAAAAATGAAAGTGAAGTAATGTTCACTGAAGTTTTGTGTTGTATTTTAGCAGGTTACCAGCTAAGCATCAGGTTATTAAGTTGACTTATTTTCCCAAGTCCTCCTTATGGATACCCGGTCAATTTTAAAAGCGGAACAAGAAAACATCTCCACATTTAGAAAAAATGATGGGCTATAGAAGCACATCTGATCAGGCAGTAGAAATGGTGGTAGTGTTTAAGCAGAGACTTCTGCAAACAGAGCTGTTACTTCTACAATAGGTTCCTGACAAGTCTAGAGCAAATATTCTGACAGCGAATCGACTTCGGAATTGTGTGAGCCAAACAGTCTGAAAAATGCTTTGTGTTGACTCAGTCAAAGGTTTTCTACATTGTTAATAAACTCAGCTCTTTCAGTCTTCAAAAGAGCTATTTCTGTGTTCTCCAGTGTATCCTTTGTGTTCTCATTGCAGGAATTTGTTGCTACAGGAGTAATCAGTTAACTCTTATGCATTTAAGTCTGATGAAAAGCCATTCGTAGACTACAATGGGCTTTGGATCAGCACCTTAAAATTATACCTTAGGAATTAAAATGTTTTCACATAAGAAATTACTCACGATCCCCAGGCTAACAATGCCCGTTGGTTTCTGTCATGTTTCCCATGGTAACATGAGTCTTTAGAAAAGAGGGAAAGGACTACCCCAAGGGAGGGGGAAATGACGAGAAGAATGGAAAATACAGGCTTATGAAACCACTTGTTTCCCAATGACTAAACAGAGAGTTTTCATTCCGTCTTTCTAATCCAGGCCACCGTTGGCAAGGGGACAGCTGCAGTCTTCCATGTGTCATCACTTGCGTTGTGCTTCAAAAGAGGTTTCTTCTTCTCCCAAGTGACTCTTGCCTGACCTACAACAGTATTAAATGAACAGATATGGGGGGGGGGGGGTGATGTTATGAGTCAGAAAAAAAAAAAAAATCCTCCAAAAGAAAAGCTAAAAGAGACTCAAGAGATGGTTCAGCCCCAGATCTTGTGTTGCCTCCAAGCAAAAACACATTCTTCTAAATACCAAGTTAGGCAACTGTCCTGCTGTGACAAGAGCAAAAAGCAACAGTTGAGCCACTGGAAATGTAGAGGTCTTGTCTGTCTAGACGGCTCATGGAAGATCGATTAGGAATTCTTAAAATGCCTCTTGTTACTGTTGAGTTGGTCTCATTTTGCTTCATTTTCAATGGACAAGAACAACTGGTTGCTGGTTCCCTCCCCTGAAATAGCCTCCCTTAGTCTTCTCTTTCTTATATTAAACAAAAACAAATCTTTCAACTTTTTCAGAAAAGTCATGTTTTTCTGAAAGTCTGTTAAGACTCCCTGCTGTCCTCCAGCCTCTACAGTTCATCTCTGACCTTTCTTAAATTATGTCATCTCTTTTGCAGCAGTCACAATACTGGCTTATATTCAGTATATCATCCTCCCACTCCCTGTACCTCTTGAAGTATCGCTGCATGGAAAGCTACTCCCCACCTGAATTTTACCTTTCTGAATGTATACTACTGCCTCACTTTACCATGGTAATCTTGAGTTCTGGTTGTTTGTTTTTTTTCTATTTTGTGGCATTTTAATTTTTACAGACTATTCGCTATTGCTGTATCCAAGTCATAAATGAAAATACTGAATAGAATTAGACCAGGAAGAGAGTCCTGTGGATGCACACTGAATTATCCCCAAGTGTAAAAGCAACTGATGAATTACTTTCTGAGGGCAGAAAATACTGGTTTTTCCAACAAACGTCCAAATAATTGAAATCCTGCCATTACTGCCAAAGATCCTGTAGAGCTGGAGTTACTCACTATTCACCCAATACGATATATACGTGTACATTGTGGTTCCACGCCACCGATGCTAATCTGCTTGCTGAGTTCCTGTCGGCTTCCTGAATGTTTGAAAATACATGGAAATAGTGCTGTGCTGACCTCAGCGCTCGGACACATCTGTCTTTGTAGAGAACTCCGTAAATGCCACATTTTGGTTAGCAGCCCAAGTGCAGCCCAAGACAAGAGGCTAATGCAGATTTTTCCAGCTGTGTTATAATCGATTGGTGGTGGAAGCTCCAGGCTTTCCGACTCATGTACAAGTAGCATTTGCCATGGTAGCAGTCACTTGAATTGCTCTGTTGTTCCGTTCAGAAAAGGATGAGACAGAGTACCTATATGAACTGTGAAATTAGGGTGGAATCCATCTCGTTTAACTCCAGTCATTTAGAGCCGGCTGTCTGATTAAACGAACAATCTTGCTCCCTCTCTAGTTGAGAGAGGCTGACGTGCCCAAAGGCAGTTGGACCTCACCTGAGTTAATGCCTCAAGAGGATGAATCGTCCTCCTGAGTCACATCCATCAACGTATCATGTAAGAAAAGCCTAGGTGACAAATATGCTCAGCGTGTGGATAGTCAACTTGGGGAGAGATGAGCCCAACCTTCATCGCTCACTCTTCAATCCCATGCAGCCCTTGCAGGGCAGGCTTTTAGCCCGGACGTTAAATAATCCAACACGCTTGCTTACGGATGGACACGACATTTTTGTTTGGTTGGTTTATTAATCCCTACAAGAGTTTATTACAAAGTTCAGCAAATGACACTGAAGAAAAAAATTTTCACTTCCAAATTTCTGTGCCGCTTCAAAACAACGAGATGTGAACTATGTCGTTAGCTTTGTTATTGTCGTCTTCTCTCTCTGATTTTTAAAGCTTTGCACATAAGGCAACTGGAATTGCTACCATATTTTGAGGCAGGTGACATTTCTTTATCAGATGCACTAGACAGTTGATGACTCTAGTAATGCTCTAATTATGTGTAGTGAGTTGTCTCTAAGTGCTGTATGAAAATGCTTACTGCATCATTAGCTACCTTGTTGTTTACTAAATGTCTTTTATAATACTACAGGGGCCCAAACGAAGGTTGTGTCAGTGATTGCATTCTGAATTTCTATTTTTAGGGATTTATAATTCAACCGTTTATTTTCACTTCAGGCTGAAATCTGGCATACTGATTCTCAGCTGAGACTAAACTTAATTACTAAATTTAAAAGAAAAGATCAGTGTGGACGGATTAAACTACTGGAGCATGGGGGGGGTGGGTAACATTAAGGGAGGCAACATTTTCTGGTACCTTTTCTTTTTGCATAGAGGAGAAGACTTTCAAAGGAAGATTTTAAAGCCTGAGGTGCAGGTAGTAGTCTAGATCTGTGAATAAGCCTGAGCACAGGCAGGCACGGCTCAGGAGAGGGCTGCAGGGTTGTTTGGTTTATAGCAAACTGCTCAAGGGATGGGTGTGCAGCCCGTTTCTCAGCGGTGGAAAGCGGGGATGTTGGAGGTCCCCCAGGAGCTGGGGAGGGTGTGCAGGGGCAGCCCCCCGCTCTCGCCCAGGGTAAGTCACGCTTGGGGTACAAATTGCCATTAAATATTACAGACTTGGCATCTGTGGGAGTTGGTATCCCACGGAGATGATGCAAAACTGACAGTGGCTGTTGTAGCACAGGTGTTAGTTCAACCAGTCCAGCTTCGCTGTCTGCCTGACACACCATGTTGTACAGCGAGAATTAATAAATTGCCCCAAATCTGAAGTTCCCACTGATGCTGACAAGCGGCTCCAGTACACGCTCATTACCTTTTCATCATTTTGAGGGTAATAACACAATGCTTCTTCGGGTCCTAAGAAATTACTTCGTTTAGTGGTACATGTTGCTGGTTTTTTGCACACGGAGAGCAATTTAAAAATATTAAAGCCTTTAGTTGCTCAGAGTGAGATTTACTTTTGCTGTCTCCCGCAAAGGTAAAAAAGAAAGAAAAGGAAATTTCTAGAATACAGTGTTGTTTTCACACTGTGCATCCTAAGCACAGATCGCAAGTTAAACTGTGAGCCAAAAGTACTTTTTTTAAAATGTGAATGTATTAAGCATTCTGGTTTAAAAAAAAAAACGATTTGAAAAATCCCTAGATAGATGGAAATGTCAGTTAAATGTATGCTGTGATGAAAAGAATGATTATTGCCCTATGCTAGCTCTACAGCTGCCAGCAAATCTAAAATAAAATTACAACAATTTAAAAATAACACAAAGAAGTTATTGAGTTTTTACAAACATATCCAAATGTGATCGGCTGCAAAAGGATTTGTGTTGCTGGTGGAGTAATTAGCGTGGCAATTTGACACATTGTTTGGCAATGTCTAATATTAGTAATATTTTGTCAAGTGTTACAAATAATCTAGAAGTAGTCTGGAAAGGATCATTTAATGGCTGACTCAGCTGGTGCTTCCCAGAAAATTTTTCATCAGTACATGACTACATAGTAATGTTTTAAAACCTTGCTGTAATTACTTGTAGTTTCGCAAAGGAATTAATCCATGTGAAGTAGAGGACTTCCACTTTTAAAACACTGCTCTGTTGACCCGCTGGGAGTCATTTCACACGAGGAAGAACAACGACATGAAGTATCTCATCCAAAGTGCAGGTGCCTTGGGAATGCTCTGAGTCAATGAAGTCTCCCATTAGAGGCAGATATTATAAAACCATCACGTATAGGGAGTTATCCAGCTCAGGTAGCAGACGTGCAGGATATCGGCCCGGCTGGGAGGGTGGTCCAGGAGGTAGGAGACCCGACGCTGCTCTTGGTCCACTTTGCTTGGCTGTAGGACTTGGGCACATCCTTCAGAACCAACTGTTGAACTTACGAACGCTCTTGCATCTGTCGAAATCTTCATATCCTTACCTTCGCAGAGTCACAGGAAGAACAAAGTAAAGGCAGAGCTGCACGGAGCGTGGCCGCATAACGACGTTGCGCGTGGAAACTGGGGGACAGCGCGAAGCAGGTGAGATCAGAGCTGATAACCTTCTCTCACCTCATGTCTCGGGTCCCCGCAAAGACCCGGAGTCACTCTAGGGAGCGTGGTGTGCTGCAGCAGGACCTCTCCGGGACAGCTCAGAGGTCTTTTGAATACATTCTACCATTCAAAAATGCCATGGCTGGTGATTTCGGGTGGGAGGAGCTAGTACATGCAAGATCAAAAGAGTGACTATAGTTTTATCAAGAGTTTTCAGTAAGTCAGTTAAACTTAGATTACATACCAGATTAAATAACTTAATTAAGTTATTTAATTATCCATCTAAAATTCTAGACAGAACTTTCAGTCATACTTCTCTAAATATAAGCACTGCCCTACTCATCCTCCACCCCCCCTCCAAAATAATGCAGTTTTAGTTTTCTCCAGTGACTTGAGTAATAACATGGCAGTACATTTTACAACAAATCTTCCATTATCTTTTTTTTTGTTTCAAAATAGATTTATAAAAATGTTTTTCTTAGTGTTTTCAATTACAAGAGAGCTGTACATCATGTGGGTGCCTCACATAATTCAACTGATAATATCAGCAGTCAATTAAATTTTAAATGCTTCTCCATTAAATACTTATTTTACCACAGTAAATAATTTAACATGTTTCCATTTAGAAGTGTCTCACATCACAAAGTTTTCAATCTTCTTTTTTTAATAAAGTCACATAATCCTATTTATTGAAACTGAAATAAAAGAACTTTTGCTTAAAGATTTTTTGGCTGGTGCATTCACTGCTGGTAACTCTGAACATACATTTCCATTTGCCACCTTAGTAATATGTAAAAACTAGAAGAAAAATAAATTAAAAAAACAATCCCACAAACCTGAAATCAAGAGATAAAACTGAAATGCACTGACATGTTAACAAAACGCTTCATCAATATCTATCCTCGGTTCCTGTCCAAAATGTGTATCTACTTCTTTTCACAATTGGTAATGACCAGTATAATTCAAGGCACAGAATTACTCTGATATACTTGCATAACTTTCCAGAGCAACCTTCTTCAGTGTTGAGTCTTTCTATGCTTGATGTTACTCAAAAATGCTCTTAATTTTCTGTTGACTTTGAACGTGGGAACCTTGCTCTAACATAAATTTCATTAAAAAGTCAGTGTTCACTGGGAGTTACTTTTCATAAACAGACTGAAAGCTGAGATTTCCCCCCTGCAATGTGAAATCTGCCGGGTGACTTTGGTGATAAGCTGGGAATTGGTTAGAAAAATATTTAGGGAAAGGTGGGAAGAATATTTTTATCTGTCCTTTTTGTCTGGAGGGGATAAAATCAAAAGCAGCTTAAATTTTGCATTGAGTACCTAAAATCTATAGCAAGTACTCACAAAGTGGGAAAGGGCTGTAAAATATGAAAGTTTAGAATGAAAAGACACTACTGCGTATATGGTATCATGAATAACATTCACTTAGAAGTGTTGGTCTTAAAGAGAGCGGCGCACATCCGTGTGTGTATGCAACAGGACGGGGCAATGCCAGCACGGAGGATCATGCCTTGTCCAGAGCAGATGAGGATAACCAGTTTTTATTTCCACCACCTTTGCCTGTTGCATGACCCTAGGACAAACGTAAACCTTTTCCTGTCCTTTTTCCCCATTTGTGCGTCTGAACTAGGACATCTGAAAGCTGGGCAATGCAGCACTGCAAAAATGATAGCACGCATCGCTCTATTAGCTTAGAATTGATTGCGGCACGCAGGACAGGACCGTGCCCGCGACGATGCCTGCTAATATCCGTGGGTCTTGGCCTGCATAAAACTTACAAGTCAGGCTGGGAAAGGTCAACACCAAAAAGTTGTTTGTGCTGATTGTTAATGGACTAACAAGCTTTTACAATTATGTAAATGGGCAGGAAAATATTCTGTAGACAAGGATGTGCTGCAAATTCATTTCATATATTGTCTCATGAATTTCATAGCATGAGTTACGTTTTCTGAGCATCATTCATGAACATAAACCGCTTATCCCTCCATCATCGTCTTCTCGACCCCTTTTTTGTTACAGGCTTCGCTGGCCTGAGATTATCATAAACTCTTTGGAGCAAGGATATGTATTTGGACAGCATCCAGCGTGGTGGGACCTGCTCTGGATTGGAGCATTGTCTCTCTGAAAACAATACTCAATAGCAATCATATGCAACATATGGAAATTATGATAAGAATGCCTTTAAAGCCTTTTAATTAGATGTGATTATGAATATACTGTTGTCCTGCAGAAAACATTATTGAAGCCCATGAGAAACTTCATGGATATCGGACCAGCTTAAAGGAACTTGTTTGTTTCTAATTAGTTTGTATTAATTGAAAGTTTTTAATAAGTTAGTTCTACATTAAAAGAAAATCTTTATGTTAGCATTCGTAGCTGTTGTCCTTAGGCATTCTCCCATGGAATAACTGCAGATGTATAGAAATTAATGTTTTCCATACTTTGAAGCACTTAATTTACATTTGGACTTAAAAATGAAACAAATGTGCTTATAGATAAAGCAGAGGAATTGATTAGCAGGGATGAAAGGTTGTTTTTGGAAAACGTCCTACCTCAAGACCCTGCTCTGTCAGCAGAAGGGGTGTTTGAACAGCGGATTATGTCCCTGGCTGAACCAGAACAATACCGCTGAGCAGAACCTGGGAATTTCAGGCCCTTAACGCTGTGCATCCAGCAGCAGCGTGTCGCAGCAGCAGACGGCTCCTCTCTTACGCTTTCTACACTTACTAAACGCTTCGCAGTCATCCGGGTGGAAGGTCACAAAGACATCAGCAATATTATTGAAAAAAACTTTATTTATTCACTTTTTTTCCTTCAGATTTCACTGATTTTGGCCAAAGAAGCACTTCAGAGATGAACAGGTTAGCTTACTGGATCATATCCTCTCGTGTTTCCTCTACAACCCACCACCGGTATCTCTTTAAAACCAGCAGCAGACACCTTGGCGTTGTGGTAGAAGGTGCCAAGGTTAATTTTCACTTGGTTGCATGGACATTAGCATCTCACTTCACCCCCAGGGTGCTCTTGGAGTGAAGGCTGTGGCTGGGCTTTTTTTTCAATATGTATTTTCTGCTTTGCTTACTGCTTTGGTCAACTGGGGCGGGGGGGAGGTTTGCACAAGCAGGAAAAGGAAAGCTCATTTTATTCTGCTTTCATACGAATAAATATGACTTTGCATGACAGAAAATGCAAGCTGAGGAGTATAAAAAGGGCAGACCGAGGAAGCAACTTGTGACAGATGTTGCTTCTGTAAAGACAGAAAAAAATTAAGGTTGCTCAGAACGTAGAGCTGATGAGTAAACACTGCTAATAAGTAAAGTAAATAAGTATCTGACTATATGGGAGTAAATAAGCTTTACAGGCTAATCCGAGGCAAGGTTTTAATCGTTTCTGTGTGCATTTTGGTATGCAAGAGGGAAACAGGAGAGAGGTGGCTTATGCTGGGTCTAACCGTAGCCCTTGATCCACACCACCGTGTCCTTGTGGCTCCCAGGCGACCCCGTTCTCGACGAAAGCTCTTGCACAGACCATGCCGTATAGCGCGGACATGGCTTCTCCAACCCTTGCTCTTCAGTCCTCCCGTGTCCTGGCTGAAACGCCTGCCCAGGCTTCCCCCAGGGGTGGTGATGGCATGGGACGGTGGAGAGATGCTAACGTGCCTTTTGGTTCTGCTCTCTGTCAGGGGCACATAAAAGAAACTGATGAAAACCTGGTGCCAGTTGTCCTGAGCATTCACTTCTTGGCCGTGAACCTCTCTGTTTTGGTGAAGGGATGTACTGATGGGACAGGAGGAGGCTTAATATGGGTTAAGTCAACAGAGCAGGGCAGTAAATCTGTCCCAGAGTATCAAAAATGCAGATAAGCTGTTTATCGCTCGATTTCAGCATCTCTGAACTCTAACTCTGCATTGCACCATACCCCATGACTGCCATCTGGGCGAGGGGGGGGCACGCCGCGCTGCCAGTGCTTTGTCCCCCTCCACCCTCTTGCAGAGGTCACCCAAGGAGCAGGACACTGAGGCTCAAGCCCACGCCGGCAGCCAAGGCAGCTCCTTCCTTAGATCAGTCACCTTGCTGTTTCTCTTTTTCCAGCGTTGCCAAGCTGCCTCTAACAGATCCTGAGTGCCAAAACCAATTTTTGAAAGAATTCCATCTCTCTAATTAATTAAAAACAACTTCTGCAATGCCGGCATGTTCCTGTTTGCTCATGAGAAAAGCCTGCCCTTCTCTCTTGAGCATTAAAATGGAAAGTGTGGTTGTTCAAAAGAGCTTCTCTGCTCCAGCCAGCTCCTCCTGAGACGGTGAGGAGATCCCAAAGCCAACCCCGCTCCCGTGCACCGGCATGTCATGATGTTTGTGGCGGTGTCACCTGCGCATCCCACGGGCACCAGCTGGATTCTGCCAGGCACCGTGCGGTCCGGGGAGCAGCTGCTCTCACAGAAATCCTCCAGTTTGGTAACTAAGGCCGCACGGTGGTTTTAGAGCCAGGGAAATGGCCTTGGTTGGGTTTCCTAAATAATCCCTTATCTGTGAGTAGGACTTTTGGTTCGGTGGAATAAAGCACTGTACGCTGAAAGCAAGGAAAAGGCAGATAGGCCCCAAAGGAGCAAATGGAAAATGAATGACAGGCGATAGTCCCAAAAGTGAAGTTGCGAGGGGAGCGGTGCGTGCTCAGCGGCGTGGGTAGCTTCGTTGTCACTTGCCTTTCCAGTCTCCTGCCACCTCTTTGGGCACAAAACAGTTCTTTTTCCAGTGGTTTTTCAAAAGCGCTGAATATAAAGGCAGAAGCATCACAGGACACATCCAAACTAAACAAAACCTTGCAGAGGGTGTTAAATTAAAAACAAACACATGAGATATAAGCCCTTTAGCCGAGCATGAGGCAGTGGAAGCTCCTGTTCTGTATGGCAGCCCAGCAGCATGAGCCGTGATGTTTCAAGTAGCCGTAGGTGGACACGTGCCCGATGCTTACAGCCTCCTGCGGCCACCTGAGATGTGCAGAGACACCTGCACTAAATATGAAATCGGAAAACTCATAGGGTTCTAAAACTCACCTTGATTCTGGGCTGTGGTAGTCCACGTGCTGCCCACTGAATTGTGCCACACACCACAGCGAGGTAATGGTTCTCTGCTGCTGGAAGTGCATCCATTTTATATGCTTTTCTTTCTGTGACTTCCTTCTGTTTAGCATTCACACAGAGCCCATTAAATGATGAAAATGGTGGATTTAGGATTTTGGTGGTTTGGTTTTTTTTTCACTTTCTTTGTGCTTACACATAAAATAATTATAATAGTCCTCAAAAGCTGTTATTCCCCATGCCAGGAAAACACTCTTTAGCCACCTGCTGTAAAGAGCATGTTTCAAATACAGCATTTTCTGCAAGAATGGTAACCTTCGCTGCTTGGTAGGTTTTGACTGCGTAGCTGGAGTGCTGCACTCACGCTCCTGCTAAGCCTCCATCGGTACCTGCCCCCGGACACCCCCGGACACCCTCGTTCCTCCTTGCAGCTGGAAATCATTCAGCTCCTGCAGGATCCGAGCACTGAGTTTTCCACCTGGAACAGCCTTGGACACAGCACAAGTCCGGGGGAGATGCTGGGTCTGCACGCCGGTATAACGCCTGGGGGAGCGCAAAGAGAGCGTTGACACTAATTTTATTTATCCATATTGTACACGCAGCGACTACGTGACACATCCACTGCTGTGGTCACCAGGAGCTGTGCCAGCCAGATGTGGAGATGTGTGGCCGCACAGCTGCATTTTCTGTGTCACCTGGTCTCCAGTCCCCAGCCTAACAGAGGATACAACTTTAAGCCATTAGGAAATTCAGCCATAGCAGCATAATTTTGGAATGGGCAGTTTTTAACCCGCACCGGGGTGATATGAAGATCGACCTTTCCTGGGAGACTGTAAGTACAAGGATCTCTGCTATGGCACATAAGCGCTGGCTTATTATCGCAGAATTCACAGAGGGAGGACTGAGCAAGCAAACGCGTTTTGAAACAAATTTACTTTGTATGCAGAGCTGCTGATTTTTAAATTTTAATATCTTAGCTATTTATTTATTCAAATGCCCTATGAACTTTATTTAAAACTCTGTCTGTGGCTTGTAAGATTTTATTTAACGTTTCTCCAGACAAGCAGAAGAGAATGATCAACTCCAAACTTACAGTTTTTTCTCTTTGTTATCCCATACATAAGGGAAAAAAAAAGCAATCAAGAGACAAGAATTAAGCTTTTGGGGGAAAATAACTTGTCGGCAGAGACTTCATACCTGTCTTGCTCTAATTGCTGTGTTGTGATTGATATGAATAAGTTATAGAGTCCCTAAATATTTAAATTTATATATGACATGGTCATATTATAAGCAAAAGGAATGATTTAGTTATATTACTGTATGCTGCTACCACATGGATTCCCAGTGAAACAGGGTCTGGGACTGTAGTTTGTACCGACAAGGAGTGAGCAAAGTGCTGAGCACTCTTCCATGTCGTGTCCTTGCTGCAGGTGGCCATATTCTTGTCCCTTTAGTCTTTCATAAAACAAAAGGGAATGCTGTGGAAACACACTGGCTGCCTTCCAGTGCGGGAGATTTTGCACTGAATTTACAAAGACAACTTTGGAAAGAAGATTTCATGATTGCTTTGTCACGTCCCGCCTGGGTTGCCCCTTCCACTGAAGGGTTCTTCTCTGTTCTTCTCCCACAGTGTTCAGAAAATAGTAAGTTGTTATTATCCAAATCATTGTCATTCAAATCCCTTACTTGATGTTAAGAAATTACATTTAGATATTCTGCTGAAGTAAATTTTCAATGTCTACTTTACTCCAGGCCACCTCCCCACCTGTGAGCCCAGCAGGTCACGTCCCGGGTCAGAGGAGCAGAGGGGGTCAGTGTGGTCTCACCAGGACATTTGCTTTATCAGTTGTATTTTGTAACACGCTGTGCCCTATCATCCTTATGGGCATTCGTGGGCACATTACAATTCTCAGCAGTTACTCATTTTTATAGGAAGGAGAATTTGTGGAAGAAGGTCAAAGAAGATTAATAAGGAACAAAACATCTAATAACAGCAAAATATTAGACAAAAATAGGAGAATGATCACTGCTCATACTGTGCTGTTTGATCTTATTACCCTGCATTAACAGAATCCATAATTTACAACTTTAATAAACTCCCAACCTCTTTGGGCCAAGATATACGTTGCTGTTGTTTTTATTAGCTACATAATAGGAAGACGCTTTATGCAAGATAATTACCCTGCCTAAGCAAACACCTAATCACTTCCAGGAAATTTCTTATGAGCAACTAAAAGGGACAAATCCAGACAAACTACAACCTTGAGACAGTGTGTTTTCACCTTCAGGTTTCCAGTGTCATAGATATTGCTATCAAGTAGAGGTCACTCTATCTTGGAACAGATGTCGAAGAAATGGAAGGCTCTAAGTACCAGAGTTCAAATATTATGCTCTGCAAGTTATATTAACCACAAATTTGTTTTGAAAGCCCAAAAGAATTTTAGAGAAAAAAGAGATACAGTGCGATTCCTAAATACAACACTAAAATGGGACTCAGAAGACTATGTGTAATATTCCCAGCTCTGCCTGTAAATTCAGAGCATGATTTAAGTACTCACAGAATTTCAGAGAGAACTAAACCTTTACCATACACTTCCACGGGATAACTTAGAGAATCCCAACACAGGTGGGACTTCATTACCTTACTCAGATTTCTAGGATAATTACATGGAACCTAATTACAGCTGTAACTCCTATTAAGGTCTATAAAACCTTCCCTCTAGAGTTACTCCCTCTCTCAGGGGAATGTTTTCAATCAATCCTTTTTATTTTATGAAGCAAAATTTTCAGCTAGTCCGAGGCTCTCCTCTTCCTTCTTCAGGTGAATGAAACTAAACTGCATCAAAATAAAACATACAAAGACAGCTTTCGCACTCACAACCAGCTAGCCTGGATAACCTTCTTGGGGTAGGTACCTGACAGTCTTATTTGTACCCCCAGTCAGCTGGACTAATACTAAGATTTTGGCTCATGTTTCAGCTGATTTATACATTTGGATGTTATTTTGTGAAGGTATATTATATTCACAGTCATAAAACAGCCATTCTATAGGAAATTCTGCTGTTTCATATTTTCAGCCTTCCTGGTTTTTTGATGTATCTGTAATCTGGTGCTGCCACTGATGGTTTTTGCAATTCTTAAGTAATGTGAACTCTTAGGATTATAAAAAGTAATTAGCAAATAGTATCACATTATTTGCCTGAGCAGTGAGCCACTTACAATCCTACTGTTTCTCTTCGCTCCTACACCTTAGGTCTCTTAACTCAGCTCATCTTAGCAGCTTTCTCTGGCAAATGTCAGTGTGCTTCTATTCAGAATATTAAAGAAGAAAGTAATGGGATGCTAGCACAAGTCAGGGAGATTTTTGCATGTTGTCCTGGGCTTTTCCAGTCCAATCTAGTCTTCATTTCAACCATTTAAACTCCTACTGCCTTTTCTTATTTTGTTGGATAGCCTATGTCTCACCACCCTGAACATGTGAACTGCTTTTCTCTTGTATACATAGCAAACTTGAAGGATACAGCTTCATTTTAAGGCCTTTCTGGCCTAATCTGTCCATCTACCTATTATGTCTCACAGTACAGAGCCCTAGGACCTGCACTCAGCGAGTGAATGGTGCTGACTGTGGCTGCTGCTGCTTAATATACTTAAACAAGCTTTGTTCTCTGCTGCAAAGTCACCTTGCTGTCCTCTATCTTTCCCCTTACTGTTTTGTCTTCTGGGATGCCAATAAATAATTCCTGTTTTCCCATGGCGACAAATATTATATCATCATATCATTCTTTCCTTGGTGTCTCTGTTTTCTCCTCTATTATTCTTAGATTGTGTATTTTGAGGGGGTTAGCAGTCACTTGTGTGTATGGTTAGAGCCCTCTTCTTCAGGCAGCTGCAAGACAAATACTACTGCTACTACTAATAATAATTGTCTTAGAGAACTCCTGTTTCATGTGCTGAATAGGGGAGGATAAAGTGGGGGGATTTAGGAAATAGGAAGTGTCAAACTGCAACGCAGACACCCACAACCACCATGTACATAATTCCATTTGGGCTACCGTAAATTCTGTAGGTGCCTTTGAGCGTGTCTCCAACAGGCACTGACCTACATTTACCTAGCTATGCGCTTTCAGCTCGTATGGTAGGAAGTGCGTGGGAACTGCCCAGTTAACTTACTTAAACAGACCTAAAATACTGGGCAGACAGAGTCAAAAGCTGGAGAGCCAGGTTCTGCCTCACTGAACTGCTCTTTTCCTCTTTGTTCCTTTATGTTTCATACAGCTTATTAACTCCTGATTATAGCCTTAAGGTACAGCGGGTTATTAGTCAGCCTAGGAATATCTGGCAATTTCCTCTCGTTTTACACAGCATATACCTTTCTTAGCATCCCTCTTCCTCTCCCTCAGGCTATAGCTCAGGTGTTGGATGCACCACAGCTCTCCTCCCCATGCGCGGCTGGGGGAGTTACGGCACGGAGGCGGGGAGCCACAGCCCCAACAGGTCTTCTGCCTCCGGGCAGAAGCTCCTTCCCTTTTTCCCTCCTTTGGTCAATGAGTTTGGGGCTCTTTTTGCCCCAGGCACAGCCCCTTCTCTCCCGGCTCGTGCAGACTAAGGGGTTAAGCAGCCATCAGCCTCAGGGCTGGAGCAATATGCTCAGCACCGGTCCCGGCTTTGGTTTTGATTTCCTTGGCAGCCTCGGACCCCAGCACCAGGGGAGCGTGCAGCAAGCCCAGACCAGGCTGTGGGATTGCCATCAGGAGAAGGACGAGGTGGAGGAGCCAAAAAACCCAAAGGGCAGGCAGCGAGCAGCAGTGCCAACCCAACTGCGCAGGGAGGCGAAGCTGGAACCGTCGGGCTCGGGGCCGAAGCCAGTGGGCACCTTCGCTTGGAGGCAGAGGGAAGGAGAGACAATGTGATTTTATGTTAACTGTGCAAAGCCTTGGCAGGAAAAAATCATTCCCTTGTTAGCAAAGGCTTGGGTTTACATGCGCTGGGGTAATATTCCATAGCCTTTGGTGCTGGGTGGTGAAGGCGCTGGCTGGTTTGTGTTGGCTGACAAATCAGCTTGGATTTAAGGATAGCTAAGGAGGGTCAGCAAAGATTATAAAATGGTCATGCTATTCGGTTTATAAGAAGAAATGTATGTGGCAGGTGCTAGTCATGTCACTTAATGCTGCCACCCTGAAATGCAGTTAGTAGCAGCTGAATAGATCAGCATAGGAAAGGTTATGCATAATACGTATGGTTCAATTTCCATGCTTTGTTTAACTTACTAAATCTAATTCACTTTTCCACCCACTACTTAATTTAATTTCCATGCATATAATAACTGAAATACAGCATCGTCGTGCCGGAGGCTAGCAGAAAGACCAGGTAGAGGTCAGGTTAACGTCTGAAAACCAAAACAAATTACAGAGAACGCTGATTGCTTTATTACAGGTTTTATCATCTTGTTTGTAGAAGGAATAACTTTTGATTGCTGATGTTTTTAAATGTTTTCACATTTTTGGAGTAACAGAGCTGGTGTCGTGATAGAAGACAATCATAACCTCTGTGTGTCCTTGTGGAGTCTCAGTGTTTTACTGGTGAGAAGCAGAGTAATTAAAACTGGGAAAAGAACTGCAGGTAAATGATTTGCACTGAGTCATATTGTGCAAATATTTTCCTTTTGGGGCTTGAGCTAGGCTGAGTTTGGGCTCTGCCAGAAATGTGGTTTGTATGTTTTTGTTATAGGTGGTGATGGTTTGGTTTTGTGTGTGTGAGAAGGAAAGCTTAAAAGAATTCAGGATGGGTTGGTTTGTGGGGGGGGTTTTTAGGAGTTGTTTTTTGTTTTGCAGACTTTGGGAAAAAAATCAATTAAGGCATTTTTAGTTATTTAGCTATAAAGATATACTTTTCCCTGTTCAAAAGTTAGCTGTCATATTTCTCAACCTGAGATGTTCTGACACAACTAGGAAAATGGAAGAATAGTGAATACCACCATGGACCTTTTAACAAAAAATGTAAACTAGTTAATGGTTTATGGTTACTAATGGTTACTAATGTAAAAGTTTTACATTGGTAATATTCAGTAAAACATTTGACTAATCCTTGGAGTGAGTGGGTTTGCACCATGGTTTGAGCATCCAAGAATACGTGCAGTAAGAGACTGTAAAATAAGTATTTGAAGATTTTGCTTTGGTTCCCCATTTCCCATAAAATGAAAGTGGGTTTGGGGGTTTTTCTAGCTATGACTAGTGATCTTATGTATTTGCATAGGTTATGTGTGTGCAGAGCCGATCGTCTTTGCGTTTCTTGGTGCCTAAGACAGCATGATAGCATGACACTGAAGGAAAACAAAGCCAGGAAGTTTTTGCCCTTTAATTTCATTTTCTGCAGGCCCCCGGCACCAGCCACATGTCTTCCCTCCCTGGTAGACCAGCCAGCTCTTGGGGGACACCGCATCAGCCAAAGCTCGGAGGTGCTGGGGGCTGGCCAAGGACCCCGCCTGCCTCCCTCATCGGGAGTATAAAGCAGTCCGTAAGCTTTCAAAGCAAATAAGCATCGTCCTGGGGTTGTTCATCGCCGGGCTGCACTGTCCCTGGGGAAATGCATCACCCGGGAGGCTCCCCTCTGCGATCCACCATCGCATACATCCGCACGAGAGCATCGTACGTTACCCGAGTGAGCTGTAGCTCTCACACCGCATTACACCAATCCATCACCAAAGCAAGCTGTTGCTCTAATGATATATTAGTGTAGTAATCTGAGCAAGGCAGACCAATGATATATTACTCAAAAAATGGCACCATTTATAGAAGCAAGGTTCCAGGAAGATATTCAGTATAATTACAGGCTGCTGGCTTACTTTTACTGGCATGAAAGTCAGCCAACGTACCCAGTGTACAATGGAAGCCGCTTTCCTAGCTTGGGTTGGAAATGCCAGTAGTGAAATAGGGTTTCTGTTAGTATAGCCGTAAACGTTCACTCTTCCTTAGCTGCAGTGGCCAGTTTTTAATTTGCCCTGGTCATTTGGAAATGGAAAAATCCAGATATCTCTTCCTCTAGGCACTGCCATTAGTACCTCAAAGCAATTTCTTTTTAGGGCAGTGTTTCTATTTCTGCCATTTTCTACAAGTGCCTCAGTTTTCTAATCTGCATTACAACAATGATGAATAATACTCGTAACCCATCCTCAGAAACAACCTTCATTTGTTTTACTTTCATGCTGTGTTGTGGCACTTTGGTACCTTCCTGGTGCAATATCATTCGAGTCACTAAATAAGGGCAGAGAGTCATTTTGTTCTCTGAATTTTTCATTGGTTAGAAGTCTTCTCATTATCGGAAGAAAGCTGCTTGCCATGTATTTCATATTTATAATGAGCGCTATACTTTTGCATAGTGCAATTTGCCCTGTTAAATCCCAACTTTCCAAATCCCTACTCATCTTGACTTTTTACAGTGGCAAATTAATTGTATCTCATGAGAACAAAATTAAAGCATTCAAATAAAGAAAAAATGTAGGTTGTAGAAAATTTAGAAATAGAAATTATCGAGTGAAAAATGCTTCTTTTTATCTCTGACTTCTGTGAGTCAGTGAACCACATTTCTGACACGGACATGGGCTTATAGGGGTTGGCATACTGCGGTGCTAGGAGAAAAAGAGAGCTGAGGCATCACCTTTCCAATGAAGGGCAATAAACTAATTAGATAGCCTGGGGGCGGTTTTAGTTCCTTTGATTCTGAAAGTTTTTTCCAAATAAATGTATGAACTTATGTTTAACATCATAATATCTATAACAATAATTAATATCACTAGTGCTTCTATCCAAGGTCTCAAAGTGACTTTACAGGCAATTAATCCCACGAGGTTGTAAGTATTAATGCCATCCTTTATACAGATGGAATCCGAAGGAAAAAGAGCCTAACTGCCTGAACCAAATCCCTTAAAGTAAATGGGACGTGGGATCTGTGACTTTGAATCGGGTTTTAGTGACTCGTACAAGACCACGGAGCAAAAGCTGAGCAGCAGGACGCGGGTCACCCAACCCACCGCCCGCGATGCCCCTCTCTGATGTGCCGGCCCTTCCTCCAGCCCTCCTTTCTGTTGGGGTCTGGTGCAGCACAACAAATTACTCATATGACGATGGGTGGGAAGAGCGTAAATTTGTCACTGTGGGGAAGGGAAGGTGGTGCTCGGAAGGAAAAAAATAGTCTTTGAGGAGCTTGGGAGCGAGAGGTTGGGTTTTGTGTACTATCAGGAACATATTGCACCTGATGCACAAACATTTTTCTCAGAGGTAATGTCCTTGACTCTTTTTCTGTGAAAAATGCCTCAGTGAGCAATTCTTCTTGTAGTTTCCTACCAGTTACACTGTATACAGCAAAACACGAACTAAAATAAATAAATCTGATATGCCGTAAAGCACAGATACAGTCTTCCTTTTCAAAGTGAAATCACAGACTTGTTGAACCATGAATATGATTTTAAGTTGATTTTGTATCACTGGATTCTTTGTAGGAATTGTGTATTAAAACATGCATCAAACCAACACGCTCTGCCCTCTGGGATTATTTGTTATTTACTTTATTATTTTTATTTGTATTTTTGCAGTGTACAATAAGGTGTCTACAAAAAAAGGCTGGAAAGAGAAAAGACTTTTGGTGTTATTAGTAAATTCAGAGTTAGGATATAGTGTAATGAACAGTTAAAAGACTGTCAGTTTGGTCATCATGGTTAAGGTGCTGAACCTAGAGCATGATTTATAAGGCTAATAGATGAGGAACACGTCAACAGTACGGGAGACTCCAATGTTGGCTGCAAACCTCCTCTTCTCTAGATCAGTTTTCTGTAAGTATGATACATCTCTGTACCATAAGTACTTCTAGATTACCACTTATATCAGTTGCTTGTTTCAGATTCTCGCCCTGCACATTGATTAGGCAGTTATACCGGTTTACAATGTGCAAAACAAGTGCAAAATGTTATGTCAAAATTCTTTCATTTAGGCTTTGTTCAGGATCAAACACCTTTGCAGAGTAGCAAAGCCAGTTTTGCAAGAAAACAAATCCCACTTATACTGTATTAAATACAAGGCAGCCACTAGTAGAAGGTCATGAATTTATCAATATTAGCAAAACTCGATGCCAATGAAATGAGGTTGGATTTTCATTCAGCTGTTGATTTATTTTTATACCAGTTGAAAAACGAAGAGTTAAAGGTGAGCGGTTGAAAGTACAGGCACTGTCAAGCAGGTTTTTCGGTAAGATCTCAGGTGATCAGCAAAATCATCATGAAATTTGACCCAGTCTGGGGAAAACAGGTTAGTTTGGGCTTGAAATAACTCCCAGAGGTAGTAAATTCAAATGCATTTGCATGGTACTGATGAAAGTGGTCTTCAAAGAACCGTAAACAACCAGCAGAAAATGAAACTGTCTCTCCCATCTTATAGCTCAAGCTGCCCAAAAAGGAAGCCAAGCTCAGCTGTTAACAACTTTTCCTCCAAGCGACCGGAGAAGTGTTCCCAAATGATGGCTGACAGCCCAAGGAGCAATGGTAAAGACTGAGCTCTGCCGTTTGTTCCTCTACAACGTCCTTCAGCAGATTATGCAAACTTCTGGACAGATCCTGCCCGCAGATGGTGAGCAGATCGGCAGGAAAAGCCTGAGAGCCAAAGATGCTCGAGCCTCATTTAGTGGGGCTTTGGTAACCATACCCTTTTTTCTCCAGGTAGTCCCTAAGCACCAGCTGCAGGAATCAGGTTGGTATTGTATATATAACACCACCAAAAAGAATTTTTCCATTACGTCGCTGAAATTTGGGTGGAAATCAGAAAGGTGGACGAGCTGGTGTCCCTGGCTGAGCAGACGTCCAGCCCTCCACGCTGCCCAGCTCACGGGCTCCCAGCTGGCAACCTGCCTCCTTCTTCCAGTCTTTGATAGATGGGCTTCCTGGCTGGGGAAACAAATGGATTTTGTCCACGGTCCAGGGTAGCAAGCCTCAGCCAAGCTGAAAATAAATCACAGCATGATGTAAACACTCATAAAGACTTTCAAAAACAAAGCAGGTCCTCGAGGAGACATTCTCTGCAGTCTTTCCATTAAAAATGCATTTTGCAGTAATGAATAGCCTACTTAAAAACAAATGCATAAAACCAGCCCTCAATAATCAATAAGGGGTTCCTCTGTGATCCATCGCAGCAGCACGTGATGCTCCTGGAGCACTGCCCCTTCTGCAGTGAAACTGCTGCAGGACACCCAGCGTTTGGTACTGCTCTGCTTAGTCCAGGGGAGGAGTGGAAAAGGAGATGCTCCTCGGCAAAGGGAGTAGTCAACTGGGTGATTTTTGTAGAGCACTTCTTGACAAAATGCCCATAACCATTTCACTTTACAGTGTTAAAGTAGGTTTCTATATAAGCTTATATAGCTAGACATAGATATGTAGCTATATATAAGCATACGCATATATAAGCATCACGAGTGTGACGCTCTGTTGTCCTGCATGGTATGCAGTATTTCCCTCTGGGCAAAGCCACCAAGAGAGCGGCACAGTGACACCAGTTCTTCAGGAGAGGTGGTTGGGAATTTTGTGACAAATGCGGGTGGGGGGTGGGTATTAAATATGGAGAAGAAATCCTTCAGCTTCTCTGTTCTTTCACTCACAAACACGTGAGGTGGGCTGTTGCTACAGCCACATAAAACCTACCACTGAAATGAGTTTTGCATTTAGGTGCTAATGTGTGAAAGATTTGTACTATTATTTGGGCCACATATTCATAAACAAGCAGCTTCTTTACATATAATTAACGAATTTATTTCCATAAAATTCATAAAATATTATTTCTTTACATTTTTCCTCAATAAAAGCAGATGTTACACCCTCAGAATTCAATAAAAGCAGATGTTACACCCTCAGAATTCAGCAAACCAAAGATACTTCACATCAAGAGGTATGAACACCATCAGATTGAAAGGGCCTCTCTCATACCAGATCCCTGATGAACTGAAGTAAAATAGAAAATAAAATATGAAATAGAAATACAATATATAAAACTTTAAAATATTTGTATGTCTTTTTTATTATAAGCTTTATTTTTATACCACGTGTTTTCTAAGTCTGGGAGATCAGGAAATATGAGAGTTGAAAAATGGAAATCTGTTGTGTCTGAAAAAGTTTTTTTAGGTCATTTTATATACTTCTGAAAGGCATTAATTATAATTTGTTCTTTTTTTTATTATTATTTTTTGATGTCACAGTATTAAAGCTGGCTGGACTAATCGGTGGAAATAGGTGAAACATAGTACCATTAACATGTTAAAGCAGTCTAGAATGGGTGGTCTGAAAAATATACTGCACATACAGAATCTATAACCACAAAAGATTTTATTAAAAAACACAACTCTTTAAGATGGAAGAAAAAGTATTTAATGGGCAAAAAAAGACAAATAAATCAATGCATTTTTCACTTTTTTTTTTTTGATAGATTTTTCTGGCAGGCAGTTCGTACATCAGGCATAGGGGAAGGCAAAGAGAGCTTGGCTGGAGCGTACGGAGAGTTGCCTACTGGAGCTTTTCTCACATCCAGATTGCCGGTGAGTGATTTTGATCATCTTTGCACCTTAATGATGCTGCAGGGAATTTATTTTTCAATACAGCCTTTTCTGAATTTCAGGTCTTGATCTCAGATCATTTTAATAAGAGGAAAAAAAATTTTTTAAAAAATTACCAGAGTCTGAGTAGTGAGGCTGAAGGAAAACTTAATGAAGAAATGCACAATCTTACCATGTTGTGAGGATATTAATACTACTTTGTGCTTACGCTTGTCAAGATAGACTCTTTTACTCAGAAAGGAGCAAAACTGTGCTCTATTTTATATGTAAAAGCAACAATTTATATAGGCAGTATACAAATTTAGAAGGGACAATTTATACGTGTCTTTGGTAAACTTCAGAAATGTTAAAACAAAATATTAATGGTGCCTCCTTATTTCTTTTTTCACTGTGTCCTGGCTTTCTTAAGCAAAGATTGGTCCTTTCTCAGCTTAGAAAAGAAGGAGCTGTTTACTGAGTAATTAAAAATACTAATTTAAGAAGATAGATGTGAGTACGTTAGGTGCAGTGTTTGTTGCTACAGGCCATGTCTTCTCTCTACGGTACTCACCACACGCCCAAAAGTTCATTTTGTACAGCTGCAGCTACTTCATTGTTTTCAAAACTAATTTCTGCATCTCCTGGTTTAAGACAAAAAATTGACAAGTTTTATAGGTATTAAATCTAAACTTAAATATGAGAAATGCCCTGCAGATGGCTAATGAGCAGTGGGTTGACTTGCCGGAAGAGTTACCCGTCCGTCTCACCTTTGCCTTCACGGCGATTTTGCATCTCCATCCCCATTTAACAGCAGAAAAGCGGTGCCTGCTAGCCCAGGAGGTGACGCAAACCCGTGCCCTGCCAGGAGGTACCAGTAGCGCAGAAGAGCTCCGTGCCTGAGCTGTGGAAAGCATCCCAAATTTCTCAGCCGCAGACCTTGTGTAGAGGGACGCGGGGCGGGCAGGGTCCCGCCTGGCCGGAGCCGTGGCCGGCGCTGCGGAGCGGCTGCCCGCGGCGTTTTCTGCTTCGTGATTTAATGGTGGGACCCACGACACTGGAAGGGCCCGACGTTGGGCCAGACGATCTAGTTACAATGCTTCAGGCAGAAACTTGCATCACTTATATGTGTTAAATAACTCGGCTGTTTTGCTGAGTTTCATCGTTTGCCAGCTGCTGATGGTAAAGCCGTCTGTATTTGAGAAGCCTTGGGTGAGAAAGGCTGGGAGAGGCCAGGGGAGAAGCCTGTTTATTTTCTTGCTCAAACTTCACATTAATTGCAGAGCATGGAGCAGTGCCACAAAATCACCCTGTTATTAGAAAGTATTTTGTCCACCGGTACCGTCATCCTCACGCCCCACTTGTGGGCCCCCTCATGCACCCTCGGCTGACATCCCACATCCTCCCTTCCGCTCTTTGCCAGCGGGCTCAGCAGCCTTCGTCCTGTTTTCATAAAGTACGAATAGTGAAATACAAATATAACTACATGCCTGCATGTTGTGACATCAGCACCCAAAGGGGTGCTGGAGATGCTGAGGGCCCTTTCACGGCAGAGACCTCACTTCACACGCCGTAGTGTCTCTTCTCCGAGATAGGCAAGTGCAGATGGATTTCAAATTACTTTTAGTTTTTTCAATAAATGAAAGAGAAAAGCTTAGTTTTAATAAAATTTTTTAGAATCGCAGAAGTTTCTAAAAGAACGTTCCAGACTTTAAAACCTTTTAATTAAATAAGAATTATTCTTACAACTTTTGTTGATAGATGGGCAGGAAGAAAATTAACTGATTGAATTAAATATTGAAAGGCAAACTCTGATAAAGGTAGAAGAAAAAAATGGATGAAATCCAACCCATAAATTTTCATGAACAATCGGAAGTGCATATAAATTAAACGATTTAGCCACATAAAGTATATAAATTCAAATAATCAGGATATGACACCTAAGGAGCTGGATTCGATGCCAAAACCTTTGGTGTATGCAAATTCTATTATTTTGAGACACAAAAGATTGAAAAACGAATATGACATTTCTCTTGTACAAAGCCATTTTTAACACATGGTCATGAAAATGGATTGCCTGATCTGTCGGAAGTTAGATATTTAAATAAATTAGAATATAGTGTGCAATTTAAATATGGCAAACTCCAGTGGATTTGTCTGTCTTATTGGTTTCTTTTGAAGAGACTCATTTCAGGAGTACACCATAATTGCTGAGATTATTTGAATTCTAATTTTAGAGTTAATTTAGTTAATTGCCACCGACTAATTGCCTCAAGCTTGATTGACCTGAAAAATGTCCGTTTGTTAGCTAATAATTGTCATGGCAAATGAACATAGTTGTGTGGAATTCAAAATAATATTTGGATTACTATTCATGGTATTTGCTGTATTTCTTTCTGTTTTGATAAACTCTGGATACTTCATGTCAGATCACTTGTTGTTTGTTATTTCTCCCCATGTGTTTCTATTTCACTTTCTACCTCTTTTTATTTTGAATGAGGGGAGTTTCTTCTGACATCTGGTGTTTCAGGAGAAATCACGGACTGATGTTTTTGGTGCAAACCACCCACATTTCAATCAGCTTTGCCAGAAAAGTATCGAACGCTTTGCTCAAGCGAATTACTGTATTTAAATCTCCCAGCCAGCCGCTATACACGCCCCTCCTTCAGGTTTACTTTAACTATTTTGAATAGAGGAATAAATGCGGAAATTATTCCCACTTGATGCAGAGGACCTAATCCCATTGCCACCACCAAGAGCTGTGGGGTAAGAGCCAGTGACAAGAGGAGGAATCGCACTTCCCCAAATTCCTGACACCCAGGTTGTCAGCAGCAGGCTCTGCAGCTGGAAAGGTGGGGCCTTTGCCATGACGTTTTCGGAAAATGCAGGGGCTCAGTATTGACTGGTAGTGATAAATAATCTAGGACCTCATGTATTTTGGGAGTTGCCTTCTTTTTTGGCTGTTATTTTGGAGTGTGGAGCGGTTTTCAAGATACTAATTTTAAGGCATGCGAAAGAAACTGGGAAAACTCGTGGCACTGGCACAGTTTGTCCTGAGATTTTAAGCAGTTTGTGTTTCATTGATCCTGATTTCAGAAAGAGTGCTTCTTCTCTTCTGCTTTTTGCCCTGTTTGTTTGAAATGGTTGCTGTAACGTGCTGGCCTGGAGATGTTGATTGCTGGCTCTGCCTTCGACCGATCGCACCTACTGTGATGTTTTAATTCACCTTATTTATAGAGCAAGGCACTAAAATAATAACCATATAAAATGTTAAACATGCATCATGCCCACTGCAGCTAGAAGTCAACCACAACCCACTGCTATGGCTACTGTTACAATTTAAATACAAAAAACCAGTGAACCAAATGATACCAAGGGGTAGTAGGTACACTTTAGGTAGTGTCATAGCGATGACCAAACTCAGGTTTCTGCTTGGACTTCTCCAAGAACACTTCCCATGTACTGCCACATAGCCATACAGGCATGCCATCACATTTTTAAAAAGAAATGGAGCATAATAGTTGAAAATCACTTTGCACGAGCCATTTTAAGAAGATAGAGCAGAGCACATGTGGCAAGAAATGGGCAAGGAAGGAAGGCCCAGGTGATCATCAGCTTGAAGGAGAAACTGGTGCAGTGAATCAATGTCGTTATAAGGGAGAGGATGACCAGGCTGGCCTTCAACAGTTTTTCACCCACCCCACTGTCCTGCACACTGACACCCAGGAGCAGACCGGGCCGGGCAGGGCACATGCTGCTGTGTGCGTGGCCTTTAGCAAGCCAATTAAGTTTTGTAACTTGATGGGGATTCACTATACAACACGCAAACATCACTGGCTACAGCATAGCACGGCACGGCACGCTATGGAATGAAATAGAATAGAATAGAATAGAATAGAATAGAATAGAATAGACTATTTCAGTTGGAAGTGATCACACTGCAGAGATCATCTACTCCAACTGCCTGACCATTTCAGGGCTGACCAGAACTTAAAGCATGTAGTTAAGGGCATTGTCCAAATGCCACTTAAACACTGACAGACTTGGGGCATCGACCACCTCTCTAGAAATCCCGTTGCAGGGTTTGACCACCCTCTTGGTAAAGCAAAGCTTCCTAATGTCCAGTCTGAACGTCCCCTGGCGCAGCTTTGAACCATTCCCATGCGTCCTATTGCTGGATGCCCTGGAGAAGAGCTCAGCACCTCCCTCGCCACGTCCCCTCCTCAGGATGCTGTAGAGAGCAAGGAAAGAAAGAAATTACGTCCGTCTTTCATGCTCGCGTGTTAGAAATTCGTCCGTCTTTCACGCTCGCGTGTTAGAAATTCATCCGTCTTTCACGCTCGCGTGTTAGAAATTCGTCCGTCTTTCACGCTCGCTCGTTAACGCCCCTCATTTCCCACGCTTTAGGGCAGATCCCCGAAGGGCTGGAGCGGCAGCAGGCGGGGAGGGGGGGTCTGGGGGGGTCGGACACCCTTTCCAGCGCCAAGCGCGGCCACCCGCGCCGGTCCCCGCGCAGCCCCGCGGAGCGGGGGCCGTTGCCGCTAGATGGCATCGCCGCCCCACGATTAACCGAACCCGCTGGGTGTGACGTGGCAGTGACGCAGTAGGCAGGTTTGGAATAATTCCGCTGCTGCTGTAGAGCTCCAAAGTCAGGTTTTGCCGGAAAGAAAGTTGTGGAAAGCTCCGCGTTCCATGCTGGGAAGTATTTTTTCTGTGGGTTAGAGTATCGTAAGGGAGTTATGTTTGGGTGTTTACCGGGGATTGCTGGGTTTCTGCAGAGCAAAAAGAAGTCAGCATTAACAAATATATTATGCGTAAGTGTTTTCGTGTCCTCGGGTGTCAGCGCAACTGAGAAGGGGAGAATTTAATGAGCTCTCTGTAGACTTGTAAATTTGCACGTTTAGAAAATACGTGAAACAAATTCTCTCGTTTATATGGGAGACGTCTAAAACTCACACGAAAATTCAGCCAACCCACACTGAAGTTTGCCACAAGGCACTAGACTAACACAACTAATATCACTCTGCCGGTCCGCTCTAACCTGACGGATCCAAACACACGTTCCACCTCTCCCTGTGGCCACAGCTGTAGCTGACACACAGACAGGCAGCGAGCAGACAAGGAATGCCATGAAAAACAAAACAGCCTTTCTGAGGAACAGGAGCATCCACGGGCACCCACGCTGGTGATACCCGGAGGTCGATTTGGTGCTGGATGTCTCCAGATAATCAGTAAGTGTAGGGAAATGAAATAACTTTCAGTTTAATGTTTGGAGTTGGGTTGTTTCCTGAACTAATTTCACTGAAATGTTAAGAATATTGCCCCTCACAGTTTCGAGATTTGAAGACAGATCTTCTAAAAATATGCCTGAAGTTACTGGTATTCAGGCAAATACCCTGTCAATCATATGAACCAACTATTTCTAATTTTGCAATGTGCACATAGGAACATTAATTGCAAACTTTACATTAGTAAGACAATGGTTTTCAACATTTTTTCACTTTTTTCCCCACCCACTGAAGATGCCAATGCCTGTGATTACCGACAAGTGGCTTGTTTTTTCTTAAGCGTTTTCCAAAAGCTTGGCCAAACCAGTGTACCTTGCTGCACGGCCTGAAGCTCAGCGGACCAAGCCTTCTCTAGCACATTATCGTGATACGGCAAAGGGCCAGGGCAGGGGCCTCCCTGCGGCAAAGCCGTGTGGCCGGCGTGCTGCCGCAGCGCTGCCAGGTACAGCCCAGGAGTAGGTTCTGGGATGGCTCCGAGAGGGTGTTAAAGACAAATCTTTGCCTTGGCGTAAGCCTGTATGTTGGTGTATGTATGTGTGTATATATGTATGTACACATGTACATATATATATGTATGTATTTTTATATACATATGCACAAAATGGGTTAACACTGATGTTCCAGGGCAGAAGCTATCCACTAACTGCCTTCCATTAGGAAGAAACCCAGTCTCCTAAGTGTTTCTCGCATCTCTGAAGCATCTGCTCTGAGCCACTCCCAGAGAAAGCGTACTGGGTTAGACAGACCTGCCATGGGAGTGCCGGTGCCAACACACTCATGCAAATAACATGGTTTAGAAAGAAATAGTTCAGACATAAGAATGATATTGGAAATGCAAAGATCTAGTGATACAGACCTACTTTCTTCACAGACCCAAAATACAGATCAACAGATTAAGAATTGGAGAGGATTTTATTTGTAGGAGATGCCACCTGAAGTATTTTAATTCCCTACCACAGATCAGTGTCCCATTTGTATTAACCTATGTATAGCTATAGCTAGTGATAAAGCCGTGCCTTTTATCTGTATTTCTGAGGAATGGTCTGAAATTTCAAAAAGACAGACATACTCTATAGCAAAAGAATATACAGAAATGCAATTTAAAATCAATTTTTCATCAAATCATGATATGTCTTCTATCAAAGATGAATAAGTTTAGATTATTTTCTTCTCTTTTAAGGTCGATGGGAGAAAACATAACCCAAAACTCTGGTTTTACAGGAAATGCAGAAGAAAAGTTTTATGGGATGTCACGCATGTGTCAAAAAAGTGAAAATCAAATCATGTACATGGTTTTTTGTGGCTACAATATTCCACCAAAGCTGTACAGGTGCATGGTTTGCCACGGACCAAAGCCTAGTACGAATTTTACTTTAAAGTCAATGCCAGCAGTACCAAAACATGGAAATCGTTTCCTTTCCTTGCAACGCAGTGCCTGGGCACCGACCTCACTTGCTGATTTATTTGGTGTGTTACAGCTCTGCCTGGGGGCCAGCAAGGCTGCGAGCGGTGGTGGTGTGCGGATGAGCACCGCGGCTTTCTGTAAGAGTAGAGAGAAGGAGTTCAGGTTGCGTTAAAGAGTTCATTAAGGAGTTCATTATTAGGAGTTCACATGTGCATGTAGGACCACACGCGCCTTTAGGAGATTTGCAGTTTAATTTCCAAATGATACTAATTTTTATTTTGTACTTAAAGGAAATGTGGGAGAGTGTGTTGACGATTTCTTGCAAATGTATTTATGTGCTGGAAATCGAAGCTTGCTGAATGAAGGGACAGCTGGGCCTGTCAGGCTGCTTTACCGTAACACTACAGATCCTCAACAGAGGTGTCAGTCAGGGCAGGCACTGCTCGGGTCAATCAAAGTTCAGAAATTGTTTTATAAGGTACCAAATAGGGGTGTTTCAGCTTTATTGCTGAAGCTCTTGCATCTCCCATGCGGTGGGAGCAGGTCACCCTGCGAGCAGAGCTGTAGCCTACGCGCACACATCAAAAGCCCGAATCACAAAGCCCTGGCCATTCCCCATTTGTCTCTCCCTGTTTGCAGAGGGGGTTTAGGCACCTTCTTCCCTTTTCCTGACGCGCTGGTAATCCCTCACTACCGGACAAAGGCTCTTGTGGCTGTCGGGATCTGGTGCCTGGGAGGAAGCAGAAGGTGGTTATCTCCCGCCGCTGCGTTTTTTCCCAAATTCTGACGGTTTGCGCAGGAAACTTTACCTGGGTGGGCGATGCCCACCGCGGGGGCTCTGAACTTGCTCCTGCCAGCGACGTATTGAGTGGGGCTTGTT
>JANXJC010000098.1:40440524-40477044 GCA_027564655.1 Leptodon cayanensis
TTCTAAAGAAAACCCCTTTATTTTTTCCCAAACACACAAGATCATCTTTGTGTCAGCCTGTGGAGCTGACGATAATTTGTATGAAGAATTTCAGATTTAATCGAGCGTCCAAAATTAAGCCGCATCCCCGCTGAGGAGCTCTTTAATTGCTGGTTTTCCTGCTTAGCCGCCTTGAGGATCGCTCGTGGGGAGCTGGTGGCCCGTGGCGCGGGTGGCCCGATCCAGCCCGGGCTCTGCCCCACAGAGCAGAAGCCGCCTCCACGCACCCGCCGGCTTGGCAGGGCACCTGCTGCTTGAAGCTGCCATGGTAAAAACACCTCCGGGTTATCCACGGCGTCCACACGTACGTGTGGTTTCTGCATTTTTTACAAAGCTTTGGAAAAATGCAACATGGCACTAATGGACTGCAGCCGTGGCGGTTGTGCTTGGGCATTTTATGAAATCCTTCAAATGAGAGGGTTTGGGCTGCCCCTACTTGCTTATTAATGCCTGGTGCCTGTTCCCTGCTTTTCCTTTCTGGTCATTTTTTAAAGGTCCTTGAGTTTGAAGAAAACAAAACTGTGAACTATATAATCTGTTGCCTTTCTTTTCTGGCTCTTTGCCTCCTCCAGCCTGCTCTTCCTCGCTTATGACAAAAATACAGCTTTCTTAAATAAAAAGCTAAAAATATTACTGTTGTTCTTTACAAGAAAACGACCCTAAACAGAAACCTGTATAATGCAAAGGTTTTGTGCATATAATGGAACCATAAAGCAAGCTTGAAAAAAAAACCCATAAACAAAATGTCTAAGAACCTAAAACGTGTTGGAGATGCAAGTCCCCAGTGGAGGGGAAGAATCAGCTGTACAAGCAAAGTTTTTCCTGGCCCAAAATGTAATAAAGAGTATTACAAAGTATCTGGTTTACAAATATCCAACTTTAGTAGAGCTGGAGTGAAGGAAAGAGCAAACTGAACTTGTCAGCCAATATCCTGTGGAGGTTTCTGTAGACAAATTTCTTTTTTATTAATCTCCTATGTGAAAAAAGCTTCATACAAGAAAAATCACTTTTTATACAAGAAAAAATCACTATTCCAAAATGGCTTTTAAAATATTTCAGGCAGAATCTCTTTGTTCTTGTTACTATTTTCCAGGGCTATAGAGTAAGAAAACATTTAAATTATAACCCCTGTTTCCTTCTTAAAGTGGGTAGAATCCTGTTCAAGGTTTCAAACTCTTGCTTCAGCAGGGTAACTGTTAGCTACAACATTAAAGGGTGCAGGGAGAGTTATTTCTGAAATTAGTTGAATTTTAAGCTGCTTTTTTCCAGGTGGCTGAGGGTTGTGGTGAGCAGGTCATGTAGAGAGCGAAGAGGGGAGATAGCCTTGTATCGTGACAAAAAAAAAAAAAAAAAAAAAGCTTGTTGATGAATTTCTTGGTGAAAAAAATAGCTACGTGTTTCGGCTGGCATTCAGTTTAAAAAGCTGCCTTTGGACTGTGACATCCATTTGCCAAGGAGAGGGCACACATTTTTAAATAGGAAGGATGGAGAAAATCTTGCCCTGGCAGAGCCAGAGGACCCTTCCCGAGACACGGTGACGACACTGACCTCAGAGCTGGGAAAGAAATGATTTCACTCAACCCACATTTTCTTCTGCCTCAGGATACAAAGTTCTGGATCCAACTGTACGGGCTGAACTCCATATTTTGACCTTGAGACTATTTGCCCTGGGACAGTATGCCATTGCAGGACCCTGAAAATGCAGAAAAACACGAAGAGGAGGACCCTGGGTGGCTGCAGGTGCTTCAGGCTTTCCCAGCGTGGTCTTTGTTAGCAGCTCGGCTGGGTCCTGCGCTGGGGAAGTCCATGGAGAGCCCAGTGAAAGGGCCACACTGCATTGCCAGAACTTTTCTTCAGGGAGCATTTAAGATGATCATTCAAGGTATACGTGGAGGCCATCATTTGTATGTCTTTGTGTTTCTGTTGTACTCTAATTCTATTTTTGTGTCTTGGAAAGAAAAGGAGAATTTTTAAAATAAATCAATCTAATTGGAGCAGAGAAGTTGCAATCCCTCTAAGCAAAAACACTGCTTGAAAGAAGAACTGCATCAGGTAATGAGTCTCTGGGCTAACTGGGCAGCTGCAGACTTTAGTGAAAAAGGGTGATGGGATGCTGTGATGGGGTGGGATGCTGTGGTCCATCCTTCCTTGGGCCAGACTCCCACGGAAGCCCAGAAATAGTCTCATCTAGTTCTCAGAGAACAAATTCTTGAGACTGCCAACCCACGGCTGCTTTGCTGAGCCGTGACACCCCCAGCCCTGAGCGGCGTGGTGGGACACGCTGGGCTGCAGCCTTGCCATTACAATGCCCCGAGCTCCACGCTCGTCCCCGCTGGGCAGGGCTGCGGGAGGGCGAGACGAGTTGGTGCTGGAGGTTTAGGGTGAGTCATGATGGAGGGAACTAGAGACCTCTGAGCAAATGTCCTGGCTGCTGCTTTCCAGTCACCCTCTGTCCTTACTGCTGCCAGGAGGGACTGGCTGCAGGGCACCTTGAAGGGTATCCCAGGGCTCCTCGAGCTTCACTGGCTTTCTAGAAACGGAACCACAGCAGATTGGTGGCTCCTCAGCTGTCTTTCCCAGGCCCTTGTATAAAACACTGCTGACTATGGCAGGCATGCCCCTCACTGTATTATTTCTCCTTGTAGTGTTACTGCAGCAGGATTCAGATTTGAGCGTGGCAGAAGATATTTCAGGGAGTATTTGCACTTAAGCTGAGACCAGTTTCCCCTAAGCTCCCTCCCTAAGCTGTGAGGGTGCCCAAGAACAAGGAGCCAACGCAGGAGTTTGGACGAGGCTCCGAAGGAACCTGTCCCCACTGGCAATGCAGAAAGGCTGAGAAGCTGAGTCTTTTCACTTGGTCAGTTAACATGGATGTCAAAAACGGAGTGCCCCTGGGTGTGCAGTGCCACAGCAGGCTGTGACGCACACCCTGCTGTGACACGCAGGCAGGATGGTTTGCCACTGGTTTTACGCTTGTGTGAGCTAAAACTTCTGACACCATTTTCTTGTTCTCCCCATATTCCTAAACACACGATATAATCAAAGTGATTCTATGCAATAGCCAAATGACCAGACTTAGTCCGAGAAAAACCACTGTGGGAGTTCCTCTGGGTCGGTGCGAGAAGACAAGTAGACATGCAGACCCCATGGGTCTGGACCTGGTGATGAGAGCCTGCTTCAGTGCAGGGTGAGGAACGCCAGCCCTGGGAGTGAGGGAATGAGAAAGAGGGACTGCTAAATGCAAAGAGAGACCGATGTGAGCCCAGGGACCCATCACTGCAGAGAGAAGGGTCAAGGGGCCTCGGAGCCCCACAGGCACCTTAGCCGATAGCCTCAGCTATGTGGTGTGTTCAAAGCATGTAATGGCATAAGAGTTTGTGCGTGGGTGGTGAGATTTCTAACAGGAGTAAGAGTATGGGAAGCTCCCGCAGTTATATGCCATTTCTGGTATCTCCTGACCTTGGAAATGTTATAAATCCACCCCTTGCTGAAGTTTAGAGCAACTTGGTGCCTACTGTGGTGTTAACTCTTCAGGGATGGGCGTATCATCAAGGAAACAGCTCAGCATCTTTTCATGATTTTCCCCACAATAAACTGGAAGTGGGTTTGAAAAGGTTTCACGAGTTGAGGGAGTACCTAAAGAGAGCAAGAAATTGTGTTCATGGTTCATTTCAGCCAGGACGCACTGGAGAATTTGACTTACATTAATATGTTACAGACAAGTTCAGAAAATAACATAGTTATGGTAGCTCCGCTTTCTACGCTGTGCTTTTCACAGGGAATGCTATAGTACTGGCAACAAGTAGCAACAGCCTTGGTGTGTTATTCAAGGATAAACCTATGGAATTAAGGAGCTAGACTCTTTCTTTATCCAGACAGAGTTCAACATGATAAAAAAGCCGTGATTTCTTTACTCTAGAGCAACATGTTGGCCTATATAAGAAAGAGAAGGGACTATCGTATAATCATAAATCATCTTTTTGGGACCAAGCAGTGACGTAATGCTTGCAAGGTTAAGCCGTGGCTGGTGGGTTAGCAGCTAATGTGCTGAACATTTAATTTTTGGACTGTGGTTTGAGCCCAGCATCAGGTCTGAAGCCAAGGAGGTTTGGAGGGCTCGCCTCTACTCTTAGCAGACAATAGTTGTCTTCACAAAGAACAGCCATGCATCGCTTGCTTATCATGCCTGGCAGTTTTTCCTCACGAAAAGGGTTGGACAAAGCTTGGGGAATGCATAATGACCTCTGGCTCATAAGGGTGCAAGGGATTTTAGTTGCGTGCAAACAGTGTCTGTGGGGTGTCTGCTGAATTAACTTGGAGGAATGGAAAAGTCTGATGGCGAGTTCCCAGAAACACATGCGTCCTGTCCCTGCAATTCTCCCTGGCTAAGCAGGGAAAGACAGACAGTAGCTGAAAAGGAGAGACGGAGTTTTCAGTTCTTAGGAAATTAATCTGTGAATTATTTTACTGGTTTAATTCCTTATATTTTAGTCTTAGTTATATTTTAATGTAATTGCAAAAGCAATAAGTCTCTATTTTTAGAGCGATTATCACTTAGGAGCAGTCCATAATAAATGCAAACAGGATGTGATAAATCAAATTTATTTCTACCTTTTACTCAATTTTCCATCAGCTCCAATACTTGCATGCAATTCATCCTTGCTAAGCATTATGATTTCCCCATGCTTTACTGTATTATGACATTGCTTCCCAGGATTTTTTTATTGGCAAAACAGAACAGAGACTGTCAAATTTTATATAGCTGAACTGTATGGGTAAAATCAATACATAAGCCAAGTTTCCACATTCTAGTCACTGCCTTGGAGTCAATAGGGCAAGGGCTGAAGCAAAAGCAAGGCTTATGTACTCGTTACATAAAAATAACAGAAAACTCATCCTTTTCAATAGGTTCGATAGAAATTCACGCTGCAGGAGATGGCACTTAAAGTTCTGGTAGCATCAGAGAAAAATACATGGGCAAATACATAGCGGAAGCAGGTTAGATGTGAATGACTCATCTTGTAACCTGTCACAATTCATCTCCCTCCACCGTGTCTGCTTCTTCGGGCTTGCGCTGACTCCCTCTGTGTCCTGGGAGCACCCAGGGACCAAAGGCTGCTTCCCCACGTAGAGATTCGCACGACACCAGCCCCTCTCCCTGTGCTCCCCGGTGACATCCAGCCTGGCGGTCGCATCCCAGCCCTGAGCATCTCCCTGATGGGGGTCCTGGATTTTACTGCTTTTTTGGGCAGGGAGTACCACCCTGTGGGGATGGCAAGAAATGCCGCTTAAATGGAATCTGGGGTGCTTGTCCCTATGCCGGACATTCAGGTCTGGGGTTTCATGTGGGCACCCGACTTTGCCAAGGCCGTCTGTCCGTCCGTCCCACTGTTAGGCAGAGGGCACTTTGGAGATACTGAGTTGCTCTGAATAATATCGTGAGCTGACTCAAAGAGCGAGATGCTAGTTGTGGAGGGGACCAGTTCCAGTAAGTGCTGAACAAAGTATTGCAGAAGTGGGGGTGGTGGAGGGGAAATGCTACAACAAAGTAGTGGAAAAATTGCATTATAATAAGAACACTAACTGGTATTGGCTTTAAGACCACATGGCCGTAATAGGGACTACAAACTCTCTAATCTTGTTTGCAGCAGTAGCATTTACAACACCCCACTCATATCTACTGAAAAGGATTAGTCTGTTCTTTTCACAAGATCAAACTGACTTCTTTTTCTTTCAAAATGACACCACCTGACTTAGCTATATATATATTTTTTTTTTTTTTAAGGAAAGCACTTTATCACCTGTACAACCAGATAGAAGAAGGGAAGATTTTTTTATCTTAGGGTGGTTACTGCCGCACTTCCTGAAAGATTTCATACTATTATATCTGTTAACAGCCTGACTGTCAGGTTTTGATAGAACTGATGCATTTTTTTTATTTTCATTATAGGCTTAACTTGCAAGGTGTTGCTGCTCATGCTGAGTCCAAAGACACTTTAGGCTTATGAGTCTTCCATCATTTTGTTAACATGAACTCATTAATTTTTCTTCAGACTGAGAAAAGCCAATGCAAAAAGCATTTCAGCGACTGGACAGTTGGTCACTGGCATGGCTATCTGATCGCTTCACAGCAGATGATCAGCATAGACTCTTTGCTGTGTTAGCCATGATTTTAAAATACGCTTAAAAGTTTTTTGCTGTTCATTTCTAGCTGGGTTTGGTTTTTTTTCCTTAAAGAGTTTTGTGAAAGATCAATGAATTTTATCAGGAATTTTATGAAATGTCTTATAACTCTACCCTGGAGCTTCTCTTTTTCATTAAGACAGTTTTCCTAAAGTCTGAAGGTAATTAATATCTATTTAAAAGTTCTTTACAGTGCCCAAACGTGTAGGTGAGCATTCTGCAAAAGGGATTTGCTCAGATGCTATCTTGTAACACATAAAACAGGAGCAAGAAGAACAGACAGGTCAGCTTCATTCACTTTTTCCTCTGTATAGTTTCCAAAAGAAAAGCACCATCAAACAAGCAAACAAAAAAATCACACAAGAAGGTTGTTTGGGGAAAAATATTCTTTCTTGTAAGTTTCTCTTCTGGCAGTATAATAGCTGTGTTTGTACAAAATGTATGTATCCATGCTGAGATTCACAGACTATTGCTGGTGAGGAGGCTTACTTTCAGGGAGACTTCTTGATAAATTGATTCTTCAATGCAGCCCATGCTTATTTTTTTCTTAGACCCTGTAGGTTTTGGCTTGCACTCAGTTTTCGGAAAAAGCCATTTATCATGTTGTGTTTGACTTCTGCCTGCTCTCTGCTGGAGTGGCCGGGGCTGCCCAAGGCGCCCATTAACTCCACGCCTGCCCCAAATCTGCTCCAGCCCCCAGGACTTACCCCCGTCTGCTGGCTGGAAACCCTTTTGCTCTGATAAGCCTTGGGGCAGATCGGTTGGGCTTGCGATTAAGAGAGAAACAGCCTTAAGAAGGAAGAGTTTTAATACTTTAATTAAAGGTTTCACAATCATATGAGCAATTTTAAACTACAGACTTCCTTTTTTTTTTTTTTAAATTACATGACCCGGCCCTTCAGGTTCCCTTTGTAATCCTGCCGGGGCTCACGGCCTTCCCTTACGTTTCTTTTTCCCAGTTTGGTTTCTGTAATGAGATAATTAAGCATCTCATGGTTTGTTAAGATACAATACATGAAAAAGGGTTTTAAAGCTGTTGATTCAGGATGGGAAGCCAGGTAATTACAGTTTCTTACTACCTGTTACATACATACAGGAGAGATTTTGTCCTTTTTTAGAGGAAGAAATTGTACAGAAAATCAGGCCTATCAAGAATAGCATGTGCTTAATTTAATTCCCACTGAAGTGGTTAGCTTTCAATATTTAAAGTCAAGGAGTTGCTTTAAGCGTTTCACTGACTGAGCTTACATTGTGAGTAGGTGCATTGGATTCATCACAAAAACTGGAACGCATGAAAATACTCGCAGAAGCAAGCTTAAAAAACCCTTCAATGCAAGCAGGTTAGCAACACACTACCCAAGTACCGGTCACCTCCATTTCTGCTGGCTTGCTAGAGTACTCCGTGCTTTCATTGGAGGTAATGGCTGTTACTCAATGAGTGTTTCCTTTTTTCCTTCAGCTATCAAGTACTAGCCATTGGCAAGACCATAGTAAAGGAGAAGAAATTGTCAGGTAATCCCCCCTTTTAAAGAAAAAGCTATAGATGCAGAAGTAAAGTCTGCTGGCACTAAAAGGCCAGTATAAGTGGGGGCTCTAGCAAGCTGCTTGCTCAGATCTCCTTAAATTATACCATGGTGAAGAAAACTCGACCTCCATATGTTGAAATTCATTAATCAAAAGCTACGTGCAAGACAGCAAAAAAACCCTTTCTATGAAGGTTAATAGCCTAAACTCTTCTGGTGTCCTCTGTTGACCCTCAGCTGTGCTTCTGCTCACGGTCCAGCCAAAGTTCTCCATACTGGAACCATAAAGGACATCCCAGATGAGGACTGGTGTCAATACTACTAAGTCCATTGGAAATGCAAACAGATTTGGAGATCTCCTTTCCTCCTAGCCCACAGTCACCATCCAGTTGACCGTGGACCTCAGGTCCCTCTCACACGTTCTCAGGAGGAACCTCCCTGCACACCAGCCAGGCAGCGTGCTTCTACTTTGTGAGGCAGTGTCGTTAATGAAGATAGTAATGAGGCTGTGCCCTAGACCCATCCTGAAACGTTATTAACATATATCCCCTATGGTAACTGAGTGTTGCGCTGACCTACTCTCCTAAGCCAATGTGCCAACAGCACCCCAAATTTAACTGTCCGAGCTCCCAGTTGCTCATTTTACACCATTTATCAGCACTGGGTAGTTTTCTTCGATGTCGTGGTGTATCCCCCCCACTTCAGCACATGAGCAATGACTCGAATGAGGAGCCATTATTGAGACTTCAAGCTCTAAAATGGCAGAATTACCCAGCAGCAAGTGGAAAATGCTGAGTTTCGAGCCAAGGGAGACACCCCCATGGCTGCAGTGGGACTGGGGGCCACCCTGGTTGTCGCTGAGGTTGGGGAGATTTTCGTGTGCTTGGGAAAAGGCAGGGGCATGGGGAAGCCCTCTGCTAAGAGAGCTGCCAGGGCCAGCTGAAATAAAAAAAAAATTCAAATATTCCTGGGTGTAGTGTAAGCTGTGGCTGCTGCTACAATTTCCATCTCTCACTCTGCAGGTGTGTATTAAAGGATGGAGTTTAACTGAGTGACAGTACTTGGAGGCAAGGGTAAATTGATGGTTTGTGCCCCAGGCTTTTCCTGTCATTGCAAATTGTGCCACGGTGGGTATAAATTCACAGTAGATTTTTTTAATTTCCATAGGTACGGTCCAGCATATTTCTTATTGCTGTAAATGAAGACAAGTAAACATGAAAAAGAAAAGAAAGCCAACCTCATACTACGGTAAAGCAGCTTGCGTTTTTTTGCTGAGAAAAATGTTACCTGGAGTCTGTATCCACATCTGTCCTCAAGCAGAGTGTTCTTGGGTTTGTTAATACAGTGGGATGAGACAGCTGCAATTTGCAAATCTACCCTCCATAGTATAGTAGAAGACCTATCAGGTAATATCCGTCAGGTCTGATGTCTTATTGCACTAATACTGTGCCGCGCTAAGTTTCCCACGCCGTGATGCCTTGCTCCGCATTTAACATGGCATGGTGGAGCAGTGATTCTAGTCCTGCCACGTCAGCAGATTGCAGCCCCTGTCTCTGAGCACAGGACAAGCGTGCGCTTAACTTTTTTATATCCCAAGGCTCCTTTATGTACAAACAGAGCATACAAATAGTCAGAAGATGGCACCTCGTGGGGATTGCACATAGTACATGAAAATATTGCTTTCTCCTTAGCTGTGTAAAGGGTTTTCTTGAGACACTGACTCTGAGCCATGAATACAGAGGAAAGGTGGTCAGACTGCTGGGGCACAAAGCACAATTTTAAACAATAGGATATTTTAAACAGTAGGATGCAACCTTAATCTTTGCTTTAAACACACAAATCTGTTTTCGTAATGTATCTAACTTTTAATACTTACCCATCTTTAAAAACTATATCAGTTGTGTGGTTTAGCCATCTAAATTTAAATGGAAAGGTATAACAGTGATTTAGTGTCAAACTGATGCTAACATTTCTTTTTAGCATTCAAAAAAAGCAATATTAAGGGTACAGAATAAACTGGCCGTTTTTATCTAGTGCTAAGGTATGACTCATTAATATTTCAAGTCAAGTTTCTGCTTGTTCAGTATAATGCTTTGTTTTATAATGATACATTAGTGACAAATTTTGATACTTTAATACACTATTCCCTTCTTCAACAACTAATTACAACAATTAGCTTCCTGCGTAGTAAACTCTTTCTCCCTCCCCTCTCCCAGCTGCGAGCCTGTGACAACAAGCAGAGAGCTGAAAAAAATACTTTTGTCTTTGCCGCTCGGTCCTTGAGAGGGGTCTGCAGAGGCACAACCCTTAGCTTTTTAATTGGGAGGATTATTTAGACACCTTTTACTTAAAATTTGCCTGGGAACCTCAAGGAGCAACCCGAACACTGAGCGGGGTTGTGTGAAAGCCCCTTTTTTATTTGTACAGCCCCCGTGCTGGGCACCAGGGCAAAGCCTCGCTGCTGCGGGGAGGAAAACGGGGTGGCTGTTCCTCACCCCGCTAAGAAAGATGAAATGCATTACCTGATATCTGAGTCTAATGGCTCTCTACAACCGTAAACGGTATCCCTGACATAATTTCCCCAACCCTGCCCGCAGGAGGTGGCTGGCTGTGGGGGGGTACGGCACGGCAGCAGAGGATCGTGCTGCCAGACTCGGGGGCAATAGCATCATCTTTTGGGGGGCAGCAGATCTGGACACCTTTGGCCAGGCTGGCCAGGTCACTCTAGATGTGTTTGCAATTGAACTCCAGCCTGCTTTTTTCCGTGATGTTTTAGTTTCAGTACTAGTTTGCAGTGCGACTCAGCAGACTTTTCTGAGGATAATTCCTATATCGCATCTTGATTCCTGCCAGATCCTGCTTTGCCCAATCCTGCAAACAGTTTTAGGCTTGTTATTTCTCTCCTATGTAAAGTAACAATCAAGTTACATTATACTGATGTATTTGATGAAGGAAGAGGTACAAAGCCACTTGGGGCACAGCAAAGCCAGTGGGATCTGGCCGAGACTGGGAGCTGCTCGGCTCTGCAGGGCTCGCTCTGGCCATGCACGGAACGGGAGAAGGAGCTTCGTCCTGGCGTTCGCCTGCAGGATTTCCTCCAAAACCGCCTGGGAATCGCAGCTTTGTGTTCAAAAGGTTGTATTTCCCCAATTAAGGAGGCAGAATTTGTTTGTTTGTTTGTTTGTTTTATAGGAGAGGCAGTGCTTTTTTGGTTTTGGTAAGATCTTGCCAGGAAGACACAGAAATCGCTAAGTTGATATGTAATTGGCAGTGAGAGGGTGCTTTCTAAAAAAAATAATGAATAAGCAAAGTTTAACTGAGATGATGAACAAAATTGTAAAAGCTTGAGCTGGTCCTTCAAGTGGCAAGATCCAGTCTCAGCTGCTCTTCTTGTGGATGAAGTTTTAATTAAGTATAATCTGTGTTACAGGTGGAAGATGAAACAGAATATTCTGATGAAACTAGCAGGATAATATCCTTTCTGAATCCAGTTAGACTGCCAAATCAAATCCACTTTACCCCTCCTTCACTCCCTCTTCCCTGTGAAACCATGCAAGAAATTTAAATCAATTAAAACCCTTTGGTTTAGAGCTGTAGTGCTCTTCTGGCGCAGCACCTTTAGCCCAGACATACAGACAGCTCATCCTGGGCATCAACTCATTAACATCCACCTTAAAATCTGTTCCTTCCCTTCTTGCATGCGGTTTGATTATTTCAGTCCTCTTGATAGTTAGAAGTATTCCTCCATTTTCTGGTGTAAATTTAGTCGCAACTATATTGGAACATTTCTTTCTTCTGACAGGACAAAATTTTCCTTTCACTTACAGAGTTCTTCTCCTCCTGCATTTCAGCTTTCATCGAAATTGCACAGTCTTTTCTCCTAAAACAAGCTTGCTGTTTTCCTAAGTGCTGCGGTTGGCATTTTCCAGACAAGTTCATATTCACCTCTCTTTCGCTTTGGTCACCAAAATAATTACGCTGTGCCGAATATGAAAACGTTGACTTTGTAAAGTAGCATTTCACCCTTTTTGTGGTTGATATTTGGCCCTTCTCCCTCTAGATAATGTGTGACTAGCAAATGCAAGTAACTCACCCCTACACAGTGCAATCCTGGGGGGGGTCCTGGGGTGCCTCCTCCTCTCCTTCAGCGTGATGTACGCTTTGTGTCCCTTTCAGCCTGTTCTTGAAACATCTTCTAATTCTTGTACTCATTTCCTATTTTCTCAAGTCATTTTTCATGTTACAACAGATTATACTCTTTGATGAAGCGTAGATAGATGTACTGCATTTTTCTTGAAGGAAATAAGTTATCCTACCAAAGAAAGATAAATTAGTCTGGTATTATATCCCAATTTCCATTTACCCTTACATATTTACTGGAGCGTTGGCTGTATTCGCATCCTCATTGGCCTTCCTACTCATCCTCTTTCATGTAATAACTCTTTTGCCTTTCAAATAACGCTTGCACTATCCACATAATTTAGGATATGAAGCAGGTAAAACATGGAGCACATATTGACTATGTCTATAAAGTTAAGTAGTGCCAGAGCATAGCCCAGAGACACTGGGCTATACTGGTGCTTTGGTAGAGCAGTCCCTGGCACACCTCCAGGCAGTTGCATCAGGCCATTCTAGTTGGCAGGATAATACCGTGACTTGGAGTCCAGGCACAGCCACCTACGGCTTACCTGGGTTTTGTTTTATGTAACAATTTGGGCTTATCGTGGTGAAACTAATTGGTGTCATAGCCCGAGTGCCAGAAACTGCAGCAAACCAAGTTAATTAGGCATTAGATCATTTCTAATGTCGCTCCATTTCAAACTAGTTGCTTCTCTAGAGATGGCAGGATCTCTCATGCTGGAAAGAGTCAACTGTACCTGCTGTAATTTGTGTTAAAAGGAGTATTGTCTTCATCATCAACACGTCATCTTGACAGTAAGGAGAACCTGAAATTTGGGATGCTCCGCACTGACCTGCACAGATTCCCAGCCCAGCAAGGGTTGTCTTCTTCTGACTCTTGGGAGAGCAGCGAAGGATGGATGGATGCTGCAGTTGTAGATCCCACTCATCGACGATGATCTCTGAGCAGAGCAGTCATTCAGAAGTCTCTCTATTTCAGATTAAACTGATGGGTGAGACAGCAGTATGTGTAACTCCAGAAAAACACGGAGCCGAGGGTAGGGTGGTGTAAGGGCTTAGTAGCAAGAGCATGATTGAAGAAGTGCGGATTGTAATCATGGGCTGGTGCTTGAAATAGAGCACAAAGTAAGGACCTCTTGAGGGTTTTGTGGTGATCCATCTGAGAGGGGGGCAAACTGTCCTAAGACCCTAGTCAGCAGCCATTTCAAACCTGCCCAGATTGGGAGGGTTATTTCCACGCTAAGAACCTATTAAGAGCTTAAGGGCGGTAACAGGCTCAACCATCCCTTGTCGTCTTGGTGGCCTGATGGGCCAGGAGGTTGGAGGTCTCCTTCATGCAGGGGAAGAGATTCTCATGAGCATGAGATTTGCACTCCATATTGGAGTTCAACACCGATTCTGTAATTTGCAGTTTCCATTTTTGCAAGCATATGAAAAATAATTTGCTTTTCCAAAGTTTCCCACCTAATATTTTGGAAAGGTTAAAATGATTTTGTAGTCTCAGAAATGTGTGGGAAGAACGCAGAGCCTTAACCTTGTTCCCGTCAGTGGGCATCAGGAGTGCCACGCTGCCCTTCTCTCTGCTGCCGTGTCTGGCCAGGACACCCCACCGGGTCGCCGCACTTCTCGTCACTGGGGTATAACCTTACAGACGGATACTTTTGGAGTCAGAGGTTAGCTAAATGCATCGCGTATCATTCAGGTTTGACACTTATAACGCTGTATCCTGGAAACAGTTAATAGCCAAGAGTATAATGATGACTTTTATAATTCAAAGTGACCCAAATCATTACGATATCTTTTACCAGTAGTCATCAATTTTCAGAGTAAGTTCCAACAGTTTTCTCCTGCTGGCTATAAAATAACCGAACAAAAGGGTTTGCTAAAGGGGTGAGATATTTCATGCTTCTGAAATTTTCTCACACTCTTGAGATCCTGAAAATAATACGCGCTCTCCATATTTCTCACTGCAAATGACAGCAGAAACTCATTAATTCATCTCGTAAAGAAATACAGGTAAAAATTATATTCACTCCTCCTGCCTTCTGCTCAGCAAGATGATGTGATGTAGGAGACTGGAATGACTCTTGAAATCCAAGATAAATTTCACTGCATTTATATTTTACTAACACAACTAAAGTTGCTGAAATTAACTTCCCCTGCTGCTATGCCCACAGCAGTGCCGAGCCACTACCATTGAGATTTAGGTCTTCTGTGTTACATCTCTTAAGGCAAAGCAGTTCTTCTGAGAGACCTGAATGACTATGTCTTGCCCAGAAGATATTTCTGGTAGGTATCAGTGAAACCAAAAATCAGGAACCTAGAAGCAAAGACTAACATGGGTTTCTTGAAACTGGGGAAAAAAAAAAAAAAAAAGGAAAGAATTAAAATGGAGCATTGGGAGCAGAGAGAAAGCAATGAAAAAAAATACCCCTGAAGCATCTGGCTGTGAAAAAAAATCAAGTCAGCCAAAGGCTGATTAGTAGCTGTGGTACCAGGGTGATCCCATTAAAGATTTAACATTGTTTTCATCTTGATATATTTTTGTGGAAGAAAAATCATCCAGCAGCAAGGATGGAATTCTTAATGCAATGAGTAGTTCATTAAGTCCTCTTAATGGAAGAGATTGGAAAACAAGAGTGAAGTAAGCTCTGAAGAAACACAAATATGTAATGAGGAGCTGACTCCTTCTGCCCTGAAAATGGAGGGAGGCAATGGCAGAATCGAGAGGACTGCCAGTTTAAACGAGCCAGTTATGGCTTTGGCTGGCACCTCCAGGGCTTCAGAAAGACACTCTCAAGTTAATACACTGTTAATTAACTTTTGCTTTCCCCAGAGGATCTTAGCGTCCAGTTGTTTTTAGACCTACCTAGAAAATCGGGTTTAATTCTCTTTCCTGAGATAAAAATTCACAAGTGGGAGTGCTGAGGTGAGGGAGAGACCCAGGATTTGTCTCCAGCAATGTGAGCGTGAGGAGGTTGTTAGGGCATTTCTGGGAATAGAAACTAAGAAATTAGCTTTACCTATTTTTTTTTTTAACTGCAAGCCTTGCAATATGCCAGAAAAAATATTGTGCCTTTAGGAAGTGTTTTAATGTGGAGTAAAGAATTATTTTGCAAGTGCTTCATACCGTGTGTCCCAGCTGCACAATGCTGCTGTACTGTACTTGGTACAAACACAGGGGTGGGAAATGTCCCCCAAAGGAGCTTGTGCTATTCTGCAGCAATTCAAACAAAAGTCTAGTAACACAAAAGACTTACACCCCTCTTAAGGTTATCTTTTTCTTTTCCTCGGCTATAATGCTGTGGGGTTTTTTAACTGATGCTACAAGCTTGTTTGGGGAACAAACTTTTGGGAATGCAGTTTTGTGAGATGAGTACTCAAGGCTGAGCCCTTGTGGTTACGGGGATTCACAATGTCACATTCCCTTTTCTGTTGGAAATTGTTTTGGGTTTTAGTTGTTGTTTTTTTTTAAGTACGCCACAAAAAAAGTGACATATTTGACATGGATTTTTAAGAAACAGCCCTGCTCTGTCCATGTTTTGGATAGGGTTCATCTCAACAGCTGAATTATGCTCGTTGCTGAGGCTGAGACAAGATGCTTGGGATTACCTCTGCCCTCCAAAAGTCTTGTTCCTGCAGTTTAATATATCTTCATGATGGGCAGTGTCAGAGAGACTGCAATCTCAGACTTCTCTGGTACCTTGCTGAGGATGACAGACTACTAAAGGATAACTTCATGTGGCCTTCCAGAGGACAACCATGCTTTCACTTTATTTTTGGAGATAGCTTGCCGGCTCTTGCCTTTCAAGATCATTATTTTCCATCAAGGTGGCAGCTTCTCATTTTAAAACAAATATTGTCCTTGAAAGCATCCCATTGCCACTGATGAAATGATGCTCCATTGAGTTATCTCCCTGAGCACATGTCAGCAATTGCTGTGGATAAATTACATATATCAAAGACTTCCAGTAACCATATTTAAGTAAAATTAGCTTCCTGCGTTTGCATCGTTAATTAAGCCCAACACCACCCTTCCACATATGCTGCTTTCCCTAATAGTCTATGCTGTCTCTGAAGTATAAATGACTGCCCGTCTGCTCAGGTTCAGTTTTTATACACTGGGTATAGCAACACAATCTAGTTTGCATTTACTTGTTTGAGGAGGGATCTTAAGCTGCACATATCTTAAGTAAATACTGAAATACTAAATAAATAAAAGCTCAGTACAGCTCGCTGTATCTATGTATTGGAAAATAGGCATTATCTACACAAGTTGACTGTTTCTCGCAGAATATTATACACCAGGGTTTATTTGTTTGTCCAGTCTCAGCATGCATAGCTGCCCGCGTGACATTTTACGCTCTTGAAGATGTTTCACCAGTCTTACGTCCCAATGGCCCAGTCCATTTGCCTTTATTTAGGCTCGGGGGTGGGGGGGAGGTCTCTTCAGGGAGCTTATTTTGATAATTTGGGGTTAGATCTGGCACGCTACAGAGCAGAGGAAGGAGGAGCAAGCCCCGTGCACACAACCTGAGCTGCAGGAAGAACCTTGTGCGCGCAGGGCACCAGCTGATCCCCTGCTCATTCCTCCAGAGATCCTCTCACCAACAGAGGGAAGATTCAGATGGAGGAAAGTGGTGCAGAAGTGTCTGTCATCCCTTGGCTAAGGAAAGCCAAGCCACAACCAAGGGGTACAGTTGTATCCATTGCCCTGCAAATAAGCAATGGGATAAAAAAGCTGGGCTTGCAATAAATTTTAAATAAATAAATAAATAAAATAGGAGAAAGGGGACTTTACAGATCACAAGTTAAAAATATATACCTTGAAGTAAAATTTTCTATTACAAATATCATACATCACACCTCATTACTTCTTCCTTGATCAGTAATTGCCTTGCCCTCTAGCCTTAAAAAATCTAAAGCACTTAAATATTAACTTTTTTTTTTTAAAAAACTTCACATTCTTAACAAAACCTTGGCCCTAGACCCTGCGGTTGTAACCTTCTAAGCAATGAGACAAGGCTCTGTGTCACTGTGCTCCAGCCATCCTCCACCACCACCTCGGTCCTCTCCAGCAGCGCCTGTGGGTAGTGACTCAAGACACCAGTTTTCTTATAAATAAATGCTTTGCTATATACAGCAAAGCCGACCCCATTCACCAAGCTGCTTCCAGAACTGTATAACCAGAAGGTAATAAGAACAAATGGTTAGAAAGAAAAAAAGCAAGCAAATTAAAGTGAGTGGAAACTGGCAGGCATGGGCAATAAACCAAATTCTGAGTAAATTAAAGCAGAGTGGTACAAAGTATTTATAGAAACAAAAGCCATTCCTAATCCTTTTAGAGCAGGGGCCTGTACAAATTGTTATGCAGCATCCACCCAGGCAAATATTTACCCTTAAAGAAATTGAAGTCCACAGTCAAATATGTTTTAACTACATCCACATCTTTTTGAGAGATACACAACACACCACAAGTTTAAAGAGGACCTGCAAGATTGCTAGTCCAATTATAGATGTATATTAAAATCTCCTCAGATCTGGACTAGTACATCTCACTTGTCTTTCTGAAACATTTGTTTTATTTTTTAGGTTTCCAGCACTAGTAGAATTCTGGAGTAAATGTTCAAAACTGAAAAGTCCTAAAAAAGAGTGTCTCTGAGTTCAAACTTCAGCTAAGAAAGTCCTCTCAAAAATCTGCTAGTAGTGAATCCACTCATCCACTAGCAGCAGGGCACAAAGTTTCTGCTTCATGTTTCTTTATTTGGAAAGATCAACAGTGGCTTGGTTTTCAATTTTTTTTTAATTAGCTGGTAGAGCCCACAAGATTCACCTAGTTATGTATAAAGGTAAGCCCTAACCATAGGGCCAGCTGCGATTCATTCTGATTTGGTGTCCTTTGTAACCTGTGCTCATCTAACCAAGAGTGGTACCACCTGCTAGGAGAACAGCTCTAATTCCCATTTTTTCCCCCAGATCTGACTTTGTCAATCAAGCAATAAGAGGTGCTAAATAGTCAGCTTGCGCTTCCTGCTTCTCTCCTCAGCACTCCTCAGGAGCCAGAACTGGAAGTCTTCAGCAAATGAAAGATAAGTATACGTGTTTTGTTGTGTTTATATTGTCCTTCTTTCCCTATTTGAAAAGCTTTTTATTAGTGAGTGATAAGCAAAACAATAATTGAGTCAGTGAGTTTTTCTGAATATTCAGTGTATAATTCTTGGTACAGAATAAGCAAGAAGTTATGCTTATTTCAATTTTCCAACCAGGACTGAGAATCTAAAATACTCAGTGGCGTCAGAGGTAGGTTTGCTAGCTCACTGTTTTATTGTGAATTATTTATTTCTGTCAAACCTTAACTTTGGGAATCATGTGATTGCACAAGTTTCTCTCCTACTCATTTTTATATTGCAGAAATGTTAGGATTATCAATAAAAGCTGCTATGAGGAGTAAGGAAAAATAATGTTATGAACTTATTAAAACCTCTCACTGTCTATAAATTAATCTTGTAATTTATGAAGCCTTTTGGGTTAGAAACCCTGTAGAGGCTGGTTTAGAAACGTATTCCTACTACTCCCGGTTCTCCCTCTGTTTTTCCATCTAGTGTTATCCTGATCTGTACTCCTGAGGTGAAAACCCACGAATGTTGCTTGACTTCTTTAGTGCCCAGCCCTTTTATGGAGGTTTAATTTATACCATTCTTGCAAGCATAAGAATTTCACTTTCTATGAATACTTCAAAAGGGTTTAAAAGATGGTTGTTGTTTTAACAGCAATTGTAGAATTTTCCAGCTTTATTTCCTAAATAATTTGAAAGCAGGCGTAGGAAATATTATCTACTTGGAAGAGCATCAAGAAAATGTGTTTTTCTTAAGCAGCACTCGAATCTTCTCGAGATCTGAATGAAATGAGATAATGTGTATTGTTGGGGGTTTATGTGGATAATTAGTCCTACATTTCTGTTGGCTTTGCTTCAGTAGCTGTAAGGGATGTTATGGAGAATTGAGATTTGAACCTGGTTTCTGCTTCACAAAAGGTGTTAAGACATGCAGTCTGGATCCAAATCTGGGCTCTGCTAAAGCATGAAGATCTCTGATTTTTTTGCATCCCTGTGTACTTTCCCTTGCCCCTTGCAGGGGAAGGATTCGGGGCTCACGGACTCTTCGATAGTCACCAGCACACGGCCTCTGCAACATGTTCTTCACCGTGTGTGCCACCAAGGCGTGTTGGCTTCTGCCTTTTTGAGTTTCTGCCACACAATGTGATTTTTACTGATATGTTTTAGTTGTAACCCAGAGCCCACAGCTTTAGTGCCTAAATGAGGTTTTGTGTGTCACTCAAAATGTCTTATTTCTTATGGGGAACTGGAGAGGAACCGAATAGCTCTCTGCATACATCACATAGCGGTTGTGTATAAGACATAAAGATCACAGAGGGTTGTGCCTTCACCCCAGTGTCCTCCTGAGCATCCTCATCCTCTCTGAGATGAGAAAATGGCTGTAGATGTTCTGCCTAAAGCAAAAGCAGGTATGTGTGTGGTGCAGCCTCTCTGCCTCGCGTACCTGGCCTTCTCTTGCAAGATGATAATGTGCTTGAAGACAAGTGCAAAGACATCTTGGTAAGACTTGAACATATTTTTGGCAAGATACGGTGATAAAATGTTAAATATTTAATATTCCTCTGTTTCCCTGTGCTTTTTGTTGTATGTTTTACTGTTCTAATGTTGCTTATGAAATGCCTAGAATGCTATGGTAGCTCAGGGCTGTAAAAAATTACTTTACTATGTTTTATTTATTATCATAAACACCCTTTTCCAGCTTCTGTAACCATCTCCAGAAGGAAGTTGAAATATATTCTTTTCCAGTTGTTAGCTCAGGAGCTCACAGCTAGAGAACTGTGACGGACCGTTGTAGGAAGCTGCCTGCACATCTCCCAGCGACCGTTAGCGTGTGACTTGATTTCAGGCTCTGAGTTTGCTCCACTGTATAGGGGCAGCTTAATCTGTTTGCTGGGCTTTTAATGAATTCTAATAATACTGCAGCTTACCCATGAGTAATTCTGTTGGGTGGTTTTCCACTGCCCCAGGAATAAATCAGGATTGTGGTCTTTCTCTGAAAAAGTACTTCTGGGAGGAAAGATCCGAGTAGCGTGTGTAAGGAATAGTCAAATAATATATAATATAGTACCCACTGGGCTGTCAGAGACTGGCTATAAAATGTTGAACTCCTTTAATTTCCACCGACTGCAAGGGAAGCCAATCTATCACTTGAGAGGTTGTGGGGGTGAAACGATGTGAAAAGATTGCGCTTCTGGTTTGAAAGCCAATGCTAAAAGCTGATGTTGCAAGGGAGCAGAAAATTTTCTAATTCAAGATCTGTTTGTGGTTTCCACCAAACTTCTTTCCATTGGCCAGTCATAATTGGGCAATACTACTTTTTATTTTCCCCCAAACCCCACTGAGTGATATTGTTTCTTTGCTTTATTGGGTGGAGGAGCCTTTCTAGGAGGGCTGGAGCAGAAGCTGTTGCTCTTCCCTCCCTGCACAGAACAGATGCTCCTTTGATTGCATTCCAAAAAACTCCGACTTTGGAGATTTGCCTTCAGTCCTAGTGGTGCTGCTCCAGTCATGTGTAAGGAGCAGGTTAATTACAAAAAAAAAAAAAACCCCAACGCTTTCCCAGTGGTTCACCTCATTCTTGGATTTCTCGTTAAACTTGAGCAAGCTTTTAAGAACTGTTCAGTGAGACAGCTGAGAGCACCTCGTGTTTCAGATTTTAAAAGAATATATTTGTGAGTCATCTTAGACTGTATCTACGCCTCAGTCGTTTAAACTGTAAACTGAACAAATGCCAACTTACTGTCACCACGAAAACAATATGTCAAGGTATATGTTGTCACAAATTGTACAGAATAAAAGAAAACCTTATTAAGAGACAGTGTGCCACCCATTGCAGAGCCTCTAGCAAGGTCCAGGTTCCCTTAAAAATACCATATAGCTGGAAAATTTCAGGCAAAATCATGACAGCTTGTCTTACCGCATGGTTCTCCAGAATGATTTAAAGCTTGAAATCTGGCTTGCCTGATGTATACCAGTATTTGATTAAAAACATCCTGCAGCACTATTTCATGACTGTTATTGATAGTGCAATGTAAACAGTTCTTTGTTTTTTCCTCTTGTCAAATAATATGCCGTGCTTAAATGTACTTGTGCCAATGTAACAAAATACTGACACTTAATCCTTACAGCTTAAAACAAAAAAAGGCTAATAAAGGGTCTTTCGGGCAGTCCGTATCCTTTCTGAAAGACCCTTGAAAGGCAAATTTGGCGTGAGAAATGTTATTTTAGCACTGCTACTTTTGTTTCACTCTGCAAGAATCCAGCCATAGACCGCCGTGTCCATACAGCTTGTCTTTAGCCAAATGGCACAGTGAGTCTTCGGCATTGGCTCGTGCCCTCCCTCTCGTGTCAGTTCTGCTTGTATTGATTTATATCTCTTGTCCTTTAACTTCTGGACTCTGTAAATCAATTCTAAGCTTGACTAACTAAAATTAGCTTTGTGGTGCCTTTGTGGTGAGATGCTGGGACATGACAGCCAGACACGGCCTTGCCTTGGGTAGTGAGGAGGAGGGTAGAGCAGACCTAGTTGAAGTCACCTTTTTTCACAGCACGGCAGCAAGTGCTGGTTTGCTCTGGAAGGTGGAAGGGGGATTCGTTCCTGTCTCCTCTTCTTCCAGTACAATTCTTTGTACTTGAATGGATCATGTTCACTGTAACTCACAGACTAAAAATTTATCACTTAATTTTCTCTTGCTTATTCCAAAGGAGATTTTTTGCTATTTTGGACAAGTTTTGTCCTGTATCACCTGTTGTGACTGGCTGGTTATAGTAGAAAGCTGATGAAGGAACTGTAACTGCTGTCTATGTTGTGCTCCTGCCATCCCCAAGCAAGCGTGCATTTTACCTTTTCAAACACTCTGAAGGTATCACTTGCCGTAAACATTTAGACATATAAAATTCTTGTCTGGGTTTTTTCCACAGTTGTAAAAGCCATCAAGATACCTGTCTTCCCTCCCTGTGTAACAGCTGAAATGGCTTCAGACTGTTTACTGTCAATATAATCCAAAGTAATAAAGTCATGCTGCCTTTTCACCTCTGGCCCAGGCATCAAAATGCAGAAACATTACAAATCGTAAAGGACTTCACAGTGTTGTGCTCTCCACAAAATGTTACTTTCCTTTTTTTTCTACTTCTGGGATCTTGATTTCTGATGGAAAACAGATCACTGGCTGAGGGTAAGCACTTGAGAGGCAGAATTTGGCTCGCTTTGCTTTACATGAGCCCAGGTGTGCTGTAAATCTGCATGTGGGCTCCCAGGGTCCAGCTCACTCGGCTGGGCATAGATGCCCAGTGGCATTTCACCCTGACGGCCTCCAGCGTGTACCAAACCTGTGGGATTCCTTTACATCCTACATCACATCCACTATCCCTGGGTGGATTCCTGATACCCAGGGTAAATCAGATGGCATCACACAGCTATGTTTTGGCCGTCAGAACTGACCTTAATGAAGCTTAAACAGATAGCGCTGTCCTAAAGTGAAAACCTGCTTTCCACAGTGCTAAGCGTTGATTTGGATTTGAAGTTGCTGAATCTGTTCAGCCTACCTGATGCCACATGAATGGCTGTGATTGCTGCTAAGGCAAAAAAATCTGGCAAAGAAGTCGCTGGATTAGCTCTGTGAATGTTGAAGTCCCCAAGCAGCTTGTGTGTGGGAGGCTACACTATTCCTTGGTGGTGAGTTATTAGAGTGTTTATTTATCTATTAGTTAATAGAGTTATTATAGAGTGGTTAGAGTTACCTGAGTGGTAACCATGAAAAGGACTGGAATGGTTCAGATCCTGAGACAGATATGAGATGATGGGGAGGATTCCTGCTGAGGACCAGAGGTCTGTCCCAGCTGCTGCCCAGCGCTGGGCAGGTCTTGCCTGTCTGTGGGCTCATTTGCAGTAGAAGGGAGCAGTGTGGCCGCAGGCTGCTGCTCCTGGAAACCAAGAGTGGGAAGAGGTGGTCTTGGGTACTGGCTGCCCCGTGGCCTTGGGTACTCATTGCCCCAGACACCGTCCTGTGCAGTTGGGCATGGAGCTCGGCAGGAGATGGAGGAAAGCCTTCTCCTAACTCCTTTTCTGAACTGGCTCTCCCATCCCTAGCGCAATGGAAAACCTTCTGTTTTCAAGCAAAACATAACCTCTCTGTAACTTGTAACTTGGCGGGGGCGAGGTTGGAAATAGCAGCAATTGTTTTAAATACTTGAGTAGTTCCTGGAACACTTCAATACAACTATCAGTTATGGTCTTGGATTGAGGTTGACCTGTTGCCTTTCGCTGCCTGTGATGACAGCTGCTGTTATGAGATGGAAGAGAAAAATGGTCTGAAATGCCTCCAACGAGGCACTGAGGAAGGAAAATGGGAGGAGATCTGGAAAGTAACTGGAGATCTGGCTACTCCAGAGCAAGTGCGCTCTGTGTACTGGTTCATGCTTTGCTTGCAGCCCCATCTCCACACTATATCCTTTCTTCAACAGTAGGTGTTTTGAGTGTTTTCTTCTTCTCCCGTGTCTACATTCACATTCTGTTGCTTTCAGAGGCCAAACTGGTTGATGCTTAGCTGCAAGGATCAAACCAGCGATGCTGAGCCGCAAGGACGTGCGTACTGATCCTGACATGTGGGTACTAATCTCAGCCCACCTTAGCAAACAGGCAGCTGCCTCTGCCTTCCCTTGCTCCCACACATGCACTTGTGTATGATCACTCGCTGTAGTTCCTTGCCTTATTTCTTTTTTGTCTGAGACAGGAGTCGCTTGATGCTTAAAACTATTGATAACATGGATAGAGCCAAGGTGAAAGAGCTGGAAAGTGGTGATAAATGACTGTCATAAGAGCTATTTAATTTACCTCTACCCAGAGACTTCCTCTACCTTCTGGTTTTCCAGTTTCCTTAGAAACTAGGAGACTTGGGAATTTTGGTACTGATTAGAAAAAAAAAAAATTACAGTATTTCTCTGATTGTCTGCCTACTGAATGTAACACATCGATATTGAGTTCAGGACCTTGCTTCAAGCTATCAAAAAATACTACAATGCTAAAAAAATCATTTGTTTGATCTTTTAATTCAGCTGCTAAAGTGAGTTTCAGAATAGGTGAAGATAATTGCTGGATTGGTAAAGAAGGAAATCTGTTTTAGAGGGCTGGAAAGTGATGTTTAAAATAGTTCCCTCTTACAGATGGTGATACAAATGAGGTTTTTATTTTTATTTCCATTTTGGTAATAGTTCTACTGGTACTTTTATAAAGCTTCCACTCCAGGGTATTTCTGTCCTTTCTGAATTCAGATTTTTTTGTGTCCCCAGAATTTGTTTTATTTCATAGGTGGAAAGCTGAGAAGAAGTAGCGGTCTGCATGTGTCTGTGGGCTGTGACAGCAGTGTCCTTCCCATGTCTTAACTGAAAAAAAGTGCAAGTAGCTAATCTTGACATAAAATGCTGCACGGCAGAATTAGTTAAAGCCAGAGTGAATGAGAATTTGAAAAGACTTTAAATGGCTCCAAGTTTCTAACACATTCATTGAAATTCACAATATATTCCCATTCTGTTATGAAAGATCTGCCACCATATATAAAGTGCAATAACTTTATATGCTGATTTCTCAGAAGTGCTGTAATTTGTCTTGTGCTGTCAGCTATAATAAAGCTCTTCATAAAAAGCCCGGTGCTAACCAGGTGTGGTTCTGGGCTGGCGTTTCCAGCTCCCCTACTCTCCACTCCCCATCCCGAAATGCCTGCAGCGTGGGCAGACAGCAGGCAGCCCAGCAGGGATTTCACAGCCTTGGGATGCCAAAACCCACCATCCTTCCCCAAGACTCAAACCGAGGGGGATATATGAGAAAGTACAAACATTGCACACTTAAAGTACAGCTAAAATAAGGACTAGGGACAATAAGAGCTGCATTTTAGCGCTCTAAATAAAATTATTGCCTTGCCCCAGAGCGTTTCCAGGCCATCAGCATGTAGCTGGTGTGTGAGCCCTGCCTGGAGAAGATGGCCAAGACACCGTTTGAGCAACACACATGCTGTGCTGGTGGCACAGCTTTACAGCTGCATAACTGCAGCCTGCCTACCTCTGTCAGCTTATTGTAATGATGCTGAAATTATTACCAATATGCCAAGCTGCCTCCCCACGCAGGGCACAGCGTCTGGAACTGGCTCCAGCGACAGGGTGCCCAACTGCGGGAGAGAGGACAAGATATAACTAACCCGAGGGTAGTTGGAAACGAACGGCAGAGATGATGGAGAGTGTGGTAATTAATCCCCATGGCCCAGCTCCTTGTTCGCAACCGTGATTTCCTGCTGCGGTGCAAATATAATATTTTGGTAGGGAAGCTTAGGGACTCTGTCATTTACATAGCTAAAAGTTTTTAGATACTTGGCTTTCTTCTGTCTGCGTAAGTAGATGTTTCTTTTAGATGACAATATGAAGAGAATTGAGTTTCTGTCTTGGGAATGTGCAGATGTAACATGTGCAACACCTGAAAGTGTTTATCTGGCAGGAGGGACTGAACAGCAACAGGAGACCACGTTCCTGCAGAGATACCATCCTCCACATATCTGGGTATAACCCCATGCCAGGGGCCGCAGCTGGTCAAAAGCCCAACCCCAAAAGCCACTATTTGTCTATGTGGTGTTTGGTTTTGTTAACACACTTTGTCATGAGATACCCCAAATGACCTTTGCTGTATTTCTTCATTAAGTCTAAACCAAATCTGCAATTACACTTTGTTATGAAATATATTCTTTTAAGAGAATATTAGCTGAGAATTGTACCCCATTTTGGGGTAAGAAGCACTTGTTGTCTTTGGAGGGGGGGGAGGAGGAGCTTGTCTGGAGGAAATACCTTTGTTCAGCCCCACACTGCACACCCGTTCAATTACCTGTCATTTAAGGAGAAGAGCAGCCTTTCAGATCTGAAGTCACATAATCGTTGCAAAAAAATCTGTGGGGAGAAACCAAATACCTTGGGAATAGTTGCTGCTGGCCTCCTGTATGGTTTAAAGTGCTGAGAAGTGTCTGAGAGAGGTGTCAGCGTGAAGATTAAGAGGAAATTTCCTGAGGCAAAATACTTGTGGGTCTTAAAATGTTTTCTTTGCTTTCAGAAAGTACACTTGTCTAAATGTTTCCCACATGGGCTGAAATACTAGTTTCTCTACAGACGGTATAATTTCATACCTGGCACCAGAGGGTAAAACACATTTCAGAAATGGGCAGGAGGAGGGAAGCTAACCTTGGAGTCAGGGGCTCTATAAATCCTGATGTTTTAGCTTAGAAGGTCGTCTGACTTTATGCTCCAGTGAGCACTATTTTAAGAACATTTACTTACTTGTTTTCCTCTTTACCTCGGCTTTTTTTGAAGGACCGTTATATGCATTTCAGCTAGCAATGTTAGTTCTTTGTCACTATGGTAACATCAAAACAGACGTGCCAATCTCAGAAAAATGGAGGAGAGGTTATCAGCCAAACTGCTACTACAATGAAACTCTCTTTTTTTTTTTTTTTAATTTTATTTTTGTTTTTTTTTAACTGTCATTTTGAGATCATCCAAGGAGAGGCAACAACCCCCATCCACAAAGCCAAAGAGAGTAAACCCAAGAAGATGCTATGGATAAATTGTTTTCTCTTTAAGTAAAGTGTATGTGTGCTGCTGTCCTCTCCTTCGCACTGGGGACCTGAAATCCTCCCTGTCCTTGCAGTTAGTATCTGGAGGTCACATTGGTGAAGTAATTCCTGAAGAATATCTTTGCCTGATAATTTCTATTATCAGTGGTAGCCCTTCACTTGAACGTTTTTATTGTGGGCCTGACCTCTCGCCTGCTTCACAGAAAAAGGACTCAATTTTCCCACCCAACTTGAACATCTATGATTCGATTCTATGATCTACACTCAACAGTTCCACAGATAACTATTCCCAGCTTCTTGCAGTGTCATACTTTGGTACGCTCTTGTCTCTCTGGGTGCAAACAGGCCATCAAGCTGGCAGTAGGAACTGCCTGGCTTGGTTAATGGCATACTTGTCTGTGTTGGCCATGCTGGAGCCTCATCAGCCCTTTCCCACCTCTTCCCTCCCCATTTACAGGCTGAAGTCACAGGGAAAAATCAAAGACTTTGCTACCTCCTCCGACCATGGCCATAGCCCTGCTTCTCTCTAGGGCCAGTACAGATATCTCGGCACAGCTCTGTTGGCCTTTGCTTCTTCTGGCTGTGACCTGCCTGGCCAAATCCTGACCAAGAAGCAGCCATCTCCAGCCTTGTGTTAGTAACTTCCTTCATCCTGGACCCTAAAACTAAAAAAATTAGCTTTTTCTTCATAGTTGCCTGAAGAATTGCATCTCTTTCATTCCAGTTTTTGTGGATCTATGATTTTCTTGCAAAGCATTTCAGTTAATAACTTACTAGTGGAGAAAATAATGGTGTGAACAGCATGAAGGTCTAAGACTTGATCTTCTGTTGCCTACTGGCACGTGCAGTAGAGAAGCTACATACTGTATTGTTGCTCTATAAAGTCTTTTATGATCTTTTCAGTTTTGTGGCACAAATGTCTTGACTTTCTGCCTTGTGTCTGACCAAAAAGCAATGTGTTTTGGCCTGCAGTTGCACTCAGAAACCCTTATCTGGTAGGATTGTATATCGTATGATAGATAGAGCTTGGGATTGAACAGACTTTATAGTCGTGTTTGCTTCCAGTGCAGTAACTCAGTAGTCAGGGTGGTTTAGTTCTGGGTTTGCACTTTAAGTTGTGAATCTCACAAAGGGAAGTTGCTTGACGCCTGGTTTTATAACTTTAATATGAAACAAGCCAGTTTGCAAATGAATCATTATTGTAAACAGAAGGGTAGCAGCATATTTTTCTCCCCTTTTCCTGACTGTGTAATCCTTTGCCAGGCTGAATTAACACTTTTTTTGGTTTAAGGGCATTAGCAGCCCAGTAATTAGTACCTCGCAGGGGTCACTAGAGGTCAGAGAAACAACCTTATCTGTTTAGAAATCTGCTATTTTTAATGCTATTCCTTCACGCGGCTGAGCTTTCATGCTCTCCATGTCTCACTTTTTCACAACTATTCTTTATTTCCTCCCATTTTCTAATATTAGCAGCAATGCTGGAATAATAGAATGCAAAGTATTAATTTTCCCAACAACAGTTATGACTTATTAGTTCGATCTTATTAAACTGATCATAAACAAGACTCACCCCCTCCTAAAGTGCTGGGTCTTTCTTTTCGTTGAGGCACTATTCACGCCAGCGAGTCCTGTCTGTTGTATGTCGCACTTTACAGAGAAGGAAGATGTTCTTCGGGTTCTGAACGGTACAAACCTGCGGTGCCTCTTGCTTGGCTTGGGATCCCCAGTGCTGGAGTGACATGGGCCAGGTTGTTCTTCACGCCTAATCACTCGTGCATAATCTCAGCAGGTTTTTGCTGTAAGATTTTCATATAGCAAGTACTGCGTATCCGAGTCCTTGAAATAAATACTTTGGGAGAGCTTCAGAAATGGTTTGGTCGAAAAAACACACACCCATTTTGTATATGACATCCACTTACTGTTGCTACTCCTGTTAACTACCAAATATTTGTAATTGTACTTTAAATCAATGCAGTTGGAGAGATCTAGCATGCAGCACTATGGTTTGCTTTCTTTCTAACGGGTTTGCAGCGGGGCCATTTTTTCCATTAAAAAAATCTAGAAGCATCCTAGTTACAATGACTCTGAAGTCAAACGTCAAATGACTGAAGCTCAGTAACAGCTTTTGGAAGTTTTCTATCAATATTTTTTTAATTGAACAAATGGCAAATTTTAATCGGCAGCACTGGATACCTAACAGTCAAGACAAAAGCACTAATAAAGGCCATACTGCATGTGCCCAAATGAAGACAGAACAATGTAAAATACAAAATTGCTTCAAATATTGTTATTGTGCAGCCACAGCCCATGGAGCTGCCCACCTCAGATGCTGCCCCACGCTGCAAGTGCATGTCAGTGTGCGTGTCGCTTCTGCTCCGAGTACAGAGCAAAATCCCTGCCTGCCACAAGGTATGAAATCAGCAGAGAGCTGCCAGTGACTTCTGTACGGTCCTGTATGTCCCAACCACACCTTGCTTTTAGGAATTAAATGCATCAATATGCACACCGCTCCTGAAGATTAATAAAATGTAGAAGTCTTGAGTCAAGTTCCCCTCCTGCCTGGAGAAAATAGCAAAAGAAGGACATAAAATTTCTGCATCAAGTTTTATTTACGGACTGCAGGCACCTTGCATGGTTTACACATGGCGTAAATCCCTCGGGATTTGAAATAAGCTATTTGTGTACCTGGATTAAGTCATCTGAATCTGCTTGTTGGGGAAAGTGCCCCTGAACTAAGCAGCTCTCTTTAGCAACACATAGATTTTTTTCAAGCCATTTTCATTGATGAAGTTTGGGTTTGTGGAGATTTGGCTCTAACTCCAAGCAAGAGTATTAAGTACAGAAAATAAAATCAGTGTGTTAACTGTGCAAATACAACAAAGGTCTAAGCCTGAGGCTGAATAATAATAGATAATTCAAACTTTGTAATTATACAGTGGTAAATAGGCATGTGCATGTCCCAGTCATGGCATTTCAACCTGTTTGTGGGTTGAGAGGATTTCTGAACTTTGCAAAGAAGCCTTTAGCAGACCTGAGCTCTGCAGCCTGGGCTTTGGGGTTGGTTTTCTAACATGGTTCTGGTTTAGGAGTTGAAGTTTGGCTGGCCTGTTTCTACCAGTGATAATTCAAAAGCCTGTGGTAGGACACTGAAACAATGTACGTTTTAATTGATTTGCAGTGGAGAAATTAAAGAAAGGCTACAGCCAAACTCAAAACTGCAAAGCCTGAATACTTTTAGAAAGAAGTTGAATATTGTAGTTGGCTGGAGAATTGCAACTCGAATACCCCTTTGCAAGCCAGGAGCTCTCCTGAGAGCAAGCAAATATTGAGTCCCTTGAAGGGAAAGGTCCTAGAAAGAGACCGAGTCTTCAATAACATTTTGATTTCTTTCGTATTTCATGGTGTGTTTTCTCTCATTCTGATGTAAGGCAGCTTGAGGCATGATGGAGCATTATGAGAAGGAAGGCTGTATCTTGGGGCAGTGGAGAAAGTAAGTTCTTTTTCTGCATCTAAGCGCCGTGCTGGCCTTTGTGACTAGCAAACGCTGACTGCAGATGTCGGGTGTACTTTCTCATTCGCGGGAGCCCCTGCCCTGGGCGGACTGCAGAGGTGTGCGGCAGGCAGGCTCCCGTGAACCAGGGCAACAACAGGGCTGCAGCTGCCTGCACAAAATGCAGCTTTGCGTTAGTTGCCGAGAACCTTTGGTTTCTCATCAGACCATGATTTCATTGTAGGCTTCTTTGGTTTGAGTTAAGACTGACTGGAGAGTTTTGGGTAGTGTAGCAAGAAGGACTTCTAAAGAAAAATACAGCCTGTGGGTTAATGAAACTTCAAATCCTTGTGACAGCCTCTGGCAGCGCTTAGTTAAAACACTTAATCTACCATTTGCAAGCAACACTCTGCTGGGCAGTGCTTACTGCAGTGATCCTCCAGTCTCAACCTTACGGCATTCCTCCATGCTTCTACTCCCTTGCATAATTTCCTGTGCTCTTTCACCCCTTCCCTAGACCTCAGCGACCTTTGCTATTTCTTTATTCTTTGTTTCACACTATTGTCTTCATCGGAGGTTCCCGTAGGCACTGGAGAAGAACTATGCTTTAAACCCTCTTGTTTCAGAGTTCTTTAGCATTTATCAGAATCACATGCCCATTGGTAAATTCTTTATTATATATTTTTAAACACGCCGGTGACTGTCTTTACAAAATTTAGTCAGAGCTCTTCTGAAGCCTTCAACATACAAGGGCACTGGCCCAGGTGATATTGCTTCATTATACTGCTCTAAAATGAATCTGCTCTCTGAAGAGCTACTCCAAAGTAGGTTTTGGCTCTTGGGGCCTGTGCGAGAGGCCATTTATCCCCTTAGAAGTATGTGGATGATTTTCAAAGGTGCTTAATTCCTCTGGGGGTTATGGCCAAGGTGCCTTGGATATTTAGTGAGGTTTTTCTAACAGTACCAATGTCTTCCTGAGTGCCTTTAATATTCTGTTGTTTGATAGGAACCATTTGGGTTTTGCTCCTCATTTCAGCTGGTAGCTTAGCTGATGAATCGTGTGTGGGTTTTGTTTGTAACGTTTATCCATGCACTCAAGAAAAACTATTGAGTCAATTTTATAATAAAGCTGAGGTAGATTTGATATCTCTTAACAAGACATCCAGGATGGGAAAATCAGCTGGAGTGCTCCTTATTTCTCCATGCCCACACACAGGAACCATAGAAGTGGTATAAAATGCAACAAGGGCTCGTAAAAGCCAACTGTTCAGTTTCTATGACTCACACGAGTAACCCGAGTGCTCTTCGGCTCACCGGAATGTAAAGTAAAAGTCAGGTTGTGAGGACCTGGCTTGTGATCTGATCAAATACTGATCAAAACCTCCAGGCACGAACAACTCCAGCGGAGTACAGAAACCCTCGACAAGCCCTGAGCTTCCCCACGAGCCCCCCGTGCTCAGGGTGGGCTTTGAAAGAACCCAGCAGCAAAGCCCTGAGGACGGGGATGAGTATTAGCCCAGGACTAGGGATGGTGCCTGCAGATGTGTTGAGCTCACAGCTGGAGGTGAGGTTGAAGCCCGGCAATGCTTCCATGCTCGGCTTGAAATGAGGCCAAACCAGCAGGAATCGGTTCATCCTTTCAGGAGGCGAGAAGCTGGCCTTTCTGCTGAGACGTGGCCGACCTGCGTTAGGTTTGATCGCTGCTGCTGCTTGCTGGAGGGATTCAAACTCTCTCCTCTTGCCCGCGATGGAGAGCAACTTGGCGGCACCAGGCCCGGGAGCAGCCTACCGCCATGGGGGCAGGCGGCTGGCGTGTGGCAAAGGGGACGTCTCGTGTCATCTGCCCTTCTGGCAGGGAAAACCTTGACGAGTTCTTCCTCAGAGCACACTAGCATCGCTTAGAGGGAGATATCTGTGAGAAAGAGAGAGGGGAGGGACGCTGAACTGGGTTTCCTTCAGATGGAGGACTGGTCTGGATCTCGTGAAGACACGACCCCGGGTTTCTGGGGATCTTCAAGACTGAAGATGGATGAACACCAGCACTTAGCGCTACCACCTCTGTACTAGATGTCTAAGCCCTTTCCCCACCCCAGTATATCTGAATATCCCCTCAGTTTGGCGTGGTTAATGCTCTCTTCCATTTTTTTAAGAATGGTGCCAGAATTAAGAATTTCAGAATAGGAGTCCGGGTGTTTAGATTTGTAGAGGAGCTAGATATGTGGGAAATGAAACAGAAAACATTGTGTTAGGCAGAATAAACATGTTGTAAGGCTTAAAAGCCTTGAGCTTGGAATTCTGGGAAAAACAGAATTAAAACCAAATTATTTTGTTGTTGTACACTATTTTGTTGGAGCTGTACACCATTTACTAGTTCATAAACCTGTTGGAAATATTTAATATTGCCTCTAATATTATTCATAATATATTTGCCATATCTTGGCCTAAACCCACTTCTTTTCTGAAAGTAGATCTTGTTTTAATTGATTGAGAGACTCTTTCCATCTGATCACATCTCGGTGTGAGGCACCATTAGGTGCTGGGAGCTTTTTACTGCTTGAAGGAAAAAAAGATCACTGCCCCATCCTGACACTGACAAATTGAGTCCTTTTATTTGTTAGACTTTCAACATAAGACTTGTCTGCCATTTCTATGAAGGAATGTACCGGCTTCAATATCTTTCTCTAAAAAGGATTTGGAGGAAGCAGCACCCCTGCAGGCAAATTCCCCATCATTGATCAGCAGAGCACCTGCCACTGGGGGAGGAGGAGACCCTACCATGATGTCCCTGGACAAAAGCAGCCCTTACTGCACCTTCTAAGCATGTTTAAATGCATTTGTAGATATGTCCCACTTTTATTTATGCATGTCTTAGTTTGGTGTGCTATGAAAACTAACTCAATAAATGTTTGGGGGAGGTGGGGTCAGCCATAATTAAATCAGTTCCACTATACTGTCAGATCAGAGGGATCTTTTCTTTCAACCTGGGGAAATGAAACTATCCTTGGGCTTCAAGCTGTTCTGCAGATGAGAACAAGAGAGCTCTTAGTCTTAATGAATGCTCACAAGTAGCTACAGCTGCTTGAGATTTACAAGAGAGGAAAATCTCACAGACTGAATCCTTCTTCAAGATGCTTTATGACTTTCAGATGAACATTTTTAGTCTTGAAATTCATCTTGGAAAACAGTCCACACACACAAAGTGTGTTTGTCTACACACAAGATGGCTTTGCTTTTCAGATTGCCAGATGATAGCGTATATGCGAAAGAAGAGTGTTTCTGCATCCTTACAAGTGCATGGGTGGCACTTGCTAGCTTCCTAGAGAAAAATTTGCTCTTTAAATTGTTATGGACACATATAATAGATCAATATAAATGATGAAATAAAACTCTGGGGTTTATTCTTGCAAGTCCATGCCAGGGAACATTTCTTGGAATAAGTGATGACATCCTTTTTTCTCTAAAGAGGGATGAAGAGTATTATCTACAGAAAAGGTCAATGCCCTGTTCCCTGGCTCTCCTTGAAAAAATATTTTGAGAAAAAACAGAAGATACTACCCTGTTCAGCTCCTTTCTTATACCTGCGTTTATTTACCTGCTGTGCTGAACCCCTCTAAGGATGTTGATACTCTCTTACATCTTGTGGTTTCCTATCAGCCTTACCTGTGTTAGCTGTGCTGCTTAGCAATAAGCTGCCTAAAACTGTTTTCAGCTTGGGTTTCATAATAAATGTCTAAATAGTCACCCCAGAATTAACCAAAAGCTACAGATCCTTTTCAGTAACCTTCTTTTTCTTTGGTTTCAATAATGGAAATTATTTCCAGCTTAGAAATAGTCACCCTCTGGCTGCAGCACACTTGCTTGCAGGATACTTTGACATCTGTGGGCATATTTCATTCATTATCTCATATTAAACCTAGAGGTGCTATTAAAATCCAATATACTGTGCAACAGTTTTGATCTGCAGGGAGCACTGTGATATTTGTAACAGAAGTGACTGCAAAGAGCATTTAAAAATTAACTGATGTGTCCATTTAAATATTGTTTTGAATTATATCCCTTTGTGCTGTTTTCTCTCCGGTGCAAAGTTTCATTTCTAGTGAATTGTTGGAAAAATAAAACCACCTTATTTCAAGATCTAGGAACTGTGGTCACTTGAGCATGTCTCAACTTATAAGGCTAAGACTGAAGGAACCAGAGTAAAGGGAGAGACAGTGATAAGTAACTACCAAGATGGTATCAGTGAGGAAAGGCTAGCGCTGTGAAATGGGGGCCCTACTTATCTTCTCATATTCATGAAAGACAAATGAAGATGGATGAATATGGCTCATCAGTTTTGTTCTCATCTGCCTCTACAGCTATATTGCAGGTAACATGCTATGCCTGGAAAATAGCAATTTATAGGCTGAGAAACCTTCTTTATAAATTAGAAACTGTTACTTGAGAGGTGTGTTTTACCAAGCTGCTCTAACTTTACAGACATTCACAGCCAGCAGCAGGTTTATTCTTGCGGATAGTTCAGTGTGGTTTCTGTTTTGTTTTCCCTTTGCTGGTTGGGGATTTGATAGCAGCATCAAAGCTAACACATAACCTGCAGTATATAGCATGACCCTCTTCATTTAGCCTCTTTTGCTGTTGTTTCCTCCCTGCAGACAGACTGTTAAATCTGATAAATACATGCATTTGTTCTTAAAAGCTTGTTTCTTTCTCCCAGCTTGCTGGTAAAACATCCCCTTGAAATAGTGGTGCAAAGGCTGCAGCCCAGCTGCGCGGCAAGCGCTGCGTCCCTTGCGCGCCTCTGGTCCTGCCTGCACAGGGGATGCGAGCAGCACTGCCTGAACGGTAGAAATATCAGGGCTTTTTATTTTACATCGCAAACCCTGAAGTGTTGTCTAATACATACTGGAAGGTACCTGGGTGCAGTGTGATGAGGGACGGGTGAGACCAGGACCTGCGGCTTTCCACAGAGTTCAAAGTCTGGGGAAGATATCGCACCTACGTACAGAACTCTTCCAGTTCGCCAAAGAAACCGTGGTCTGTAAACCGAGCACCTAGACCGCTTGTTTGAAAATCAAGGTGAATTCCTTTGGCTATAACGTGGTTAAATTCAGGCCCGTAGTCTTAAAATATGCAACCTTAGCCCTGGAAGTTGTGCACCGTGTGGCAGAACAGTGATCGCATCTGTGGTTCCTGCATTTCCCAGACCCTGACCATAATCTTAACCACAAGCTCTTTGTCTCCCATTTAGACTTAAAAGTAGAGATCTCTCCACCACATCACCAAGGGTAGAAATCACATGTGCAAAATTTAAAGAAAACTAATCCCTTATCTTAAATTCTCTAATTTAGGGGCATTTGTGAGGTTCCAGATTTAGCCACCTACCAGGAAGTGGAGATTTGCTTCTTAAAAATGTGAGTCATCTCTTCTGTGCTGAGGAAGAAGATAGGCGGGTTTCATTCTTTCTCAGTCAACACTGAAATATGTTTTATTTTACAACCACAATGGGTCATCTTACAATAATTTGATAGTTCTGTGACAGTACATTGTCTTTTTTTCTGTTGCAGCCATGTGACAACAGCCATGGCATTGCCAACGTTTCAGTCCCATCAAAAAAAGGCAGAGGCTACCTCTACAAGAGGGAGAGAAAAAATGACTGATAAATGTTGTTTATGTATTAGTTTCATCATGCTGCATTGAATGCTTTTTCATGATTGAGTTGCAGAAAAATGAGCAAGTTAGGAAACTGAGGAGTAGAGGGCATTTGTTGTTTCTCTTTCTCCTGTACAGAGGGGAATGGAGAGGGAAGGCTGTCTGATGATAGTGTCTGCAAATGTCTTCTGGCCAGATACTCCTGAGCTGTGATGCAGACAACATTTACTATGAAAGCCTGATGAGCACATGCTTGATTTTCATGCGTATCATCTCTGTTGGGCACGGTCATGCTGTGACCTTCTAAATAAATAGGTCTTTTTGGGGTAGTCCCAATATATTTGTAATGCAACAGTGATCTAGCTCTGATGATAATAATCAGTTACATATGAATATTAGTGAAGATTGTGACCATGGTTAACTTGCAATGTTTATAACTTTGCTTACAGGTTTCCTAAGGATGGCACTACTATAACTGACATTGATGGCTGTGCTATAGCACTTGTGCTTTTTTATTCTGCAGTGTATCAGTATAGTGTGTCATGGTTTAACCCCAGCTGGCAACTAAGCCCCACGCAGCCGCTCACTCACTCACTTCTGCAGTGGGATGGGAAGAGAATAAAAAGGGTAAAAGTGAGAAAACTCACGGGCTGAGATAAGGACAGTTTACTAGGTAAAGCAAAAGCCACGTGTGCAAGCAGAGCAAAAGCAGGAATTCATTCCCCACGTCGCATGGGCAGGCAGGAGTTCAGCCATCTCCCGGACAGCAGGGCTCCGT
>JANXJC010000098.1:40477144-40506366 GCA_027564655.1 Leptodon cayanensis
ACCAAAACATCCCTGAGTTATCCACACTGTTTCCAGCACAAACCCCAAACCTAGCTCCATACTAGCTGCTATGAAGAAAATTAACTCTCCCAGCCAAAACCAGCACGTGCAGTAACCATTTGATGTGATGTGTATACAAAGGTGCCTGATGCTCAGTATTGTTCGATTAGTTCAATATAGCTATTCTTGGATTTATTCTGATTTTGTTTGCTTCCCCCAAAAGATGCAAAAGCGTTTGGGGAACTTGACGGTTGAAGCAAAAATTGCCCTTGGCACTTTCTAATCCATGGTGGGCAAAGGAAGTCAACGTTACTGAGGATGTTTTGATCCCCATCAGTTTCCCCTTACAGGATAAACATGAAAAGATCCCCATTATTGTCATGTTAATTTGTTCACAACTTGATCCAAAGCCCACTCCAGTAAATGAAAGTTCCTGTTCTTTCCTATTTTCAATTACTTTGCATAAAGCTGGCAGAACCGTTTTTCCCAACGCAGAAAGATACAGCAGCTCACCCCCCAGGAAAGGAAGTTTTCAGTCACTACATGAAGGTTTGGGAAAAGGCTTGAAAAGGCGGTTTAAAATACTGGCAAGTGATTAACTGAGCTACTGCAAAGTTAAAGATGATATGGTGGTAGGAGGTTCCCATCTGGACAGATGCTATTGGAGATGTGCACCTACTCCGTGTGTATTCTCTGTGTCATCTGTGTGCTTTGCTAGCTCTTCTATTTGTTCAGTTGCCAGAGTAACTTTTCTTTTTTTTTGAGGTGCGCGATTTTAGCATCTTTGAAAAGTTCATTTATTGCCTTAGTAACAAATTTTAAGTTGTCTTATTACGTTTAACGTATGTGTTGACAGAAAGAATTTTCTTCTTGATTTGTGCCAGCACAGGTTGTTGGTCTTTCTTGCACAGAAGAATGGTGTGCAGAGACCAACAGAGTTTGCATATATTACCCGCTTGCATTTATTTTGAATAAGATTTATTTATTTATTTTTCACGAAGAATGAAAATATACACACTAATGTCTGCATGGATGCTAACTAGAGGTATTTATGTGATGGAACATTATTCTTTAAAATTGTATTAGTCCTGTAAGACAACGTTGACTCTTTGTGGACAACTTATTGGTTCCTAATGTGTCTTTCTTCAACCTCCTGCTGCGTTGGGTTCAACAAGGTTCCCAGTGCAGTCCCTCAGCTGTCTTCATCACTCCTCCTGAACACCTTGGTCCTGGATTGCACACTGGTTCTAGACATTTGGCCCTATATTTCACACCGCTTCCCACTTTGTGCTGCAGTCTACACAAGCGGGGTCTAAGAGTGGACGTGGATTGCTGTCTCCAGTCCCAGATTTTAGCTTGTTCACTTGCACTGGTATAAGCTATGTTGGGTTGGGTTGGAGGTCCAGCCAGCTCAGTTGCTTGCCCACTCCCTTCCTTCCCGATCACGCAGGAGCTCTTTCCTACGCTTGTTCATCCTTGTTGCCTTTCTCTGAACCTTTTCCAGTACTATGTCCTTTTTTTGGAGAGGGAGCATATCTAACTTGTATAGGCAAGCCATGGATTTATATGTAATAGGATGATTTTCATCATCTCTATTCTTTTCCGTTATTATTCTTTTTTCTTTGCCCAACCTTTGATTAGCTTTTCTGACAGCTGTTGAGCACTGAGCTGAAAACCCTGAAGTCTCAGTCTGAGTCAGCTCAGTGTACATCATTTCAAATGTGAAACGGGGATCATTCTGCCAGTATGTATCCCTTCTCATTTCAGTATGTGACTATATTGAACAGCACTCGTCCCTGTGGAACGGTAATGGTGACCTCCATCCTTTGCAAGATCCAATCGCTAATTCCTACCATAGGTTCCTGCCTTACATATGTTATCAGTGCCAGACCCTACGCCTCTGTGTCACAGCTATGTGGCTTCCTTAAAAGCCTTAGCTGGAGCACTTTGTAAAAAGCTTCCTGGAAATCCAAGAAGACTACATAATCTGGACAACTTGGTCTCTGTTAGTCTGAACACAGGTGTAGTGAGCCTTGCAGCTTACTCTACTGTGCTGCTGATCATGTGAATTGTCTATTGTGCGTGCATGTTCACAGAAATTAAGTATCCACAGTCAAATATGTTTCATGGATCACCTAACGTGACCACTCAAGGCTTCCCCCAAACTCTAGGGCTGGCCTTGTGGCACTGCTTCATTTCATATCGCAGTGTGGTTCATGGTGCGGTGCAGTGAAACCTTCGGGTAACAGAAGTCCTAGCTCTGCAGGGAGTGTCTAAAGGTAAACTCATATGGATAGCTTGGTACCATTTGAGGAAACTTTTTGTAGTGTAAATCACATCATTCTGCATTCGCCATGTGACACTACTGTCCTGTTGCCTGTTCTCTTTGAAGTTTGACTGTTTTCCTGGCTATAGTCTGTTCTAGCTGGGAAATTGCTGCCAAAAGCCACTGTTAAAACAGTTTCTGTTGAAGCATTTGGCAATGGTGCAGTGAAAGAATTCACCAGATTTCCCAATTTTCTTTGTGTGACTGAATATGAACCCATGATTTCTTGGCACTTTACGTGAAATGCTTTTTTTCCCCCTTCTTCTCCTTGCCATGACATCTTATATGTGAAATCCTCAGATTCAGTAAGGAGGCCAGAACACTCTACATAGTTGGAGCATGGGTAGATGAAGGTAATGTGTAGGCTGAACCCCAAAGTCCTCAGGAAATTAAGCTGTAGTTTTGTTATAATTGGTGATTTTCGTTGAAGTGCCTATAATTAGGATATCATCCATCTTTCAGTGGCTTTATTAGCGTTGGCAGCTTCCTTGGGGCTGTAGACAGGCCAAGTACCACTGCGTTGATGTATTGCCCTATTCTGCAAAAGTCTGTGAGCATTTCCCATCGCTTCAGTTTCTCTACACTGAGTGACACTTTTCCTCTCAAATAGTCCCATCTGGCAGATGGGAGCAATAGGAGATGAATCTGATTTTTAAGATGTAAAAACATCCATGAAAACAAACAGTCTAAACAACCCAGAGTTAATTGGGTCACCGTTGCAGGATCTCCGACGTAGCGACAGATCCCTCGGGAGAAGCTGTCACAACACAGGGTGCTTTGCTGCGGGAGCAATGATCTGCAGAGACTATTCTCATCCTCAGAAAGCACCTGGGGAAGTGCAGGCTTCCCAGAAAGTGTTGGTTTTGTTTTGTTTTTTTTTTTGTTTGGTTGGTTTTTTTGGTTTGGGGTTAGGTTTTTTGGTTTTCTGTTTTGGGGTTTTGGGTTTTTTTTTAATATTTTGGGGTTTTTTAGGGCTTCCCAGGTGTTGGTTTTTCCTTTTTTTAAAAGTTTATTTAAATAGGGAGAACTTAAATGTAAGAGAGCTTAAATCACCTTCTTTAAATATAGCAAAGTAGTCCTGAAAAATTTCCTCAAATAAATAATGTGTTCTGGGCTATATTGTTCCTTTAAAATACATTATGCAAGACATGATGTATGACATCAGAAGTGTAAACATACAGCATGGATAATCATGAGGAAAATCTATCAGATGAATCCTAGAGCTGGTCAGAAACTTTGGAAACATGGAAAACTGACTACTTTTTTTTTTTTAACTTTTTGACCACATGCAAACCCAAAACAAAACAACGAAGAGGGGACAAGGGCTGGTGATGTTTCCAACCAATAATCTCTTGGTTTGGGATAGTTTTAGAAAATCTTTAAAACGTTGTAAATTTAATCTCTTTTGATTTTTTTTTTTCTAATCTCTTTCTAAAAAAAGCAGGCATTTCTTCATTGGAAAAGATTACTTCAGCACTGGCAGATGCGTACAAATGGCAGAGTAATACAACTCCACTGTGCATCTGTATCTTCCTACATTAATGTTTGTTGTTGAATGCAGTTCACTTTTAATTATGTACTGCTTTCTTCTGCACTGCTCGTTTTTAGAATTGCTCTTTGCCCTAGAAGCTTAAATCCGAATATACTAATATTCACTCTAATGTCTGATGCTTATTCTGAGGCTTTAGTATGTAGAACTAGGTGAAAAATACTTCTTAAAGAGTGCCATCAATCTCCACAATCACCCTGTATTTTCCTAGGATTTTTTCCTAATCTCTTTCTTTCATCATACAGAAATCTGGAGTCTCAAAAATGTTGCTTTTCATTCCATCATATTTACTTCCCCTCTATGAAAAATAGGTTTTTGTCAGAGCCTACCTGAAGCTGAAAAACCTGCTTCCATTGTGTATGGAGTTGGTGATCAGGTTCAACATACCAGCCTTTGATGCAGGAACAGGGCTTGTCTGGATTTGGCTTCTGAGGGAGCATCCTCTTCTTTAAAGTCTTGGATGAAGAATTGGAGAAACCACCCCTCCCATGGTCACGGATGTATTCTATCTTTCCTATGTCCAGGAGATAATTAACAATTTTGGAAAACAATTTTAAGCGACACTGTTTTATTCTTATTTGGGATGCCATTTTTGCTTATACCCTATTGATCAAGAAATACAAGCGAATGTTGTCTTGGTAACCTTTGCAAAACACCGCGTTGTTACCCTTTACTCTGAAGACTGGGACTGTATAAAATCCCATTTTTCTCTTTGAGTGTGTATTTCTAACCATTATTAATCAATAGCTTCGGTAGCTCTGCAGAATTCACACTAGCATCTCTGGTTAAGGGGCTTTGAACTGCTTCTAGATTTGCATGCCTCTGTTTTTTTTGGTGGTTTTGGTAACTTACCTTTCCTAATATGGGGAACTAGCCAAGAAACCTTTTCCAGTGTATGTATAAGCAACCCACCGCTCTGTGCTGTACCCCTTGTGCTCGTTTCCAGGATGCCCACAGAGTTGGGGTGTCAATCAGAGCACCTAAAATTAAAGTGCAATTTGGGTAATGTCTTTCCTTTGGTCTTTTTTGTCTTAGAGAAGGAGGTGAAATATAGTATTGTCTTTGCATGTACAGTTAAGACAGGTCTCTGTCTCCCTCCCTCTGTCTTTCACTCTCCCCTTCAAAGGAAAACAAAACAGAGAAGGAAAAAAAAAAAAAAAAAGGCAAAGGAGGTAGTGCAGCCTAGGCAGGAGGCTGCTGCCCTCTGATGGTTCCCGAGGCGAACAGCCAGGAGGAAAGTGGTTAAGGAGCAGCTGAGAGGATCCCCCTTATTTTCCAGCAAAAGTCTCTTGCAAGGCCCAGGAGCAGAACCCAGCTGTTTGACTGAACAGGCTGAGCAGGAAAGGATAACTCTGAATGTCCTGAATTACTGCTGAGAATGCTGTTTTGTGGGGTTTTATTTCCTTATTTTTCAGTTCCTTTTCTTCTGAGAGGTCACTTTGATGTGGTTTGACCGCCGCAGGTAACTGCTCCTCCAGCAGCAGAAGCCCGTTGATGCCTGGAGTTCATTGCCCTGAGATAACTGGGTGCATCAGCACTGCTTATAGAAATATCTGTCACCACCACCTACGTCCTGTCACTTAGAAAGGTGAGTTTCGATTCTTCTCTTCAATGTTCAAGGATTTGCAGCTGCTTTATTAAAAAAAAATAAAGAAAAAAAGAAAAGACAACCAGGCTGCGATTTACCAAAGAGCCTAGACGTGTGTGTGACCCCGCAGCATCTGAGCAGAGCCATTGCCCTTGGAGTTAAACAACTTGGCCGGCAGTGTCGAAGCGCCTGCCGCTCCATCCCCACAGGCAGCTCTCCTCCTCTGCCCTTCGGTAGGACGAGGTGAAGTTTTAGCCTTAGCAAAATGTGCGGGGAGAAGAGCTGTAGGTGTTTTTAATCACGGTGTGCAGCTCACTGGGCTCAGCTTGGAGCTGTGCCCCTCGGGGAGCGTTGCAGAGAGCAGGAAGGTCTCTCTCGTGGCCTGTTTGGACTCTGTTTTATAAGCAGAGCTTTTCTCTTTGAACTAAGTTTTGACACTGATCTATTCTCATTTTGAAAAGGCCTCCGGCTCTATTACCCAGCTAAGACAACGTGCACATACCTGATCCTTCCTTCTGGCTTTCCTCTGGGAAGCTGCTCCCTTCTCCCCCAGTACTGCTTTGCAGTGATAATATGAAGAGGTATCACAATATCCTCTCCAAAAGATGACTTTAAAGAGATCCTAACTGAATGCCATTGCAATTCTTACCTAGATTCCTTTTAAAAGACACATGAGTAGACAGGAGAGAGCTGGGATGATCCCTGAAATGTGACTACTAGCTTGTGCCCATCCTTTAGAAGACTGAATGAGAAGCTCACCTAGAAGCATTGATGACAAAAATTATCCAGAAACGGGACACTAAAACTGAGGATAAAAGCTTTGTTTCTGTCCTCGCAGTCGTTTTTTCCAAGCAGGGATTCCTCTGGGATGTTTGTGCCCCAGTGCTCCCTTCCCCATTAACCGCACATCGCGTGAAACTCAGCGTGCATCCCATGCCGTGCTCTGTGTGCCCTTCGAGGGGCCTGTAGGAAGTATTTATCTGGTGGAAATGCTGCCAGCAAAACAACCTGATGAAACCCCATTCTAAGTGTGGGACAAAAGATGCCTGTGGTAAAGCCTAACAAAATCCTAAGCGCTCAGGACCGTGTTGGGAGCAGGTTTTAGAGCTTCTCGTGCATGAAGTTGACCTGTGCTCCATGTGGGACTTGCCTCTGTTCGAGAAGGGGGAAACTCCTCTGCGATTTGACTGCTGGGGGCTCTGTTACTCATACTGGAGCAGCATGAATATGTGCTTCACCAGCAGTGCTGAAATTGTTGAAATTCTTTACCTAAGAACCCCAAATTTTAGCTCAGGCTAACAAGCGCGTTGGCAGGAAGACAGCCACCATGACTTCGGGCACCGCCGCGGCTTCCGTCGCTGTCGCAGGCGTGCTGTAGAGCAGAACCTCCTCCGCCTCGGTGCTCTCCCAGCGTCCCTTCTGAGCTTTTGAAAACTGAGTCGTGGCTTTAAAGCAAAGGTTTTAGCAGGTGAGAAGTGGAAGGGCAGGGAGGAGCTGTTGATCGGCTCATTTCAAAGGCACTGGCAGTACGTGTGCTTTCCCAGTTTACATCATACCTCTGCGTTTTTCCTAGCGTGTGACAAACCAGGTAATACCATTTTACGCAATGTAGCTTCGTGGCAGGCAGTGTTAGGTGAGCTCACGCAGAGAGAAGGTACCTGAGTAGTAAAAAGTACAGCTGCTAGGTCAGGGAATATTGAAAACCTGGTGCAACATAGGTCTGTCTTATCATGAGAATAAAATGCTCACGTGTGTGCCAGTCTAAAGCTCTCCTGTACATTTTTGTGCCATAATTCTTTGAGCTGCCTTACGTTGGAGTAGCTGTCCCAAAGGCTTCACCTGGAGAAGGGACTCGGAGAAAAAGCTGCAATCGTGCATTTTGCACCAGGTTAATGGGGCGGAAGGTGATGTCACGGGGGAACACTGCTGTGCTGTCCCGTGGTGATCCTGGTTTCAGGTTCTCCTCCCTTTCATGCACAGTCCAAACCCTCCATGGGACTGTAAGAGTAATATTTATTTTTAATTCTCTGATACTCCTATAATAAAAATCATTACTGTGTTGGCGATCCTGTGCTTGATTTAGAACATTGATTGTTAATTCTGGCAGTCACTACCAGCAGAGATTTTTAAATAGCAGGAGCCGGATGACTCTTTAGCAGAATAGCTCCTGGGGGACAGGGATTGGTTTTATTGACGGAGTCTCTTTTGCCTGTGGGTAACAGCAAAGCTGCGCTGGCTCTTTTTTTCTGTAATTGTGAAGTTAACTAGCTTCTGCCATGCTGTCAAGTAGATATGCCTACATCAAAAATTATTGCATTTGCCTGCTGTGAGGTTTGCAGTGTGTCTTACTAAATGTTTTCAGCTGCTGCTAAACATTAAGGTAACTGATAATTTACAGGGTATTGAGGATCTTCTGTGTTTTCAAAGAAAAAGCTGCCTTTATTCAGCATTTCTACAGCTGTTGAATTTGGTGTAACTTTTATCCGGTGTGAAACTCTCCCAGTGAACCATAAAGCTAAAATAGATCTTGCATAAATAGGAAGCAGAGCTTCTGAGGCGGGAATGTTGTCATGGCTTATTATCAAGTAATGCTATATATGACTATTTTAAAGTCTGTTAGTTCAGTCATGATCACTTTAGTAGAAGCATCCAAGTGACTGACTTAGCCAGAGCAAAGTAAGTCACTTATTTAGTTGGAGCAACTCTTATGGATGGGTCAGCATGGATTGGGAGCGAGGGACTGCCTTGGATTTCTCCTTTGGGGAGAAAGAGAAGGAAAAGAGACATTTTTATGTCCATCAGAGGAGGGAGCAGAGGGGAGCTGCTGGCTGCCTTGCCGGATAATCCTCCTCTTGTTCCTCTCCAGCTGTCAAACTCTGGCAGCAATACCGGCCCCGAGTCATGGGTGCCCAAGCGTGTTGCAAATGGAGAGCGTGGAGCGTGCAGAATTCACCCCGCTCGGCTCTGTGCGTGCAGCGCACCGTGGTACGGGGCGGGTGCTGCTGCCCAAAGTCATACCCAAACACCACGGCCACTCACCCTGCTGCTTGTTCTCCCCTGGTGCTGGCTCCGTCGGCCGGAGCCAAAACCGCTCCTGGCCCTGTTCGCACCAGATCTCCTGTTTTTCTACCAAAAGCCTGTGCGGGGTTACCAGCGGTGAGCCAGGCAGGCAGCAGAAGCCATGCCTGTAGCTACTGGGCTCGAGCTCGTTTTTCGGCGTTTCGTAGCCACCTTCAGATCTGAGGTGCAAGGCGTGGGGAGCACATTGCACGCGTCGTGCCACGGCGAGCTCGGAGCTGGGACCTTGGGTGCTGGAAGGAGAATTCATCTTTCAGCTGGTTTCAGCCTGGATCCTTCCCTTGACCCCATCAGACACAGCTCCTGGTGAAAAGTAACACGCTTCAACTACTGGCAAGTGATGAATGTGTAAAATTACCCCGGGTTTAGATAAGATGGGAGCTTGATTTTTTTCTTTCAAGAGTGCATCAAGCTGACAGAGCAAGCTTTTTTCCTTTTTACCTAAGGGTAAACTGCCAGAATTTGTCCTCATTAAGAGGATAAGTATACTGAACACAGCTCCATTCATTTCAAAGGCTGCCTGGTTGGCAAAAGCCAGACCAATTGCTTTTTGATAACCTAAAACCTAAATGCAAGGTTGGATTATGTTGCATCCTTTCTCTTTTTTTTCTTCTCTCTTTTTTTTTTTTTCTTCCCCTAGTAGAAGTGGCTGTCACCCAGATGCGCATTTCCTTCTTACTGAGCTTTTGATTCAGCAAACGGATACCCGAACGTTTTGGCTTCCTGTTTGTCCATCCCACATATTTGCCTGCCAGGGCCAGCCCCATCCTGGATGGCTCCTGGGCAGTCTTCTCTCTTTTTGAGAGATGGGTAATACCAGAGCTCTCATATTTTGTAATTTAACTTGGAGCAGGTGCTTCCAAACCCCGGCAGTTACCTGATAACTGACCTTTTTGTGGCCTCGTTATAAAATTCAACAATCCCCACGGCACACAGAGCTTTGCTACCGTTTTACAGACCTCTCGTGGCATTTGGGGGGAAACCTAGGGAGAGAAGTTCGCGACAATTTTCTGCGTTCTCTTCTCCTCCGTGCATCGCCCCGCTGGCCTCTGGCGGCTGCTGGCCCCGCGCTTCCCCTGCAGCCTGGCCGAGGTTGGGTGCGTTCATCCGCGGGGGGACGCGCGGCTGCTCCTCGGGGCACGGGGGCTCGCTACGGCGGGACGCTGCCGCCTTCCTCGGCCTCATCGCCGCCTGCTAAATCGCCGTCAGCAACGTCTGCCAAGCTGACACCGTTGCACGAAGCGGAAAGCATGTAGCGTGGGGCAGAGAGGATCGTTTTGAGCTCGAGAAGGAAAGGCCTGTCTTTAATTTGAAATAAAGCGTTCGGATGAAGAATATCAAGGTAGCCTTGTTAGTCGCCTGCAACTTCAACTACTGAAGTTGATTATTTTAGTGTTGTAATGATTTTGATCCATAGTTCACATCAAATCGGATGAGCTCTCGCTACCCAGTGACTTTCCGGTGACATGTGTCTCCGCCGCTTCGCAGCCGTACCTGTCAGCAGGCGAGCATAAGGTCTCTCGAGACTTCCAGACTGATTTTTGACAGAGCCACATGGTGCAAACAGGCACACGGAAGTGGGAATGTTTGGGGTTTTGGTTTTGGTTTTTTTTTTTTTTTTCCTCAGCTCTTGTATGGCAGTTAGTACTTCAGTGCGATAGAAATGCCCAAGCAACAGTAAGCTGCTGCTTTTCAAAGCAGGAGCCCTTGCTCCTCCGGTATTATTCTATTACTTCATATGATTTTATTTCTCTGCAAGCAAGTGCCTGATATAAGTGTAATTGTATTGTGTGATGGATGCTGGCTGAGTACAACAGTGACAGATGCATGCTGAAACTGTGTGAAAATTTTTGCAGCCAAAGCAAAACTGGCAAATGTTTGACTTTCCGCCAGCTTAGCTCGCGGGTGCACAATATCTGATGATTTAACTGCAATGTTTACAGCACCAAAAAGCAGTTCTAGGCATGGTTCTTGTCAGCAGTGAGGAGCAGATAACATCTCTTATTTCATTGACCTATGCTGCCCCTCAAGTCTTAGAAACTCTCTTTTATTTTTTTCCCCACTCTGCCCTCATCATACTTTTAGTCAAATTCTTAAGCAGGAAAAGCCCTCTGCTTTGATTCCTTTGAAACAGCACAGCTGCATAAAGTATTGGGCACCCGAAACTTTATTTTTTTAATATAAATAGTAAGAGTCACCTCTTATATCTTCTCATCCCCTTTTCAGAAATGCTTTTTCATTTCCTCCATGAGCATCTCTTGCATCATAGGACAGTTACTGTGAAAATCATATTGTAAAGGAAAACCAGGTGATAAAAAAAATTGTTCTCCTAGCTGCAGAGGTGAGGAGCAAAGGAGCAGAAGGGGCTGACCACCGTTTTGCACGGTGCACTTCTGGAGCATGTGCACTAATCATCATTTTGCACGATGGCATCTGTCCTAAGGTCACATTTCTCTGCTCGCCTTCCCTTGGCGGGGCAGGAAGGGAGCTCCCCGCTTCTGTGCATCTCTACAGTGGTGTGTCTTCGTGTGCATATTAAATACTAATTAACCTGGGCATAGGGATGGTATTGGCCATAAATGATTGCTAATAAAGCCCACTATTTGGCATTTGTGTTGGGGCAAAATGCCAGCCTGGCGTAAAGGGTGGGAAAGCAGACGGCCACGCCTGCTCAAGGTGCAGCTTTGCAGTTTGCTGCGATCAAGAGTCTATAAATAGCCTGAAACAGGGTTTTGCCAATGTTTCTACACGTGAACAACTTGCAGATACTGGGCTCCTGTGCTGCCTTGTGTAGACCATGGCTCATCCTCGTGCTGCCCTGTCTGCCACCCCAGCCACGGACGAAAGCACGGACCAAAGGAAGCACGGAAAGGGGTCGGTGCTGTTGCTCTCGGCAGGTTTGACGTGAAGGTGAGTTTCTGTAGGTGCTCGCGCTCCTGCCCGTGAACGGGAGCCTGCAAGCCTGCCCGTGGTCACTGGGGCAGTGCCGTAGGGACCTGCAGGAGAAGAGCGCTAAGCAGGGAAAGGACAGCAGTTAAGAATTGCAGGACAAAATGAAGCACCAACACCTTAGTGACCATTTTTCATCATCCCCAAGGTTCCTGGCGTTTGCGCTGTTTCTTCCCCTCGAGATCCCAAATTACATACACAACCCAAATGATGTCTCTGGCCCTCCCATCCAGCCCCGAAGGGCGAAGCAGAAGTGCGTTCGTGGCGCGCTGATGTTGGCGCATCCCTGCGGAGAGCCGGGGCAGCCACCGCTGCTCCAGAAAACCCAGAAAGCAAAGGTGGGAACCAGCCCCTCTGCGCTGCGTGGGCAGAAGGGTGGCAGTCTCGGAAAAGCGGTGGTGATGGTAGGGAGAGGAGGAACCCTTCTGGGAGCGTATTTTCCCTGCTGTGCCTCCAGGGAAGAGCGGAGCCGTAAAATGCATAAGGTCTGTTCCTATGGGACAGCGCTGGCATCACGTGCTTTGGGTCTTATCTACTCCGAGGTGTTCAGGCAGCACATTTACCAACGGGAGCTTGTAAGTATTTCACTAATACCTAACATAAAGATAAAATCAAATTGCTTTGAAGACACAATAGGCTATTTTGTTCATTGAACTATACGCACAGCTTCAATTTGAATGGAAATGATCAGCCGTGATTGTCCATATTAAATATTCATTTTTCTTTACATTCTCTTTTCAGTGGTATCCTTAAAACAGAATGACATCTTTTGGTGCATTTTCAATGGGTCTTTCCTGTTCTTTCTTCTTAGAATATCTTTTCAGTGGTATCCTTAAAACAGAATGACATCTTTTGGTGCGTTTTCAATGGGTCTTTCCTGTTCTTTCTTTTTAGAATATCTTGCGTGGTCATAGAAATATATGATGATGATAGAAGTAATGTTCAGAAAAATGATGAGCAGCATGATCCAATATGAATATCCATAAGCGTGTTCAGATTTGATATGCGTCTGCAGAAAAGAAAAACATCCATAGGCCAATTCTACAGACAGGCCATTTTCTTCTATGTTCACAGGGAAAAGTATCATGGCTATAAGTATGAAGATTCCTAGAAAATACAAATACAAATGTTGGAGATGAAACTGTACTATTATTTATGTATCTAGCTGTAAATATTCTACTTAAATTGGTTTGAACACCTGGACTGAGACAAAGATTAATCTAGTATTTTCCATTAGTAAAATATGAGGGCATTTAAAGGACTTTTGTCCCACCTAATAGTGTCTGCCAGGTGTTTTGAGATGGACAACTATATCTTCTCCTAAAATTAACAGATTCTCACTGACTGTTCTTAGTTAAGGCCTTTTAATGTAATTTTTTTTTTCACTGAATTTAGTGCTGGTGAGTATAATATATTCACCCCTTGGGTGATTTGCAGAATGCCTATTTGATTTGAGCCCAAATTCACAGGGTGTGCAGCATCACAACTGGATAAAACCCCGAGCAACCTGGTCTACATTCAGGGTTGGCCCAGCCTTGCTCAAAAGCTTAGGCTTAGAGACCTCATGTTGTTTCCAACCCAAATTACTCAATGACTACTGTGATGAGCCAAAATGAGATGTCTTACTACATCTGTATCTATTTCCTACAGCCTTCCGAATCTAAATGGAGTTCAGTTACTTTGACATTTAGCTAATTAAAGCTTTTACATTTCTACTTTCATAGTGCTAATGGAGGTACAATCTCTGAACACTGGTAAAAATATTTCTATTCCTTCCCCCTGGGTACACCATCCTACAGATGTTCCCACTGATGCAGGTTCAGTTTTTTTCAGGAGAACACTGGACTTTCAGGTCATCTGGTAGGAGAATTAGGAACCTTCAAGACACACTCGCCATCAAATGATGTATGATTTTTCATAAAAATATGCCCACGGCAAAATAGACTTCCAGGTCATAGCACTTACAGGGCTGTAAAAAGTAACCACAATCCTCAGTCAACACGGGGATTTACTTTCTCACTAATATTTATGTTGGCAAGCCAACGGTCCTTTCATTTCAGGTCAAAGCTTGCAGATTCAGGCTGCGTAACGAGTGCTGGGCTCAGGAAACGAAAAACTTTCTCATGTGATGAGACAATGACCTGCTTGTCTCAAAAGTTGAATAATTGTCTAAGCCAGGCTTTTGCTCACTTTTCTTATTGTGTTTCAAGGCATCCACAGCTGTTTCAGCATCTATCTTTATACGCTGTGTTAGCCGTGGCTGGAGAAAAAGGGTTGGGTTTCACACCCCCACCTGTACTTGCTATGATTAAGACTACATTTATCTATACAATTCCCTTTCCACCAAGGTCTGATTTTGGCAAAGGCAGCTCGCAGAGTGCAGCCCCAGGACAGGACCGCGCTGCTGGGGACATGGCTCAAGGGAGAACAAGGTCCTGCTCCACCAGCAGAACATCTTCAGACCTGAAGAGCTTTTGAAGGACAAAATGCTAATGCTGAAGTACACTGTAATCAGATGTCTTTAAAGAAAGTTTTCCGAGTTCAAACCTATTATTAGAGGAACGCATAATCCCCCTGAGACGAATTGAGTGTCAGAGCTGAAGTCATTACCATGGCAAGATGAGGAGGGTTGGAAGGTGCGTTAGGAGCAGCCAGGCTCAAGTCTACAGGGTGAATGAAGGGTTACACCTCCAGGGAGCTGTTTGACAGAGTTCACAGCTCGAATAACTCAGCGTCTCTACCATTTTTGTCTGCTTAGGGAATGATAAAACTTTTGTTCTGTGAAAGTGTTTTTTGCAGAAGGAAATAAATTTTGCGATGACTCAGTCCTCCTAACGGCCACCCTCTGCCATGTTAATGCTGTTGTGGCTGTATTTCATTCAACGCATTTTTCAGAAATGAAGCTAAAGTCCATCCTATAGACTAGACCTGAGAGGCCTAATGTGGTATGTAGGTAACCCAGCAACAAATATGCTACAAATACCATAAAATAGTGACGTAAGGCCTTTAAGAGGTTACAAATTGCACTGTAGTCACATCCAGTGCATACTTTTTTGTTACGGTTTTGTTCTGTATTTGTCAGTTTACTCTATTCTTCTCGATGTGCATTATGCATGAAATGATGCTACAGCTGTTGGGGCTTTTTCAGTTCCATTTCTGCTGTCAGTGAATCCAGATTCCTACTGCTCGATGGTGTCACTTCAAGTACATAATACTATTTTACCGGTACTTAAAATATCCCAGCAGACATGGTTAAAAACCAAAACCAACTGAACAGAATACTTTTCCAAGTGTTTCCTTTTATAGGTATATATTTCTTAATCTTGCAATCAATGAGAATACAGTATTCATCCCTACGGTGGGCAGAAAGCGGTCCGCATGGGATGCGTTACTCACCGCATAAGGAATTCCAGGTATAGACTCCGATGGGTCCCAAAAACGTCTGGTAGGGATTACTGACAGCGTTAGTGCAGGTAAATCCAGAACTCAGAAGGGAACTCAGTAAGCTGAGAACCAGAATCACGATAATCGCAATGATCACGCTTTTCGCCTTGGTGTTGCTCAGGTTATCTGCAACTGAAATACAGCGGCTCAGCATTGATAATCAGCATTCCCAGCACAGTCCGGTGGGCATGGATGACAGTTTGACTTACTGACGGGTACCTGGTTGTAATTAAAAGCTAATAACCAGAGATTTGGCTGATCTGTAGAGATTGGGGTGTAGCAGGAACAGTAGGTTTGGACACAGCACATGAACCCAAATCTGTAAATGGGATGAAGGTATGTTAGTCTGAAATAAGTGCATGTCTGCTAATCCTGCAAGCACACAAAGTTCTTGGGCATCAGGCTGGGTAGTAAACTTCTCTTCCTTAATATTTCTGTAAATATTTCCTCTTGGCAAGGCCAGACAGAAATTTTATGCCTAAGACCGATCAGAAAGCTAGGTTTTCCTCTGCCCATCGTTCCTGAGATGTCTGGTAATTTCTACAGGTGCCCGATTTAAAACTTGGCTCCAATTGTAGACGATTTCCTTTTAATACAGCAGCAGTCCCCCTCACATGGAATAAATCTGACAAGGGGAAAAGCTTTTAAAAGTCCAGCAAAACTGTTAGCCTGGAAGGGTCAGGTGCATTTGTAGGACAAACGTATCTGAGCATGGTCTGTCACAGACAGATGAAGCATGCTTGTCCACTGAGCTGGTGTTCGTGCCCTGACTAGATCTGTCTCTTGCCGTGTCCTGCAGGAAAAAATTAGTGGAGACAGTACTTGCTCCCTTCTTTTACAAGAAAGGAGCAACTCCTGCCTTTTTTTCCCCGGGAGGACTGGGTGCACAGAGTGCTTTGGCTCCCAAGGGGCCACGCTTCATGCTCACAGCTGGTGGCTCTGGGCTCGGCAAGGGGACAAACGTGGGCTCCCGAGCTGCCGGCTCAGCCCTGCGCTCGGGGTCTCCGCTCCCGAGGCCACGCGTCAAGGAGTCGCACATCTTACCATCAAGCATGCTGGCACTTCTCCTTTTTGCTCCAGCCTCCTAGAGTTGGTGCCCATAGATTGTTGCCTGGTGTGTTTTCTGTAGCTATACGCGTGGTTAGCCATATATACATGGCACATATAGTCAACCCCTCCAGGACTGTAATCAATTTTATTGTTTTTGCCTAAATCCTTCTAGTTATTTGATATGTTGCTGATAATAAGAGACGCAAATGTGAATGCAATGTAGTCAAAGTGTAATTGCAGTATAGCTGTGTTGAAATGTATTATTTTCCTCCTTTCAATCGAATGATTGAAAAGGCAGCTATAATGTGCCTGTGGCTGCCTTACCCTATAACAAACATGACGACAATGTTTTCAAGCTCTGTTCAAATGGGTGTTGTGATAGACAGCCATCTGTAGGAAAACTTCCTTTCTATGCTGCTTTTAATACAGAGCCGTTACTGCAAAGTATCCCGTTAGTGCATAAATTGGAGAAATCATAGCAGAAAAAACAGTAAAAACCCCATAAAAAGAAAATGAACACTCATAACCAAAAGAAGAGCTATTGGAAATAAATGAAAAGGAGAGCTTCTCTCTTGCTTTATGTAATATTCCTGGTAGGAGTTAATTTCTGTTTGAGGAAATGGCAGGTAAGGATGCGTTATGGAAATTAGTTGTAAATTTAAGCAATTCTGGTAGAAGAATAGGAAAGACAGGCATTCAGGAGACATCGCTCAATTAAATGAAAGTGAGCATACTGCCACTTGTACCATGCACTTGCGCTGATGTAGCCTTACTGCTTGGGCATTGCCTCATTCAAGAAATAAGTCTGGAGCCAAATCAGACAGGTTTGTGTAATTTCCCTCTGGCAGCCTCACTTAATTTTATCACTCGGAACATCTCCAGAATTGACTGGCTGCACCTATTGCACCCCCTAATTGATCTTGTTTATCTCCGACAGTGAACCACGATTTAGGGGATGTAATTTTGTCAGACTCTGCCTGTTGTAAGCATGCCTGCAACAGCACAAGGCTAAAGGTTTTAAATAAAATGCTGTTTTCATTGCAGCAGTTCTTGTTTTGTTGTTGTTGGTTTTTTTTTTTCTAAATAAAGCAGTCTGTGCAAACTGAAGGAATCTACAGTAGCTGATCTACTTGAATGGGATCGATAGTAACCCACAGCTGGATAACCTCTGCATCAGTGTAAAATAACCTAATTTCAGAAAGAAAGCAGAAGTTTTTGCCTTTGCCAGGTCTCTCCTTAACTTCCTGTACCTTCTTTTTTTTTTTTTTTTCGTCTTTAACTCTTGTATGGTTGGATAGAATTTGCCAGACTTTTACTGACCTGAGTGTGAATGACATCCAGCTGCCAGCCTGGAGGTCTTTTCTAAGTAGTGTTGATCTGGCAGCTTTTATGAGGTCTATGATCACTTATGACACATAATCAATTGTTCATTTAAAAAACAAACAAACCAACCCCCCCCCCCCAAAAAAAAAACAAAACAAAACCAAAATACATTTCAACATAGCTTTCTATTTTTCAGGAGATCCCATAGCATGTCTGGAAACTGACGATAACATTAATGAAGTTTCAGCAATTTTCAAGCACTTGTCATGTATTTTAAAAGTCAGAAAGCTAATCGATTCTTCTCTGCTATAGCAAATTTCTAAGACTTCCTCGTGTGCTGTTGGCCTTGCTGGTTGCCAACAGCCAGGTAAATCCTGACTTTATAGGACTCTCTGGGTGTGCCTCTTCCTGCATGCCGCTCACAATTTTTACGTGTTTGGCTTGAAAGTAAGCAAAGCTGCAAACAAGCTCTTTTACGTATTATTTTCATAGGTGGTTCCTTTCTAAGATAAATCATTAAAACAGCTAATGAAAACTCTAAGGACTGAAGTTATTTAATAACTTTTACATTCTGCCAGATCATTCTGCTCATCCCCAGAGCCTCCAAAGTAGCTGTATTGATTTACTGTTCTATTAGGGTCATTCATGGCAGTCTGTTCAAGAGGCTGCCCTGACCAGGCAGTTCATGCACTCTACACTTGCAGAAACTGTATTCCTGTGTTTGTCTTTCATCTTTACGCTCGGAAATGTCTTTTAATGTTGTGGTTTTCAAAAGAGTAAGTTATGGTCTTTGTAAAGGCTGTTGATAATCTGCTTTTTTATAGCCATTAATAAAAGCCAACCTGGGCTACTACTAACAAGTAATCTATATCCCCAAGCTATCATCTTTGATTTACTCTTTCATGATTTCTGTTCTCCTTTTCTCACACCCAAATATGACAATGCTATTTGAGAAATGCACTCAGGATGCACAGCAGAGACCCCCAGCCAGGGCGCACTTGCTGAGCGACAGATCGCGCTGTGATTTAAAAGGATGCTTAGAACTCTTCTTACTGTTGTCTGAAATGTTAGAGTGGAGAAAGCACAGCGCTTCATTTCTCCATAGCACAGGCAATCCATTTACTTAAGGATAACATTAAATGAAAGACATCTACTGTCTTAGGGGGACCTGACTATTTGAATTTAAAAATAGCATGTATGTAATTCTGTGAAGTATTTTTCCGATTTCAAGAATGTATGGAATCATACTTAATATAAAATGTGACAATCATGCCTAGTATAGAGCCTAAGAATTAATTTAAAATCAGTTCATTTAATCTTGTATATATGCCCAACTGAACTAGAGAGGGATGTGGACAAATCCATACTTATACTATTCATAAAGTACAACTTTCTTTCAGCAGCTGTTGAAAGCAACTAGCAACTCCTGAAGCTCACTTGTTTTATTCATCCTTTTAACGGCTGGGTGTGAGAATTGAGATAACGTTTTGTAAATGATAAGCACAGAAACCTAAATCTGGTGGGGAGAAAAACCATCACCACCACTAAAATGTATGTAGACCATGCAAAGAACTGAAATCCTTTACTGATGCAGGCGTTCTGTGAGTGCTTGTCATTAACTCTAATTAAAATCTATCCGATGGTAGCGCCCGGGCCCTGGGACTGGGTTGTGTTAGCTGCTGTGCAGACAAAGGCAAGACACATGCCCCGAATTCCTGCCAGACTCCATCCTTGCCCTGCAATCAGCTCTCCACGGGTGGACTCCTCGTTTCACACGGAGCTCTATTAAAATCAGCAAGCATCTCCCTGCATGGCGCAAGGTTTGGGGCTTGAGCCAACTTGCATGGGGAGATATAACCATATACAAACTATTTTTGTGAACACATATTTACTCTTCTAAAAATTACTTTGATTATTCTGATACGACTGTAAATAAACGGATTTGAATGACTTGTGATTTTGTATTTGTTATGTAATGATCTCAATATATGCTATATGCTTTGCTAGGAACACTGCTGTGTTCAGGTTTTTCATGACAATATAATTGTTACAATGTGAACTGGCTTGCGTGATATAGCTTTGCCACTGTGGTAATTTGGGTGCCTGTTGGTACAGGTACCGTTTCTGTACTAAATTAAGGTGGGAAAAAGCTAGAAGATGGGAACCATCTGAGGCTTAGGTCTGCTGCGCTCTACCTGTGATGGCTTCTCTGTGATGGGACATCTTACAACGGCCTACCAAAAAATAAAAACATTTCTTAATCATCTCATGTTTCAAATTGCTTGACCTGCTCTTCCTAATTTTCTTTAGGTTTCTTTTGACTGGCCTTTTACACTTTCACACGTGTCTAACAGCATTATTGCTTTGAATTCGGTGAGACAGCAAGATACATAAAATGAATGCAAATCCTTGATCCTTGCAACAGCGTTCAGGCTTATCTACCTTTGGGCTTTGTGAATGCTTTTCTTCACATCAGTAGAACTACCCGTGCATAGAGTTAAGCAAATCTTTGCTGAACTGCGTGAAACGAGTATTGAGTCCGTGGTTCATACTTGGTATGCATAATTTCTTGTTTCTATTTTGCTTTTTCTCATGTTTTGCTTCTCATGCTAGGATTTTTCATGCTTGTCTCAACTTTCTCTAAGGCTGCTCTAGGTAAAACCCCTTCTGCTCATCCCCTTATTTTTTAACTTTGTTTTATTCCCATGTAGCATCCCTCCTCCCTTATCTCTCAGTTCTTCTGTCCTCCTTAATTATTTAACTGTTTTTATTCTTTTTCTTCTGTAATAATTCTACCATTGAGGATAAATACCAAGAACAAAAAATAAGATCTGTTGCATATCAACGTAAGATACAGTTTAATTTGAATCTACTGGATGTTTGCTGAAATCTTATTCTAATAACCTTGTTTCTAAATCTCATCTCAGATTTTTTTTGGAAAGTCATGATGATGATAAGTCACCTGAAAAACCACTCATTGGGTGGGGGAAGAAAGGCCTTATAAAAGATGACAAGCTATGTGGTAATTCATACCTCACAGTCTAGCATAAGAAAAAAAGACATGAACAAGCCTAAGTTTTGAAATACTAACCAAATGGTTAAGTTTGATGATATCACATAAAAATGGAATGAGGTGCTTTTAAAGGAAAATATAAAAAGAATGTTGTCACTAGGTCCAGCGCATGTATAAACACCATATCTATCTAAATTATTGGTTTACATGGTTTGTTCTTTTCCCTTCAGCAGCCTCATAAAACCTTCTTCTATAAAAATTATGCCAATTTGATAGCAGGTGGCAATATATTTTAAATCAAACAATTAATGTAACATAACAAAATAAAAAATAAATCCTGGAAGGTGAATTAGTTTTGTAATCCTTTAATAAAACGCTAACTGAATGTTGCTTTTCTGTTCCTTACTGAAAGCTTCTGAAAATTAAAATCAATTTTACACAAAGTTCCTATTTTGTATTTTTCCCCCTGTTCCAAGGTGTAGGCTAAGATCACAGGTAATTAGAAGAAGTTGCTATTGGCAAGAATGCTGCAGCATTTCCGTGCTTTTTTGGGGTCTTATTTTATACCGCTTAAATCCCCAGACTGGTTTACAGATATTCTGGTTCTCACTTAAAGTATTATAGTCACAGATGAATACAAGAGTGAGCCGTGGTTCCTACATCCATCACCTGCATGAGCAAGAAGATGCCGTCCATTTCCAGGCGTAACACCACTCACCTTGGAAAGTCCTTTCTGAAACCTGAAGTCCCACATCGACGAACTGTTCACAGGTACCGCTAAAAAGTCCGTAGGTGAGACTCACGGTAATGCTGGAGTTTGTGCCAGAAAAGCGAACCTCGCTGCTCATCCAGTGCTGGGTCGCCAGCACAACGCAGATTATCACAAAAGAGCAAATGCAAGTAAAAAAAGCAGATGCAAACATGGTTGTTTTTTTTCTGGATGGCATTTTGTCAGACAGAGATTTTTCCACCGTTTCAGGGTATTTTCTTCTCTTTAGTCCTGCTTAGCATGAGCTTGCTTCCTCCTTCTCGCTATCTGGGATCTGCTCTCTGTGCTAGCAGAAAGTTATCCTGGTAAACTTTAAGCAAACAGCAGTGGTAATAAAAATGTAAAATAATTGAACTTTGGTCTGGAGAAAAGGTGTTGCCTTGGTTACGACAAAACCAGCCTGGCAAAGGCTGGGAGGAATTGTCGGCAGATGATTTATGATTGCCTTGCCAAACCGTAGCTTTTCCGATCGCGGCTCTGGAGGCATCTTCTAGAGCCTGAGGCCCGCAGGTTCCCAGCTCTCCTCACTGCTTGCTGGCAGATTTTTTAGTGCCTGACAAAATTTTCCGGCCTATGCTTGCTTTTTCTCTTGAAAAGCTGATAACCAGGCTGGAAAGAATTTTTGCTAAATCTGTATCTTGTGTTATGATAAAGAGTAATAAAATGTTCCTTCTCTGTTCAAATTCCCAGCTTGCTTAGCAGCTACCCGACTATCTCTTTTGTGGTCTCTTTTAAATTCTTTATGCTCTTTGTGAAAACTCTGGCTTGGTCTTGGCTTTTTGGGGGGGTAAGGAAGTTCTATCTACTGTCACAGATTATTTTCTAAGAAAGAGCTATAATTTGTAGTTAAACTCCCCATATTTTCATGCAGTAACTCCTTCCCCTTTTTTTGACCTTTTTTTTTGAGAGGGAGGAAACAAATACCTTGAATAGGGATTCATTTCAATGAAGCAGTGGATATGTAAAGGGAACAATACTGAAGAAATCTGTTGTGGACTATAAAGCAAGAGAATATATTCTTTTCTTCTGCCCAAAGTGACCTAAGTAAAGACAAAAGATAGTAACAACATGTTATCAAACAGAACATACATTGCTTAATAATAAGACTGAAGCCAAATTTCTAGAATTTGAGGTAAACTAGGCACCAGGGTCCCCATTTTGTTTGTGAGAAATCGGAAACATGAATTAATAATCTATTGTCAGGATAAAGTAACAGAGATTCCATTAGCTTTTATTTCTATTAATCATAATGTCATTATTCCATGTTATACTGATCCCATGCTTCTGGATCATCCAGTGTTTTTTTAATTAACCTTTCAAAAGCAGTCTGTTTTAACAGTGCTGCTAAATAAACCTGTTGAGCTGTCTTCCTAAAGCTTGATTGGTTTGTACTGTAAAGACACTGAGAGATTAAATTTTTATGAATCTGAAATGGCAAAGAATTTCTTGGGAGGAGAAACTACTTGTTCCGTAATGCAGTGTTATTATATGTAATTCTGGTGGTATGTTTTCTTGATTGAAAACTTTAAAGCTGTAATCACATTTGAAATCAATGTATTTTATTTCTGGTCTTTTACACAATATGGTCTTGTGTATTTTTTTTCAAATTATATGGGACTTTAATGATACTTTTGATGTCATTGCTTTTAAGAATTTATACATTTTATTCATAAATAATTTATATGCTTCATATATGTACTTAATGTGCGTAACATAGCGGAAATCAGTCGGTATAGGATTTAAGCACTGAAGAGCAAAGGGAAGCTTTTCAGGCCGCCTGAGGAAATAAGAAACAAGAGACCTGCCTCTCATTTTCTGTCCAGCAATTCAGTTAAATTTTAACCATAGCAATACAGGTAAGCTTTATTAGACTGATCCATCTCTATGAGTTTATTAATCCAATAGTTCTATTCGTTGTTTAGTTGCATACAAAGAGCATAGTCCAAGTATTTAAAGCCCCAGGACTTTTTTTCATAAACTGAAGTAAAAATCTGCCCACTTGCCATCAGCTCTGTGCCATCAGCTGTGCCACTTGTCCCTTATGAAATACATTTTAAAAATATATATTTAAGAATTGATATTTGTCTTGGTACTAACTTTGAGGGAATAAATTTTCAGCCACTGCTCAGTGGTCCTCCTTTGGCAGACTTGAGAGAACCAAATTTAAATGAACTGAGCACCCACACCTTTAAAAAATGCTAAATAACACAGAGTAAAAGCTGTAGTGGTTAGCCTGTAGCTCCTTTCTAAACAATCTTATTCAATTATATTTAGTATTCGGTGACTCAGCTCCAATTTTTGTGGCTCAAATCATTGAAACTCTCCTGCGGTCAGGGGAATTGCTCTGAAAATGAGACTGTAATTTGCCTTTTTCTTCCCTGTCACCTTGAAGTTAATCTATTCTCTACTGATAGTATGATTCCTTGTGTCGGTTTTTCTCACAGCTACCTAAAAAAGCATCATATAACTTGTAATGGAAATTCTAGTTTGACATGACACACCTCATCACTTGAGAGAAAACAGAAGAGATTGGTTTCCTCCGACTCAAAGAAAGTATTTCCCCATCAGTCCCTCACCGACTCTGCCCCCACTAATACAGACTCATCCCCGCATAACAGTCAAACAGAAAAATCGGAGCAATTCGTTATGAATCAGACAGACAGCAAAGAGATTTGGAATCCTTTGCTATATAAAATTACATATTGCCCTGTATTTGTAAAGGTAGATCATGTGAGTATTTCTCTTCTGTTTATGTACAAGTTAGTTTGCTTTAAGCAACCAGATACGTAAAAATATAAAATGAAAGCTTTTATTTGCAAACATTTCATATACATTTATTTTTCTGTGCTACCAACATATTCTTACATGTGAAAAAGAAAGTCACACACTGGTTGTTGCTTTGCCCACAGCTCCCGAGGGATGCCATCTCCCAGCTGGGGAGGGCTCCGAGGGCTCGCTCGCAGGTAAGTGCGCTCAGTAGCAGCCAGGGAAATTCAAGGTGAAGCCACTGCAAATTATTTTCTGTTCTGCTGCAACTGCAATGTTTAGCGACGGTTGCTGCTGGTTTTAAAAAAATCCATATTTAGTTAAAATCTTTCCTTTAAAAAACAATTGAGAGGTGGCAAGATGATTTAGCAATGTGGTTGGCTGGCAGTTGCACTGATATGTGTGATTTTCCTTGGACACCACCTCTGTGGTACACCCTTGTATATCACACAAGGCTTTTGTTCGCATCCTTTTTATTTTCCATTTTCCACGTCTAATTGCAGAGGAGCTCAGCATCTGAGATGGCAAGATCTTTGTGCTGCACCTGGCTCCAAAAGGAGTCAAAAAAGCCCCACGCAAGGCAGATATATGTGCAGCATTGCAGGAACAGGCCATGCATTACCAGCGTTGCCTCCACCTCTCCTAAGATGGATAAATTGTAATTGAAAGAAATTGTTATAGAGATACTACGGGATCCTAAGAACAAGATTGATTTTTCTCTCTGGTAGCTTTGCAGGCAGCATTCTGAGTGGTGATGGAAACAGGGATTTGTTTATGCCTTTTGGACTGGGTGAGGGAAATTGGATAAAGCATCATGAATTTTATTGTAGCTGGAGATGAAAAATTTGAAGCTCAACTGAACTGCAAAATTATTGCAACAACTGTTTGGGAAAGTGAGACGGATGTGATCACAACAATTTTTGTGTATCCATACCTTGTGCGGTGGATTTGTACTATACCATCTTCTGATTTCATTCTTCTCTTGCTCTGACCTTTTTTACAGCACTATGGAAAAAAACCCAAACACGTTTTAAATGTTGTTTGGATTTCTTCCCAGAAAGTGACTAAATCTTCTCAGCTGAGAACTCCATCACTAGATAGTTATCGATTTCTGAGCTCTGACGCTGGAGTATATTGGTCAGTATTGGAGCGCCAGCTGGGATATTGCGCTGCCACCAGCCCCTCCAGAACAGCATCCTTTCACACGAGCGGTCAGCAGGAACAGTGACTGCTGATTTCCATCTTGAAAGAAAAAAAGGTGGAAGATCCCAAAGCCACCACACTGGTACCAACACAAAAGCGATGAGCAAAATCCTGTGTTAAAACAATTGCCTACGGCAAAAGCACTCCTCAGTTTTACCATCTGAGTAAGCTAGCTGGTGTCTGTTCTGGTATCTTGAGGCACAACCTGTGCTACTCCAGAATATTTTTACAGTATTTACTGTATATATATATTTACTCTGACACCTGAAGAGGTGATGGCCAAATATGCTTGATTTTGGTAGAGGAGGAAAAACCACATTCAGCATCTCCTCCACTTGCCATGAGCGCTCCTTCCCAAACGGGAACCCACTTGCCTTGCGTGGTGGCTGCAGGGGCAGCCCTTGAAATTGCCTTTTCTCAAAGATTTTGAGACTAAGAAGTTAGCCAAGTTTAAGTTTTGATAAGAAATTAATTCTTCCATTAGCAAGATTATCTTCTGAAACTTCTCGCACAGCAGATGCCAAGGCAGGTGAAGGAGAGCCATGCCTCGGTAGCAGCTCACTGAACATCTGACTTCTCGCTCATCCTGTTTCTCTCAATTTCCAAGCTGTAAAATGTTTGAGGGATTTGAACAGAACAGCATAGGCCATTCTGGTAAAATAAAAAGTCTTAAAATAGAATTTTGAACGCATAGAGATGTTTTCTGTTTTCCTTTAGCCTCAAAGGTCAGTGACTGCAGTTACCAAAACAGCTGAGCTCCACTAAAGCCTCTAAGATGTCCGAGGGTATCCTTTTTCCAGATCTCAAAAGATGACTTGCAAAACTTTAAAATAATGTGTTTAGGCATTAAAAAGGTGCTGTCATTCACGGCTGAATAGTGCAAGTTGAGCGGTCAAGCACAGTTCATTGAAGAGTGGGGAAAAAAAGCCTTCTGGCCTTGTAAGAAGCAGAAAATATGGCCTTTGCAATAATTTCAGTTTAATAAAATATGGCTTTGAAGCTGTGTCAAGGTTTGTAATGTTTAGAACAAACCCTGGAGGTGGAGATGGAGAGAAGAGCTGGCAGGGCAGGCTTTCATTTAGCACAGTTTCTGTAACAATTATAAAGATATGTCATCTTGAATACTTAAATATATTCCTAGATACTCATAATTTTAAATTCCAAATGTAAAAATCTTAGACAAATACCTCTTTGAAGTCATTAAATTAGCTACTGCTAGGATGTTACATATTCTCATGCATTTGCCCAATTATCTGTACTTTAAAGAGTTTTGCCTGTATTTTTAGGCTGAGATATATTTGCAATTACACAAACCACATGTCTGTATCTGTTATTTCCTGTGCTGCCTCCGATTTTCTAACTTCTTCAGTATGTTTACAATTTGTGTTCCAGTGTATCACTAAAGAGAGAGATCTACCGTGCTGCTGCGAAAGGTATAGCGGCCATTTCTCAGTAAATATGGAAGCCTGGTAAATATTTTGAGATCTTTTGCCTAAGCGAAGGTAAGTGGTAGGATTATACTCAGTATCATATGCTTTAACAAGACTATAGATGCTCCTCCTTGAAACCCTTTCTCTCAAGGCTGTGACCACACGTTATTGTCTTTTGGGTTTACAGGCATAGTACAGAAAGCAGACAACATAATTTTACCTTACTTGGTGCTATCAGGTTTACTATCATGCTGGAATACCTGAAATAAATTTTTGGTGTTCAAATATTGCCTATTTCCTATCCTATATTTCTTGAGCTTGAAGCAAGGAAGATGCTTTTTGAGTTCTTTTTGAGAGAAGCAAAGTGACTGTAATTGCTCATGGGAAAGTTTCCCCCGCTTCTACTGGAATAATGTTACTTCCATGGTGTGAAACAAGGGACGCGGGTGCTGAGTCCTGCCAGAAGCTGTCGGAGGTCCTGCAGCTCCTCCGGCAAATTGGAAGCAAAGGTGAAACGGTTGCCAAAGAGCTGACATTTCTGAGAATGTATTTGATTTGTGATGGAAAGAGAGGAAAAGATAGATGACCAGTGGACTGCGAGCTGGACAAAGAAAAGCCGCTGTTGGAGCTCTGTTGGGCTGAACACGCAGACATCTACCTGTTGTTATCTCATTTTTGCTACAGCGTTTCAGTCTTCCAATTTCTTAAATTTATTTTCTGGTGAAGCAAGTAAGCTCTGTCAATGTAGCTAAATTGCTTCAAATCCCACAGCAGCTTCGTTTTTCGTTCCCTCCCCTTTCTTACCAGCATAAATTCTCTTCAGACCTTGATCCCCAGCTCCTAGACTTTGTGGAGTACTAATCTAGTTTGCTGGATAAAGCACTGTATCAGAGAACATCATACTATGTTGTTTTTCTCTAGCCAACAACTGAAGATAAAATCAGCCTCAGGCTTACTCGCTCCTGTTGAGTCCAGCTCATTAGTGTATCCTGAAACACATCAGCAGCATGAACCCAGGCTTAGAAGTATCCTGGACATGACTGCAAGAAAGCAGAGCTAGGAACACTGATGTGGATTAGCAAGGTTAAATTTCTGTCATGCCGTACCAATGGTTATATTTAGGACTTGAGTATAGGGTGCTGGAGCAAGAAAGATAGGATGAAGTTTCTTTCACAACTTTATTTTGCAATTGTACGATTTATTTAGATGTTGCCCTTATCTACAGAAAATATCTTTCCCCCAGATAATGTACCAGTAACTATAATGTGCATTTTCTTTGGTTCTTTATCGTACAACTTGGCTTCACATTTCTTTCTCACGACTAGTTAATTTTGGAACCACTGTATAATTGTACTTTTAATTTCTGCACTAATAGAAAACGTAGTAATTTTATCCAACGTGTATAAAAATTCCATTTATTTTATTGCTCGGGTACAAGCAGTCATTTAAATTAATATACAATTTCTTGCAAATGGTTACTAGTGAGAAAATTGCTGACTTGCAGTCATTTGATCTACAAACACGTTCATTAAAATCAAACGCCTTCCTGGTACTGTGCCCATTCGCACTGCCATGTCTGCTGAAATATTTTAGCCTTCTACTAAATTGCCGTTTCCTAGTCAACACGATGCCAAGGGGACATAATTAGGCTCTGATTAAGTTTTCCGCAGAAGACACAAATATTCACAGATGTTCTAATATTTTGTTTCGATGGTCTTTTCATAAAACCCCTAATTGTCTGACATCCTTTGGTATGCTTAAAATAAATATGGTGCGTGCGGATACGGGTTTTTGAAAGCAACCTATCCTCGGATCCCTCCTGGAGGAGGGATTTCTTCAGCAGGGAGACCTTCCTCGTTTCGCGAGAGGTGGTATATCCTAGTGAGTGGAGACAAAAGAAAGCAAGACGTGCCTTCAGACTCCCTGATTCTCGCCTTTCCTCCAGTAATCCCCTCCTCCCTGCCCTACTTTTCAGCCTGACGTTTCTATTCTGGGTTTCACCGGCCTGATTCATCGGCCCCGTGCAGCCCAAGCCGCCGCAGAGGTTTCTCGGAGGGGGAGGCGGGTGCAAAAAGTCCTCAGACTCGTCCCTTCCAAGCCCAGCGCATGGCGGCACCGTAACGGTGGGCCGGGCAGAGAGGGGAAGGATCTGATCCTGACAGAGGACCCTCGGATCCCTCCAAAGCTGGGTCATGCCTCGGGAAACGAGGACGCCCAACCTGGCCCTTGCCGCCCCAGGAGAACTCAAACCGCCCAGGGCCCTCGTCCTCCCGCGCACCCTCAGCATGGCCCCTGCCAAGTGCAGGAAGAACCGAGGCGCTTCAGACGTGCACGGGTAGTAGCTCTGCCTGCTGGCAATGTGGCCGGCCGAGCAGTCAGCTGTGACCCGTGCCCGAGAGCCCAGCCCAAGCCCTCTTTGAAACTTCGGTGTTAACCTGTCACCCGCAGATCAAACCCTTCTCAGCGGCCGGGAGCCCTGATTAAACACCCGCCGCCACGCAGCCGAGCTGGGGTCGAGGACGGGGCGGGCTGGTGGTGGTTCCCCTCCGCCGCCCGTTCCCGCTCCCGGCCCTCGTCAGGCCCCGGCCTCCCCGTTCCCGCTCCCGGCCCTCCTCAGGCCCCGGCCTCCCCGTTCCCGCTCCCGGCCCTCCTCATGTCCCGGCCTCCCCGTTCCCGCTCCCGGCCCTCCTCAGGCCCCGGCCTCCCCGTTCCCGCTCCCGGCCCTCCTCATGTC
>JANXJC010000098.1:40529261-40572590 GCA_027564655.1 Leptodon cayanensis
CTGTAAAGAGACATAATCGAAGATAAAATTATTTTTCAGTGCCTTTTCTGTAAAATACCCCTAGTGCTTCTGGCCACTCAGAAACTAGAGCAAAATCTTTTTTTAGAAAATAGAGCAGAATTTTCATAATAAACCTGTTCTCGTGCAGATTTAGAGCCTCCTTTGGGGGGAAGCTGGAATTAAGGAGGTTTATACGCAATGTAATTTCAGGGTTCCATATTCTAAAAAATCTCCATGGATTTACTACTGCTGCCTGGATTAGGAAGCCCTTTAATTTGCTTTTAATTAAAATGATTTTCATTTATTCTGTGCTTATTCTGTGCCTTCTTCAAAGGTCCCAAGGCACCTTACAAACTTGTGATTATATATATAAAATGCAAAATCCATATTCATGTGATGCTGAGATTTCAAGCTGAAGTATGAAAAAGTTTTACCCTCCTTTTTTCTATTAGTATTTTTAGAACCTCAATTCCCCGTTACAGTGCAGCTTTTAGAGCACTGTAGTTGTATATGTTTGGTCTCAATGAGATTGCAGTCCAAAGTGTAAACACTGACCTTCCATAAATATCTTATCTGAATAATATTTTTAAATAGCTAAGGCTTTATTTTTGCAGCCTCACTAAGTTGGAGGAAAAAAAAATCACGTAAATACCTTTATATTTTAAAAAAAGGAAATGGACCTGTTGCAGAAAAAGGAAATGGACCACTAAAATGCTATGAAAATGATATAATGAAGTGGAAACTCTTATATAGCTCGTAAATATAGTTAGATTATGCTAATTTTCTTTTAAATAGCTGATTTTAATACAGTGTAAGTATTCAGAAATGAAGAAAAACTTTCGTAAAGATGACTGTACTGCACTGCATTTTACTTTTTTTTACTCCACAATCACTACTAAAGAACAAAAGAAATGGGGTCATCAACTGGAAAATGCCCCTATTTTAAATGACTTTGGTGGTAGTTTCTTTGGTTTTGGTTATTTGCTGTGGAATTAAATCTGATGATCAGCACAGAAACCTGCAGAAGTCCAAGGAGTAGTACAGATAATGCAGTCTCAGGTAGGGATTTGATGCCCCAGCTAAGGTGACGGTGATGGAGCCAGTACTGGGAGAGGAGGTTGCACAAATGCTGAATTTTTCCAAAGACTGGAAAAGTTGCTTTTATGCTGGTTCTTTTTGTTTTGGAAGAAACATAAACTCTAGAGGCAGAGATGCTAAGATTTTTTTTTTTTTTTCGTGCTCAGGAGTTTAGGCAGCTCTGAATTATTGTTGAGACATTTTCTAACGACCCGCAGTCTGCTGGAGGCAGAAGTTCTCTGTGTGCTTTTGCACGATGTAGGCAGTTGAACAAATTCAGTAACTGTACCATGAATTTTTAATACATGGTAATTAAAATGAAAAAACAGAGCAAAGTCTTTAAAAACAATGTAGACATATTTATTTCATAATAAAATCTTGCCTTGAAAAAATGGGTCTTCTACTGTCGAAGAAGAAAACCTGAAACTTCTGCTTGTTTATAGAGAGCCAGAAATTTCACTGTTCACGTTAGGGTAAGCAAAATGCCATTTTTGACATTACGCTGTTTGTTTGAGGATATTACACCAGAATTGCGAGCAGCATATTTTCTTATAATACCGTTTTTGTTTTCTAGATGAATACAGCAGTGTTCCTTTCTACGGAGGAGTTATTCATGAGGAGTTCACAGAACTTGCTCAGGATCTGGGAGGAGGGTAGATGGTTGTGCTCAGCAGTTTGACCGAGGATGGGATTTTGGGGGCTAGCTTTTGAAAGGTTGGAATCTTTGTGTGGATATCTAATGTACAATTTTTAAAAAGCCTGATGTGATTGTGTACAGCAGCTACGATTTTGTAGCCTGTTCGCAGTGACCTGCTGAAGCTGTCCAGGTAGGATAGAGGTGGTGCTGGTGGAGACTGCGGTTGAGTAGCAAGAACTGAGTGATCCCAGTGAACAGAGAATTTTGACTTGCAGGATTTCCCTCCCTAACACTTGAATGATTCAGTTCGAGGCTTACGGATTTCTTTAAGTTCTTTTTCTTCCACCATTGTTTTCCAAACCTGTTCCCAATCTCTTGCTCTACAGTCAAAACCATAAAGTCTCAGTATTATTTTCTGGTATAACTGGTCACTAAAGGTGACTGAACATGTCAAGGCTGGTATTAGGCAAAACATTAGTAAAACCTGTTGTAAGGCAGAGTGTCTCCTAAGGGCAGGTATGCCTCCTCCTCCCTGCTGTGTCCTCTTCTGTCCTTCGTGGTTTATGGTGGCAGTGGATTTCTGGTGGTTGAGTCTTTCTTCAGACCTGGAGTGGCTTGTTTCCAGTGAGAAGTTGCTTGCAAACTTTGGCCTGAGAATCCACAGATTTCTGTTTTCTGGAACCACGTTAGGCAGTAGGAAAGCTGTATTTTAAAAGTACAAATGACAGTTGCAAAGTAAAGCTAAAAGACTGTTCTTTTCATTTTTTTTTCTTGTTTTTAGTTGACTGTTACCTTGAGTAAGACGTTTGACCGAATTAGAAGGATGGTTATAACCAACTTATGAAACCACTGTGCTCTGTTGCTCTGTAAATAGATTATAATTAATAGCTGGTTTGGGATTGTGTTCATCTGAGACCAAGAAATATGCTGCTGCAGGGTAATTTCTTGTGAAAATGTAGGCCGTTAAGATGATGGACTTAGTGGCAGCTCTCCACATACAACTTTATTAAGGGCCAGTTTATGCGTTTGTGGTGAAAACCATAGCAGTTGTGTATTTTGAATGACTTTGCAAGCCATCTGTATTGCATCTACTGTGCTTCATTGTTTAATTTAGGCACAGATGTTAGAAAAATGTCTGAATGGAGTTATGTAAAACACCAGTGCAAATTGTTATGCTCTTTGAAATGAGGATGGTGTTGTCTTGTTTTGACTCTGGGGAGGTTAGATGAAATGGGCTTCCTAGAGGAACATCAAAGACCACAATTTGCAGTTGAGTGTGACCCCAAATGCTTTGTCAGAGCTCGCTGCTCTTCATCCCTTTAGTAGTGCTACCACCGTGTGGCATCGGCGTGAATTATGATCCCTGGGAAAATGGCATTTAGGCTGCGTGTCGCTGCCCATGGGAGGATGTTGGCATCAGATGAAGTGCTATCGTGTTGGAAATCCAGTTGAAGAGCTGTATCCTGCTGTCCTGATGTGCTGCTTCAGGATAAAAGAGTGTAGAGAAACACCTGTAAATTATATAGATTTAAGGATTAGCCTTCTAGGCTTCCCACAAAGCAGGGTGCACTGCTCTTTAGACAATGCCGTTGTATTTTGAAGGCGAGGGAAAGGTATGCGGAGGGGAGATTCCCGAGATAACCCGTGTAACTGCGGAGGGTTTTGGCCGGCTCTGGTTTGGTGCATCTCCACGTCTCTGCGATGATCAGGAGTTCATCTTGGGGTTTATCTAAAGCTGGATATGCAGCGGATGCTTCAAAGTTGTTGTCATCTCGTTCGTGCGTGAAAGGAAGTTCCTTAATGAGTACAGGGTAAAAGTCATTTTCATAATTACTGTTCTAAAATAAATTTAGGAAATACTCATGACTTCACTTGGCAGTCCCTGGAAAACCTAATCTAAGGCCCAGTTTTCCACAGAAGATTGAAGCAGGTGGTCTCCAGAGCTCCTCACCAACCTCAGCTGTCCTATGATCAATTTTAAAATCACTTGGCATGTCTCTTTCAGGACTTGCAGCCTTTTCAGTAGATGCAATTAATTAATTTCGGGTGGAAAAGGGTGCTTAAAAGAAGCCTTTGGGGGGCACATGTAAACTGGTTTCAAGCATTTTTTTTGCGGAGGGGGAGTGGGAGTGTGCATGCAGACTCCTTTTAATGCATGCATTAATGTAGGGTGAGTAACTAGCATATTAGAAATAAATGCAGTTGCACACTCGTCAGTGAGCAGCACCCCAGTTGGGCTGTTTGTATTTTTGCTGCACTGCGGTGTAGTGACATTTGCGAGTTCGTCTCCCTTGAGTGCTTGTGGCAAATGGTCAAAACATTAGCAATTGAAGTCTGCTGAAATAACTGCAGGTCTTAAAGCATTTTATATTCATCAAGAAGCAATTTTTGTTGTTTTTTTTTTTTAAGATGCGGTACAAGAGTTGGATGTTAGTTAACGTAGTCCTGATTTTGTATTCTGTATACACCTAAAACATCCTAACAAACATCCTTTGCACATCAAAAACATAGAAGGCATGCAAAGCCTGGCCTCTGAACACAGTGTTTTTTTTCCTGTTTACATTGGCCAAGACCCTTAAAAAAAAAAAAAAAAGTCATGAAGAAGACTACCAACTAAGTTCATATATGTGGAAGGTTGTGTAAGGCAGGTAGTGAAACTTGGCATGTTCCGCATGTTCTTGGCCTTCCAGGAGATCATTCAGGACATTTGTGTGATATCATCGTCTTACTGTTGGATACACATGGGATCCAAATGAAATGACTGGTACTGCGCTCTAGCAGGGAGCAAACACCAAAGTCAGATTTGCCCAGCAGCTGTTCCTCATTTAATCTGAACAAACATGAGAGTGAAGGTCTTTACACATCATTTTCCACTGGATACTGTTCAGCCACGTATTCATGTGTAACGTTTCTGCCAGTGACCTGGATGATGGGATGAAGTGCCCACTCAACGGGTTGGCAGATGGCCCCGGTTTCGAGGAGCGGTTGCTGTGCTGGAGGGCAGGGATGCTGTGCAGAGGGACATCGAAAAGCCTGGTATCGGCCAAAACCAAATGCAAGGGTGTGAGGACGTGAAGTACGAGCCCACAGGAGAGGACTTGTGGGGTGGGGACTGACCTGCAGTCTTCAGCTACCTGGAGGAAGGTGATGGAGAAGACTGAGGCAAGCTCTACCCCGAGGCGCAGAGCGCAAGGGCAGGAGGCAGTGGGTGCAAGCAACTGGTTCTATGGGGGGAAATTGCAACTGGTTATACGGGGAGAAGAAAATTCCCTGTGAAGGTGATGTGCGGCACTGGAGCAGGAGCTCGGGGGGCTGCAGCATCCTGTCCTCGGAGCCCCACCAGCATGAGCACACGTCCCAGCAGCCTGGAGCTCGGCTCCGCTTTCAGCGGGAGGTTGGGCAGGATGACCCCAAAGGTCTTTCTCAGCTGAAGTTATTCTATCTCATTCGGCGTTGGTGCCCACCTAAAATCCATGCCAGGAAGCTGTACGTGCTATTAAGTGACTTGCTATTGTTAATTGAGAATTAAAGAAAAAATGCAAAAAATTAATCCTCTGAATGACTTGTGAAAGGGGATTCACATCTGTGTGCAACTCCAATTGCACTTGGGTATATACAGCGTTATTTCGAAATACTGGAGATCCCGACACTTTTTATCATCAATCTGCTGATTTTATTCGTTATTATTAATAATTATGATTGGTCTAAGAAAATGTTTGATATTTCTGTTCAGAGTCTGTATTGACAGAATAGCATAGCTTATCACAGCAGGTGTTTGTGCTGTTCTGTGGGACTGCACTGCTTTAAAGCACCCTCTGGTTACAGTCGTTCATTGAATTATATTTTAAATTAATTTTCATGAAGTAGGTGTACTGTTATGCTTCTATTTTAGCCATGCTGTTAGCTGGTGTAATACTGGAAATCAAAACAGTTCTGTTGATTCAGAGAAATATAAAATTTTACATCTACGTAATGATTAAATTATCATGCTTATAACAGACTATAGGGCAAAGTGAGATCTCCGCTTAAATGTGGAAAGGGTTGTTTTCCTGTAATGTAAATCTGATCAGTATACTTGACTTAGTGAAGTAAAAGCATCATTACAGTCCACAGTTTACAGTTATAAAGAAACTAAGAAGTGAACCCATATTTCAGTGATCAAAAGATAACGTGTTTCAGTACTGGTCGCTCACCACCACCCATCCTCTGGAAAGAGCTTATCTTGAGCCATCCCATCGTGGATTTTATTTATATAAAATATAGTGCTGTTTCTAGCCCATTAAACCAGGATCTGTAACACCAGAAACAGTTTGTAAAGGAAATAAGATATATATCTAGGTAGCTTTGTGTGGTAGCTATGATACATGTATATATACTTACATAGACATACATGTATCATAGCTATACATATATGAAAGCTAACACACAGTTCTACTCTGTTTTGAATTTTCAGTGTTGAAAAATAAGTCAGTTATGGTCAAGTTGGTACAGTTATGTCTTACAATATGTCTACTTTCATGTTTTTATTGATGCATTTTGCATATGTGGGTGAGTGTGCATTAATTAAAAGTCATAGAGTGGTAAAAGCTGTGGATCTTTACGGACTTTCTTTAGACCTTTTTGTTGAAGCAGGGAAGGGTTTCCCTCTGCAGAATAGAAGGAGGAACCTCTGCAGGCATCAAGTATCAGCAGAAAATGTATTTAGATTTAGATCTTCATAGAAGGAAAAGGTTGGGAAGCTGTCCAGAAAGGTATGCAGATAAGTTTTGAATTATATTCTGCTGGGGGAATCATGTTTGTTTAGAAAGGCTGCTGCTGAATGAATCACTAGAAGAGCTCCTGTGGCCTCTTTTGGGCAATATTTAGAAAAGTGCTTCATTATCAGTGCTGGGAGGTGGAGGGACACAGTGGGCTACAGCCATAGTTCTCAGCCATTGCAGCCAACTCCCTTGGGTACAGTACGTGGTTTAACTGAGCACCAAAACCTCTGCATTTTGGTCGGAAATCCCTCTCTGGTCTAGACAGCACACAGCAGCAGCCCTGCCTGGGGACCGCCTTGCTTTCATCTGTGCTTGCGCAGGTAACTTTGCAGGTTGTTTGGGTTTCTGGCAGCATCGGTGCCCCCGGGTGCAGTGGGTTGGTCCTCAGAGATGGGTAGAAAGCCACTGGCCTTTTCAGAGCCAGCAAGATCTTCTCAAGATCTTTTTATCTACTGAGTTGAGAGACAAGAAGTTGCTTGTATAGTCAGCATTTTCCCCTATTTTACCAGTTTGCATTGGTCATGATCGAGTGGTGTGAGACCTTTCCCCGAAATCTGATCAGGAAATGTTAACTTTGACCAAATTGCATCACTTTAAACCTGCAGATTTTGTCACCTCCCTGTTTCTCCTTTTTCCAGATCCCTGAAGAATGGCATTTCTTTTATGTTGTCCAGGCACCAGTGCAGCTCCTCGTGAAACACCATTGTGAAAACCAGTACATAGTTAGAGCAGAAAGAGTAAAGGGTAGAACAAGTGATTCACCTGCTAGCAGGTCTTCACCTGTGTCCCGTGGTTAAAACACAATGAAGTCAAGATCTTCAGTTTTGTATTTTCCAAAAATGATCTTTTGGATGTATCCTCCATCGCGATGTTATTCTTAGTGATTACCGTTCATGAAATAAGGAGAAAAAAAAACCCAAGTGTCTTGTCTTTCCACCTAACTTCACATTTTTTGTCATTACTTGTGAAGCAAAAGTTTTCCTTTGTTACTGAAGAATCAAGTTGTATGTTTAGAAAATACTCCCTGCAGCTTCATCTTTCACTAGCAGAAAGGCACTTTAAAGAAGGCATTGCCTTATGTCAGTAACACATCTTGGAAAGTAATTTAGTGAGCAAATTGCCAGATAATTGTGTTGATCTGCTGTTGAGAAAAATGCTGAAAATGAACTGTTCTTAATCATGATATCAAAATACTGGTTCTGTTCTATTAATTAGCATGCTGTGAAATAGGATGTTTTTTTAAGAAAGCAACTTAAGCTGATGTGGTTTGCTTTTTATTTTTAGTTAATGCCTTTAGTTGGTTCCCTGAAAGAATCAAAGCTCTGTGCTTGTGTGTGTGAAAGGGAGAACAAAGTTTCTAGGATGTTGATGAGTGAAAACACTGAAGATTTTTCCGTAAAAGAAATTTTGAGGTATAATTCAGGATTTTGTGTAGCTTTGCTGAAAGATTTTTCTCTTTCCTTCAGCGCCGCTGTTTTCCTAAGAGTTGCTCACCAATGACAGCATGTGCTTTGCTTTTGAACCTGTTAGCAGCAAAACATCTGCATTAGTCTGTCATCGTACGTCTGCATTTTCTTTTGCTGACTGGTCAGAGAAGGTGATGACTGAGCAGCTAGGAGATGTGGAAAGGCCAGGAGTTTGGCTCTTTCCATGAAGTTTTAAAGCTTTCTTGGCAGTTTTGGTGATGGCTGGAAAGTTTCTGTTCAGACACGAGGGGGCTTCATTTCACAGGATGTTTATGACTTAATTTGCTCTTCTCACACAAATAGGCTTTGCTTTGTAGTCTTTACTTGGCCTGTGGACAAAAGGTCTCTTGGAAGCCAGTGTGTTTTGATTTTTTTATGTTGTTGGATTTTGTTCTTGTTCTTGTTTTGAAGTGGTTTTTGCAGAGTAGTATTGACCTAAGTTTAGTTACCATCAATTCTGTTGATAACTAGACTTGGCTGTCTGCTCTCCAGCAATCTTTTATTTTATTTTATTTTATTTTATTTAATATCTTTATGTAGCTTAATTCTGTGATATCGCCAAAAAAATAAGACAGTGAAATAGGTGCAAAATCAGCTGGAACCTGGAAATTAGTTACAATCCCATTATTTTGTCTCATTTATTTTTCAGCAACATGACTATGGTTCTTTGGTGGCCTTTCAGGAAAGGTATGCAGTACACTTGAGTATGAATGGAGGAGAATTGAGGATATGATTCCTTTTGAGAATTGCTCTAGTGCTACTTCTGATAAGGCTAAGATAAGTTTTATGAGACAGCTAACTTGCACTAGGTTGTACATTAATTACTTCAGCTGGAACGCCAGATCATAAGCACAAAATATGCATGCCACAGGGCAGGTTTTTGTAGCTAATACCTGATGTGATGGGAGAGGAAGGGATATGTTTCAGACAGAGACTTGCAGAGCTGCTTGTAAATCCATTTCTCTCCATCGCTGCAGTATGCCGTATATAGGATATGTGTATATATATATATATTATTTTTTTTGCTGTTGAAAAGTGTGTGAGGTGGGGAGAAGCCCTAGACACCCCGGCAGTGCCTCCTCAGGTTGAGGTCTCCTGGGATAATCCTTACCACCGCAGGAGCGAGTGGTTCTTCCAGGCATGCTTCGCTCGGAGCTATGTGAGCAAATTATCCTCATTTTCTTCTCTTGATGGAAAGAAGTTGACTTGAACCTAGCAAAATCAGAGCTACCCGTCGTCGGTTTTGCAGCTGCCAGAAAGATTTCTCGCCAGAAAATCAGTTCAGGCCTTCCATCTAATGAGGCTTCAAGTTCTTCATGAGTCTTCCTGAGACTTTATTAACTCAAGTTTATCTGCTGCCTTTCGGAGTTTTCCACAATTAGCAATTGCTAACCATGTCTAAGAAAAAGACCTTGTTGTTGTTATGTGAAATACAGAGTCCCACGAAGCACATGGGTGAACTCTTACCTCTCCTCTTCCCACCACCCCGCTCAAAATGAGCGTGAGTTATACCGTCAGTTGGCGTGGCTTCCCAGAAGGCGATTTACTTGCTTTTGTACGTCTAATAGGCTTTAAATTAGCTTTGCCAGCTCACTGAGTGCGACTCTTGGTTCTTTCAAATGCCTGTGAAAAGACAGTTCTCAGAGCCTGCTGGACTCTGAAAACAGAATATAATGAAAATTACCCTGACCTGGTGATAAAAACCTGGTTTACTTTTTCCAAAGGTACCTGCTATCTCAGGCTTATGCATCTTTTCAAACACAAAATTTCTCTCCTTTTTCCTTCTTGTGAGATGTTTCCCTACATGGATGAAAAAATGAAGTAGTGGGAGATGGGATTTTGAATTTAGTCTCATGCAAATAGGTTGCAGGAACCCACTTTTGGGGATGAGGAGCAGCGGCACCTGAGCAGTGCATCAAAGGCAGCTGTTAACTGGGTTTAAAGAAGTTGAGCCCCAGTTTCCCAAGCTGGGTTTTCCCACGGCAGAGGGGAGGCAGCCGGCGTGGGAGCATGCTGACGGTGCGCTTGTAGGGAAGAGGGCAAATTGTAGAAAAAAAAAACTTCCTGCAGCTTCCCCTTCCCTCCTCCCCCAGTATTTGTAAGTAGGGTGTGACAAGACTGAGACTGTATATTGAATATTTTGTTTACCTGTACCACAAGTAGATTTTCTCTGTCATACATGGCCACGTTCTCAGTAGCTGCTCTGTTGAAAAAAAGAGGGGACTTCACTTTGACACAGCTTCAACCAGTCGTTGATCAACCTGAACGGTTCCTTTTCCAGTCACAGGAGGAAAATTTTGATGTTATAATGTGGCCGGAGCCTGTTGGGTTATTCCATTGGATCTGCGGGATGAGCACTTATCACATGCTAAAGCTGCAAGCAAAATATTCAGCAATCACGGTTTCCATGACCAGGGTGGGACTATACAAACACACTGAATTTATTCTATAAAAAAGCTCACCCGTTTTTTGGCTGATATATTCTGAAAGACGAGTTTGACAGACAGCAGCATTCAACTGATCTGAAAAAATGGATCCCATGGGGCAGTGGCGTTCGTTCTTCCACATCTCTGCGTCAGTTGGAAAGCAGGTAAATAAAACGAAAATAAAATTAATTGGTTTGTATAATGCCATTTAACAAAGCATGCCTGTATTTCTAGATGTGTGGTGTCTTTGGGACCACAGAAGGGAAATACAGATGATGTGCGTCTCCTATTTTGCCATGCAGGGGTAAATCTGCCCAAATGCTGTGGAAGAGGGGGCACGGCTGGGGGTGCAGGGAGGCAGCGAGGGACTGGCAGGGATGGGAGATGGGACTGGGACAGTGGAAACATGTCTAATATGCAGGTCTTGCTGAAATAGAGCTCAACTAGTGTATTTAGATTGAAGGACTGAAAATGAATCAAAATTACTTTTAGTAGGTTGTCCGTTGATTGACCTGAAATAATCTCTCAAGGAATGTTAAATAAAAAAAAAATAAAAAATTAGGGGGAGGACTATAGAACAGCAAAATATTAATGACTTGGGTGAAAAGAGTTGGAAATAAAATTTGGAGGACCTCCTTCCTTAGTCTCTTGGGCCTATATTTTGTACCCTAAAATGTACATGTGTCACTCGTCTCTGTGAAGTTTGTACTATGCCTTGGGCTTAAAAGTATGGGTGTGTATTTGTGCTTTGAGTGATTGTGATCCAGAATGTACAAGGGAAAAAAAACAGGATAATGTTCCCTGGAGCAGGAAACACAGAAAACTGGGAAGGTATTTTAAATATTCACTGCTTTGAAAGATTCCTTGTTTTAGAGAAATTAATGTGTTACAATGTGGTAACTGATTATGCAAAATATAAGACGAAAATGCAAAGCAAACAAACAAAAGTAAAAATATTGGTATCTGTGCATTTTTCAGTTATACTGCTTTCATGCTGGAGATTTTGGTGATGCTATTTCAAATGTGTTTCATCAGAAAGGGTTATTAAAAGGAAGTAAGGTTGACTGGTTTAGTTTCATATCCTCTAAAGCTAAAAGTGTCATTTAAGTAATTTTAGGGTCTTTCTGTGTCTGACAGAAACTAAAATTAAGTGTTTATGTTTCTGTAGCCTAAGGCAATCTGAGCTCATCTGAAAGTTTTATAGTTGTCTTATTAAAAAGTTACTGTTTAATTAGCTATATCATACTGGCAGGGTATTTTTATTACATCAGAAGAAGTAATGGGAACAGACTATGATGCATAAAAAATCTGGCTCGATACTTGTAAAATTGCACTTCTATTGAAAACTTCGAATTCCTTCCCATATGCAAAGAAAATTAATCTTCTGAAATGAGCCTTGAGGTGTACGCTATCTATATACAGGTGCTCGGCTGTTCAGCAGGTAAGTGGAAGTATGGAGGGGTGTGAATTTTGGAATAACAAACTGTTTGTGTAATATTCCCTGATAAAAAGCCTGAGAGCAGCCACGCACTGTGCAAGCATCGAGGTTGAATTAGCAACCTCAGTGCGTATGTATGTGCTGTGTCTGGGACCTCGGGACCCCTTGGTGTCCCCGTGGTCCCTCGGGGAGGGACAGAGCCATTCCTGGGAACCTCCTGGTGCCTTGGCTCGTGCTTCTCCCATGGTGTGAAATGTGCTTTTCGCCCATCCTTGCATTCTCCCCCCAAAGGCACCCCTGCTTGTATTTTATCCTCAATGTGTAATGTCAAATAAGTGACCTAAATGTCACGTAAGTGAATAACTGGATGCCAAGGCTGCCTGAAGTGCAGGGGAGTGCGTGTTTGTGCATCCTCCACGTGAGTCTGGGCTACCAGCAGGTTTCCAGTAAGCAGAAACAGATGGCTCGGGCAGACGCAGAGCTCTTGCCAGCTTCCTTTTTTCAGAGGATGCCATAGTAAACACTGGGGCAGGAAAAAAAAGTCATTTTTTATTAAAAAAAAAACCAAACCAAACCAAAAACCTGCCCTTTCAGAAAACAACTGCTTTTACAATGGGAGGAGCTTTCCTACCCTGTTATTTTGGCGGAGGCTGCTGGTGCTTGGCACCGAAGGGGAGCAAGGGCAGGACGTGTCCCTGCCAGACAGTACCAGGTTGTAGGCTCTGCTCTTGCTGTTGTCTGCTGTTGAGTTTGTGAAAATAAAGCTTGCAGATTTGGAACTGTGTGTCCTGTACAAATGCTGGATTTATTTTTTTTTTTTTTTAAGTTAACATACTTCTTTACTTCCAAAATAGAAATATAATTGTCTTTGATCTTAAGTCCAGGATACAGTCTCAGTCCAAAAAGCTGTTCCCATGTTAACTAGCCACATTTGACCAAAGGGTATTTTCCACCAAAAAAATATTTTTGGATGGAATAGGCCAGCACCTCTAAACATGATGGTCAAATCTACAACTTTGTTATGCATTTCACTCCAGGAAGGTTCCAAATGGGGCTGTCCTCTGTATTTTTCTACATGTGGTGTCTTAGAGACAGCTGTCAAGGGCTGGTGGGAAAACACTCTGCCTTTTTTTTTTATCCCTGTCCTCAAAGAAAAACATTCCTTTATGCAAAAAAATCCAACTTGCAGAGTAAGGAAGAGAAATAAATGTTTTTAGAAATCCTTGAAAAATTATGTTTTTGTGAGCTATAACAAAATCTGCTGTAAATACCCTGAGCAGCACTCAAAACTTGCTTGTGCTAAACATTTCCCAAGAGTATGCTTCAAAATTATTGCTGTTATTATTCTACTATTAATCACATAGAGTTTTTCTTCTGTTCCTTAGTAAATATGTTCAAGAGTAGCAATTCTTTTTAATACCACATCTTGAAAAAAATTGGTAAGAAATTGAATGCTAACTGGCTGTGGATGTTCAGTGCTTTGCCAGGGATTTAAGATACGTGTACATTTTATGAACAGTAATGCCATCAGGAATTCCGGTGATGATTTTAAAACACATTAAATAATAAAGTACCAGTTTATTCTGCAGAAAGTATGACAGTAAATGCATACTGTTGTTGACACCAGCTGTCATTGGAAAGCAAATATTCTTTAGGTTGTTTATTTGTAGGCAGCAGAAGTGATGACAGCAACCTATAGGAAAATCAATAGCTGGATTTTCCATCAGGCACTGCCTCTTGCCAAACTGCTACTCCTCAATGAAACCGCTTCAAATTAGCATATGTTTGTGTACTTCTTTGTTAATTAACGTTGTCGATATCCAAGCAGAAGAAAAAGGGGGTTGAGTATTAATAGCGGATGGGACAAATGGCAAATGTAAGTGAGGGCTGCTCGTGGCTGGGTCGTTGAGCATCAGTGTTTTGTACCCACGGCTGCAGCACGCCGGGGTATCCAGGAGGGTTTGCCTTCCTCACTGTCAGCCTCTGCTTGTGTTTTGGGGAAGAAGTCTCATCATCTTTTGATTTATTTCTTATCGTATTTTCCCAGTTACTGTACATCTGCCAGTTCCTCTTTCTTCTGAGTGATGCTTTTAACCTTACTTTATTGCTTGAAATTTACTGCTTGAAATTATCTGCTGATTAAATGCTACATTGCCATTTTTTGATTGAAGTCCAGCCCCTGCCAATCTCTCTCTCGTCTCCTGGGGGGGGAGGGGGGGGGGGCGGGGGAGAAAAGAAAAAAAAAAGTTGAGAAGGGCTTGCGAGGACTTTGTTCGTGAATAAGCAATGGCAGACTGTAGCCTTTTGGCCCCATATGCTAATGCTACTGTGGGGAGTTCTTGTACAGGCTGTAACTCCTCTTCCACCTTGAGTTGAAAACTGACTTTAAACCTCTGATGCGGTGTGGTGTTCGTATCTGGTAAGGTCCCAGAGGAGCCACCAGCCTTCCTGCTGCTACCAGCGTTGCCCTGCTTTCTGTGCTGGACTTTTCCTTTGGTGGGTTTTCCTGATTTTGCTTAAATACACAGAATTACATTTGTATCTCAGAAACCACCTGGCATCCCTCTGCTCCCATCCAGTGCAAGTTTTCCCTTCTCTGAGTCTTGTTTACATGTGTTGGAAGTGCATTTTTCTCTTTTCTTTCACCCACTCACTCTCTTCAAACCATATTTGAAACAAGTGAGGCAGTGGTTTACTGCACTAAGGGTCAGGCAAAAAAAGGGACTATAGCAAAAAAAAGGAAGAACTGTTATTAATTGTGGAAAACAAGCGCTTCTTGAAGTTAATTGAGGTGTAAATGAACTTGTTGCAGACATTAGCATCAGTGAAACTGAATACGCTATTTGGTAATTGCAGTGAGGGCAAGAAACTCCCTAGATCCAGACTACTTCAGATATATTTAGTTGTTCCTTTAGTCATCAGCTTCCACTTTTGTCTGTTCCAGGCACCGGTGGGAAAATACAGCAGCTCTTTTATCCAGAAGGGTCACGCTGTTCTGAGGAGATACTATTTCTTTCACTTCTTTTTTTGCATAGAGGGAAAATGCAGGGTTTTGAGCTCTTCAATTATTCTGGTGAATACTTATTCCCATCACAAAACTGTAATGTTTCTTTCTCAAAGTGTCAACTTTTTGAAGGATTACTAGATAGGTGTTAAGCAGGTCTGAGTTTCTGAGTTGAAGCAGCGAACCATTGCTCATGATAAACAGCCGAGTATTTCCTCTAATTAATTATCTTCCATCTGAACTGCAACTTTGAGCAAAACATGAAGTAGCATACCTGGAGATGGGCCTCCATCATCTAGCAGTCTGCTGGGTTTTGTACTGAATTGGGTAGCTACCAAAAGTCTGGGCAAACTAAACCATTCTTGGCAATTTTCAGTGAATGATGGAATTGCTTTAAGATGACTTTACTTTAAAAACTTGACTGGGTGAGGCCAGGTGTTATATCCAAGATCTGGCTGGTTTATGGGTCTCTGTGTGGTTCTGCCTTCTTGTGTGTCTCTTAAATGCGCTAAATGAAGCAATTAAATTACGGGGGGAAAGTGTATAGTGAAAATGCATAAAAAGGTTGTAACACTCCTCCTTAGCTTCTGTCTTTCTTGAGGAGTCTTGTCAGCTGGAGGCAGGAATACGGTGCTTTCCTGGAGATGATGGTGTTGACGTGAGTGTAGAAGGGATTATCCGGAGGAGGGAAGAGGTTGCTGGGAGCATCCGCAGACAGGAGGGAAGGTTGGGTTGACCTTCCTTTTCCCTCTGTTGTTGACTTGGACTGTACTCATCTGTGTCGTGTTAGTGGTAGTAAAAGCTGTGGTGGTGGTGGCCTGAGTGAACTTCTACCGTGAACTCTGCTCATCAGAAGAGTTTGATTCAAAGAGCAGTTGTATGCCACAGGGTTTTGTAGCTCCTTAAATCTTCAGGTCAATGTTAAGGTGATGAAGAAGAAATTCAGTATTTTAGCAGAAAGCCTCAGGAGCTTGGACTCTGATGGGGTCAGTGTATCAGGGCTGAAGCTCTCCGTAGCTGAAGACCTATATTGTACCGTGGCTTATCCACAGTACAATAATCTTTATCATTTTTAAATAACTTTTGCTGTTTTTCTCCACGTAACATTTTTCAAAATAGTTTGAGGTTGCTATACCAGTTAAACCCATACTGACTATGATCAGAAATGAATGGGAGCAAACATCAGTCACAGCTATACCTGTGCTGGAATGGAGTGAGAAAATGGCAGAAACAGAAGCTCACTGTTTGCCATGTCAAGGTGCAGCAATAATTGAATATAGTCAGCTGCGGTCCAAGATCGAAAGCAAACTTCACAGCTGGTAGGCAAAGCTGGGATGAAAAGGGGAATCTTATGCACAGAATAATGTACCAGGCGTGTTGAAATAGTATAAAGAAAGTCTGGAGGAAGCAGAACCTTTTGTTTTCATTTGTTCTTAGCCTCTGGGGTCAGAAAAGACCTTGGTATTATAAACTAGGGAATATCTACCTTTCAGGTGGTTATTCACGATGATAGTCTTGTACAGTGGTTGTCTCCCTCAGAAAAGTAGCTGTAATGTCAACATGATGTTCATTGAGGTGGACACTTAATGGATGTGGACACTAACTTCAGTTGTGCACAACTGAAATTCAAAATAAAAAATATTAACTGTTACTACAGAATAACTGTTTGGGTTTCACTGTCTGGATTGGCAGTATTTGAACATATGTTTGCTGTCAGCTTGGCTTGCAGATAAAAACCTTAACGTTTCAAAGAAACCAACTCTTGTGGGCCATTTATGTAAAGGGGAGGTATAGCAGCCCCAAGAGCCTTGTCTGCAGTTGGGTTCAGCAGTGCTATTCTTGTTTCAGTGCTGGGGATTCCTTTTGCTTTAGCTTCATTAGTATTTTCCCAATAACACTCGTTATACCCCATGATTACCAGTATATATGTATATAGTAAGTTTATATATTATTATGCAATTATTTGTATTACTGCTGTATTACCTGGTTTGCTAAGGATGCTGCTTTAGTCATCGTGCTGAGGCACAGAAGTTGCTTTGCTCGGCAAGACGAGGGGGGGTTTATGCCGAAGCCCAGCCGGCATCATGCTGACAGTGCTGGATGGGCAGGATAACCTAAATACACAGTTTTAGCCAGCTTTGACTGAATTGATTTGATGTCTTTTTTTTTAAACGTGAGCAGTAAAAGGAAAGGAGGCAGCTTTTTTTGTTAATTTTTATTTTCAATCTGTCTGCTAAGCCCCCTCACATTTGTATTCGAAGGGTATTACATTAAACAGTCCAGTTTGCTGTTATGTGGCAGATTGGTACAAGTGACACGTTGCTGCAAGGAACTGCATGTGCAAACCAGTTCATTAAGACTATATAATCAGGTTTAAAATCATTAGATATTCTCCCGATGACTCTACTGGTGTCATATGATTTCTCATTATTATGAAAGGAAGAGAACAAAATGAAAACCACAGCTTCTTGGGGGCTTTTTGGTTTGTGGGGTTTTTTTGACTTGTAAATTTGTAAGGATGTCCTGGTACACAATTATTTTAAGTTTGGCATCAGGAATTGTTGGAGAAGTTAGTGCTTACTCTGACTTTCCTTAATTTAATAAAATATTTTCTATTGAAAAGGTATGACTCTGGGATGTAAACTAATCTGAAGTGTATTTTCATTTTGGACTTTATAGTCTGAAAGACAAGTAATTTGTAAATGGTGGGTGGAAATGTATATGTACATATATACAGGCCACAGATCTCAGTGCAGTCGTACTTTCAGGGTGAGAAAAAGTCGTTGCAGCCTCATTATCCGTTGTCCCCTGGAGATCCATCTTCTCCCCCGCGATAGCTCCTTGAGGAAACGACAGACCTTGCGTTCGGGGACTGGGGGGTGTTGCCGAAGGGATGCAGCCCTCTCCTCTGCAGAACAAGCCGCTGTCGGGATGCTGCGGAGGTTTGCCCCAGCTGTGATTTGTAACCTGCAGTTTGCTGCTCTCGCCAAATATTCCCACTGAAGAGTGGATAAACCTGTCAGTAAATCAGACTGCGGTCTTCTCATTTCTCTTCCATGGAGGATAAAAAAGTGTGTTTTGAGAGTGCCAACCTGTGTTTTACTCTTCCAGAAGCGAAGACGAATGTAGTAGCCAGCTTATACGAGGCTTTACTTCTCCCGAGTAAAGCACCGTGGGTGATGGGACTTTGTACCTTTGTCTGCCAGAATTTATGAGTTGAAGCTTGTCCTACACGAGATGTCTTAGGAATGGTGTGGTTCAAAGTCTCCTGAAAGGAGAAAACGTGCTGCTTAGGGTGCGCCGAAAGCAAGCCTGACTGGAAGTTAATGTAACGTGAATAATGTGAGTAAATGCATCCCTTGTTCCGATTCAGCAGTAACTTTGCTGGAATAAATGCAGAATGTTCTCAAGTAAATATTTTACTATGTCCAAGTTGTGCAGAACAACAGGAGCGATGCAGACCTTGTCTTGTCGGTGGGGAGCTAGAGGGTAAGAAGTGGATGGAGGTTAGTTTCACCTCTTTACAGGTTTAGGAAAATGTTCCTACTTGGAGCCTACGTGAAGCCGCTGGAGAGAAACCTCCAGGTACCCCGTGCTGCAGGGGCAGAGGTTTCTGCGTGGCGGCATTTCCCCTGCCATTCCCTGCGTCGGCCCCTGGCATCACCTGAACCACCAGTCGGTTGTAGCGCTGTGGTCCTGCCCTGAACGCCCCAGCAGAAGACAGTGGGTCGCTTTTATATTGAGTGGGCAGGACTGGTGAGGGAGCTGTACCCCGCCAACCACAGGGCTCCTCTCCCCAGTTTGTACCATGACCAGGTGGGAAGCTACAGAAGCCCATAGCAGCTATGCTGCGACATCGCCATGGCAACCAGCGAAAATAAGGGCCCCTTCTGGGAAAACGAGAGATTTCAAATTTTGTTGCAGCCAAGAATTATTACTAGTGTCGGATTGCAGCTCAAGCACGACCTTGTTTCAGAGTTTCTTGTCAATAAAAACAAATGGCAGTGGCTATTTCTCTAATGCTCAGGTGAAGGTACTTGCAAGCCTGTACTGTTGGCTCAAGAAAAATAAATGGCATTAAGCCAAAAATATAGAAGAAATACTGCAGTAATTACATTTATAAAGCTACTAAGTGCAAGATTGAAAACTAAAAAAATAACAAAAACAAAGTCTGCTACAGTCCTCGGTTCTGTGTGTAGCCCCCGTGAAATGTGTGTACATACATGTATAAGGCTGTGTATAAAATTAGAACACCTTGATTCTGTAAGGGAGGTTTAAGGTCTATTTTTTTTGGTTTTATTTTAAGACATTGGAGGAAGTACCATGCATCCAGTCATTTGTGAGAACCCTGTTTTTAATATTGGGGTCTTTTGCTGGTCCTCAAGGTATCAGTTTGCTCTAGTTCTTTATAAACAAGTACCTGAAATTGTTGTTCTCTGGGTTTGGGTTTTTGTTTTTTTTTTTTTTTTTTTAATCAGGAAGTTAATAAATTATTTAAACTATTTAACAAAGCTCAAAAACATGTAAATAAAAATGGGGAATTTGATAATTACAGAAGCAGTGTGCTGTTGAGTCAGAGCTTATTTTGCATAGAATTACCATTTCATGTCCTCTTTAGCTAAGAAACTGAACTATGTAAGAAAATACCATATGATATTACATATGGCATTTTAATAACACCTATTTTGCATAGCTTCTGCTTAGCCTAACCAATAAATGTGAAATGTAAAATTTCAAAGACATCTTCCCATTTCTAATGGAAAGTCAAGTTCGCTTGGCAAGCTAGCCCATGCTTCCTTTTTTTTTCTTTTTTTTAAATTTTATTTTAATTTTTCTTTGAGCAGAGGGCTGAGTCCTGTGCAATTGGAAGACTATTCCCCCATCGGCGTGGTTATTCGTTCATCAGCTCTTCCCAAGCCGGGTCACCGTGCCGTGCCCGCAAGCAGCAGGGCTGTGCTGGGGCGACCTCCTTCCTTCTCTTCCTCCTTTAATCACAGTGACAGCTCCTTCTTAAACATGGGTTCAAGTGAAGATTAGGGATCTTTTAATGTTATTTCTGGCTCCTGCGTTTTAACTATTGATCCATGTTGATAAGGGAAGGAAGAAAGAAGGAGAGTAGATGAAAGCCTGCAGCCAGCAAATGGAGAAGGCATAGGAAACACGAATGATATATAAAGATACTAGCCTGCTTGGATTTCTGTGTGTCTATTATAAATGACAGCTTAGATATTTTAACTGATAAAAGTGGATTTTATTCTAGTTCATAATGTTGGTGTGGGGAAATACATGGGTCTCCCAAAAATAGTACCCATTGGTCTGGATGGTTGGAGTCTTGGGTTTATTTTCTGGCTTTACACAAGCTACTTGCGTGTTTTGGTTTGAAAGCCTAAAGCCATGCATTTTTAGATACTTCAAGGCACTGAAAGTTGCCCAATGCAACTTTCCAAAGTATCACGGCACCAGACTTCAGATCCAAGATACAGGTTTTTTACCTTTCGACAATTACCTTTATGCTTGATTTGAAGACCTGATGTGCTATCTTACTCACAGTTATGATATATAGGAGTAAATGTGAACTGTTCTTAAATTATAGATATGGATACTGTGATTTTATCTGTGGGAAAGCTACTTTTCTCATAGAAACTTTAGACTTTGAGGGAACTTGCTGAAATATTTTTAGCCATCTACATAATTTGGGAAGTACTGCTTCCACTGTAGCATATAAAAAGAGTTTCTAAGATTTGCTATGAATTCAAGAAGATAACGAGCAATCATTACTCAGAAAAACATACTAACTTTTTTTCGTAAGTGTAATCTTAGCATTAGGTTATTTTCAAGAAATACATTTCAGTCCATTAAATCTGCCTTTCCTAAGGTGGAGAACTTGAAGTTGGCAATAAAGACCTGACCTCTACCCCTTTCCTCCCATTATTAGTGTTTGAAGCCTGCGATGGTTTTCCTCTGTTTGTTTGTTCGTGGAAAAAAGTTGACAGTGGGATAGATCAGCTCCATATGCCATTTGCTTCCTGAGAAAGTAGAATGTTTTTTTTCTGAATGTACAGATAGGATGAGTATTGACTATACATCATTTTGATCATTCAAACCTATTATTTTAAAAATTACCATTGCTACTGTGTTATTAAAAGCAGCGATTAAGTTGCCTTTATTGCAAAGTAAACAGTCACATAAAACAAATATTGACAACTAAAGAATATTTAAAAATACAGAATCAGAAGTTCCCAGGTTTGATAAAACAGTGGTTTGACTGAATGATACATAATTTGTGGATCTCATGCTCAGCTGCAGAGATTCAGCCTTGGGTATTACTTGGGCAAGTAATACATAGGTAAATAAGACCTTTTCCTTTTTTAATCAAAAGTCAATATGGTTGAAACCTGCCCAGCGTTCCCATTCGCAGTCCAGTATAGTTCCCTGTCATTAAGAGATAGAGAAGAATCTCTGGCCGTGCTTCTAAAAGAAAGTTATTTAATGATTACTATAATCTTAGGTTGTACTGCATTTGAACAAGCAAGTCTCCAAGGACACTTTACAAGTATGTTAGCGGTAGATATCAGACTTTTCTTGACTGTTTGAAGTTATATTTTTTTTCAAAGATCTGTTCCCAAGTTAACATCAAAACGGAACATTTTCAGATGATCTTGAACATTTCTGAGAATGCTCTGTGAAATTGCAGTCGAGTCCTCAGAATTGTTCTAGATTATCACATTACTGATGAGACCATCTAAAATACATGTCTAAAACAGCCCCAAAGAAGACTTAAATATAATTTTAATGCTTTTGGCTTAAATTTCAAGGGCTTTGCTGGGTTTGCATGAAGAATTTAAATAAACATGTATTGGCTGTATTAGCTTAAGTGGTTAGAAAAACACAGTGATGGGAATGGATCGTAATCCTTTGGTTAACAAGAATGGAATAGAAAAGTATTATAGGCTTATTGCTTCCATTGTCAGTAGCATACGCCTGTTAGGCTGCTTTTCACAATGAGATACAGTCTTTCCCCTAAGTCGATGTATGTATTGTATGTAGGGAATCTCTATTTTTGGGTATATCTAAGTACATTCCAGCAGATGCATTCAAGAATTCTGCACAGCTGCCATTTTTCTGAAGTTATTCATAATTAAAATAATATGATTAAGTAATTTAAACGTGGTCACAATGAAAATAATTTTTGTACGGTATATTTACTCTCTAGTCTGACTTCAGTGTGGGCTGCAGAGCTATTCTGCAATGCAAATGAGTATTCAAGTGTTTCCTGTTCGAACTACCTGGAGAGAGCCACATACGTTCCTTGGAAAGCAACAGATTGCCTGGATCAAAGTTTTTGTCCTCAGTTAAAACATAATCCTTTGCCTTTCCCCAGGTTTCTTTGGTGCCTTGCTTTTCTTGTATGTATGATGCTGCCTTATTACCAGATAAAAACTGGCTTACTTTCAGATAAACAATGTATTTCATGTTGATTAAAAGGAATTAAAGATTATAGGTGTATAAAGACAAGTAAAAATCCTGAAAATGTCATAGAAACGAGCATTCATGTATCATGAAAGTATTCTTTGACAGTGATTTATATATAAAAACTCATTGTTTTCCAAGTGGCTTTCATTTTGATGAAGAAGTGAGGCATAAAGCTGTACTTTCAGACCCATATATGCATTTTAGAAATGACATGTGAACATTCTCCTTTTTCAGGGGTTATAGCAAAGTTGAGTCCAGCACATTGCAGTTCAAACCGCTGGTGCGCTAGGTGTTGCAGCTGTTACATTTTGGGGGCTCTTTAATTTCTTTGGGTTTAATTTTGTTTGTGTATTTGAAATACTAATCCTCGCCTTTTGAGGCAATCTCTTAGAATTATTGAAGTGATAAATTTTTCTTGGAATCATCTATTTAGCTAGCTCAAATGCAGAGAAAGCCAAACTGAAGATTTATCATTTATCAGTGTAGTTCTGATTGAAGAAAAAATGTTAGCACCAAGTGCCATAGATACGCTTTTAGGAGAAGGATCTAAGTTTCACTTTAGCAGGTCATTATGTGTATTGTACTGTTGCTCAATTTTCTGAGCCAGCAGGATATAAATATCTCAGAAGGAAAATAAAGGTCAAAAGTAAACCTCTCATATCAAAGGAGGCTATCCAGCATCTTCCAGCCTTCATTCTGCTAATCTTTGGTGAGACAAACGTATTTTTCTTTCATTATGCAAACAAACCAACCAAAAAAAAGTCTCTGAATTCACTGGGGCTAGGAATAGCAAAAAGCGGGAAGTTAGGAAATGGGTGGGTTGAGGAGTGTCGGGGATGCAGGGGTGGTACAGCCCAGGGGCAAGAGCAGTGAGTGACACTGGATCCTTATGCCGGATTTTCCTAGGAAGGGTTTTTAAGCTGTGCTCTTCGATACAGCTGTAAATGTAAGTGAGAATGTGCCATGTTTAAATGTGTTTTTTCTGCAGATAATAACTTCCAAGGAAGCTAAAAATGTTATGACACTCACATATTTATAACTGCAGTGGAAAGAGCTTGTTTTCTAAATGTAGTGATGATATTTAATTTATAATTCTCTCCTCTTCTTTGGTGCAAGAAAAGCTGACTCTCCTGCTCAAGTTTCTGAGTTGGTGAATGTGACTACTGAATGTGTAGGCAGCAATGGAAATAATTTGTAGACATGGAGGCTATACATAAATTTTCTATGCTGTTCTCCTACCCTGTGATTCTGAGGCTGGGCAGACAAAAAAAAATGACTTTTTTTTTAAGTCATTTAAAACCTGCAGGCAGAACACATGCATGCAGTATGCTGCTTCTGTGTTTGAGTCGGAAGTAAAACCTGTGGGGAGGTCGGTAGTAATAAACTGCAAGGTCTGCTGTTGTCCAGGGGAAACCTTTTCCGTCCCCCAACAAACTCCTTCTGTTTTCTTGACATCTCTTGGACTGACTGGTCCGGCAGTGCTTGTAGGATGGCAGTCGCACAAAGATGAATGTAAATGTTGAAATGCCCGTTAAGTGCTATAGGTTGGCTTTGCTGTCAATGCTTATGATTGCTCTTCCCGGCTTTCTTGTTAATAGATTCATGCATTTCAGACAATTTACACCCTTTGGCACAGTTTTGTCCTTCATGGAAGCATAACGTAATAGGCTGAAACACAGAATAGTGAAAAAATAAGAGATCACATGGCAATCAACATTTTGGAAGCAGGTCTAAAATAGATGAAGTATGCTCTTTTCTGAATATTCAGACAATACAAGCCTTGTGAAGGTTGTGAAGTTATCTTACATATTTATGAGAAGATAGCCTGCCCTTGCTAAAGCAGTGTACGGTAGGAGTTGGGTGGCTGTGAGGTCTCTGGCACCTAATCAGATCTCACAAACACAAAAGTTGTGGCATAAATATGTTGTTTTAAGCAGCAGAGAGTAACACGGACTACTTTCATTAAGGTTTTCAAGAAGAACCTTGCTGCAGAAGTTGCAGTATTATTAGTTCACAATAAATATGACAGTTGACCAGAAAACCTGTTTCTGTACTGAAGATTGCTATTTATATTTAGGTAGTATTGAAGGGACATGAAGCCTGATGTAATCATTTAGTGAAGCCATCGGAACAAAATAAATAATATGACCTTGGTTGTCTGATCTAATGATACATTTTCTCAAAAGATGCAGCAGCTCCACCACAGAGAAATTCCTGTATTTTAGGTAAGTAGCACAGTTTTTGGAGAAGGCGGGGAAGCCGCTGACCTAAATACATGTTTATCTGAGAACTATTCCATTACAGGGAGGTTTTTAAATAAGTGATCTTAATCTTAGTCCTCTAAATCAGTAGGGGGTTGGAGATTTTTGAGGTTACAGGACCCAATAAATTTGCATGGACTTTTCTTGAGTTATTCTGTGTTTATTACACAGTTTCTTTAGTAATCTTGCAATTTATCATTGTCTTGCATGTTCATATATTATTAATGTGAACTTAGCGTGAAGGTATAGAACAGATTTAAAGTGCACTGTGTTAGACTGAATATTATACCTAATTTTCATAAATTTTTTTGAATAGATATTTCAGAGGACATGATTTCCTGTCTGTAACAGTTCAAATTTCTTTAAGGCTCCGAAGGACTAGGTAGAGAAACATTTTTCTTTACTCATGAGATGCTGTCAGTAATTTTTATATACTATGAACAGTGATATTTTTTTTTTTTTTTCCCCTGATGTTCTCACATTTGTAAGTGGCATCTCTAATGCACTAAAGAGGCTGCAAACGTACCCTCTGGTGTGTATTTCATTTTTCTTCCACTTGAACTTGTTTGCTGCTGCCTGCCAGCCACTCTCTGGTATGAGCTCTCCCTCCGTTACCTGCCTTTCCCGGCGGCCCCCGTGGCTCCTGGCCCGTGGTTTGGAGAAGTAGAGGTGATTGGGGAGGTAGAGGAGGCTGGAAAGGAGGGAGCAGAACAGTGATGGGTGCATTTGCAAAGGCTTTGTTTTTTCTGCAAAATTACAATACAAAAAAATTAGAATATCAGCTGGGGATTCTGTCATTGCCTGCTCCTTCCCTGATCGTGAAGAACCATTTGTCGTACAGGGCATGGCTGTAGGATGCTGTTAATAAAATATTTGTGAAGATGAAAATCAAATTAAATAATAATTTAAGTAAACTGTACTGCCTGCAAAGACTTTTTCAGCCATCAAGGGCGAAGAGGGATATCTTGGAGGCAGGTAACTTTTTTTTGTTTGTTTGTTTAAGCATGAATTGAGTGGAAAGGAGCAGAGGGATGTGTAAAGGCAGAAACTTTGACTATCACAAGGCATCCTGTCACCCTGCAGGTGTATGGAGAAGAGGTGTATATTTGGGGACAGAAGTTTTGTCATGTCACCTCAAGGAGAAAAAGGAAAAACAATGCAGCCATCAGCCCTTATTTAAGGAAAGCTTTCTGTTGACTTGCATAAGAAATGAAACTTAGGCTGTACTCTGCAGTGCAAACACTAAGAGCTGCTCACAGATACCAGGAGTCACAACCCTAATTTTTGCAAATATAATAACTGTAGCACACTATATAGTATGTGTTTTACTGCTGGGCTTTGTTTTCGATTAATTACTAAGTGGTTAAGTTCTTGCAGATCAGAGACTAAGGCTTTTGTCACTGACAGTTGGGATGCTGAGATGATGGTAGTAGTTTTTCAGATAGGAAAAAAAAAAGTTTAATAATATTCCAGTAAGGGAATTTATATTTTAATTCGGAAGAAAAAATTAGAAGCCATCTAACATCAAACAGAAGAAGTTATGGAAAAATTATCTGTGTGCTTCTTGATGCATAAAGGCTTCAGCCTTAAGCTTTCTGCCTGAAGTGCACAGCTTTGGGGCAATTTAATTATAGAAGGCAAAATATTTTGAATTACAGTTGAGAATGATAATAATTTTGTAATGAACGGATTTTAAGGTTTCCAGTCTTCACTTAAGATACTTGGTGTCCAGGTGCTCCTAATGGCCAGGGACGTTATTATACACGACTTTCTGCATCTGGAAGAGCCCGTAATTTCTAGCAAATTTTTGATAACAGGTAAAAAAGTTGTTGCTTTTAGCAGCCTACATGTGCTCTGCAGTTTAATGAGGGGGTTTAGCATCATTTGAGAGAGGGTGTTTCTATATTGGAGCTAATGCAGATGCTTTTTAAACATGGTTGGAGGCAATTGTTGCTTAGGAAGCAGTGACTGTACTGGTGATGCCCTGGGCTTCTGAGGACTGTGGAAGAATTGTGGGCAGGATCTATTATCTTTTCTGCATTTAAATTGCTGCTAAATAAGTTAGTGAAGTAGCAGACCTGTGGATCTGAAATGAAAGTAGGGAAAATTATTATCCTTTATGCATATGAATAAACTTCTGGTTAGAGTTTTTGCACTAGGGATGTTAGGAAAGGGCACTATGTGTTCAGAAGAAGGGGAGTGAGCACCTTGCTGCTCCTCCTTAGGGGGTTGGCCTCTGCAGATGGAACAGGATGCCTCGGAGGGATGCAGTGTGGGCACTGACGTGGAACTCAGTAATTATTTTTTAAATTTTTTTTTCATTTTTTAAGAGTTCCTTGCTTATGGTTCCTCCTACCTATCTATCACCTCATAGACCAGAAACACAGAGTATATTTAGTGTTTATTTTCCTTAAAAATACATTTAAAAAATATGGTTAGAATGCTATAACCTGATATTTATTGGGCAGTTAGGTCTTGCATACCTCCCTTGTGAACAGTAATACAAAAGCATTGGCCTGTACCAGCTTTTCTGCATTACTAGGAAAATAGGTTTGGGTTAGTATTTTTTTTATTTTGATATCACCTTAAATACGCTTAGGGCCTCAGTGTAAAATCTGGTTCTGGATGTGTTTCATTGCTTTGATGCTGTAAGCCTGCTTTTAGTGACAGCTAGCAGAATAGTGGAAATACCATCACAGTGTTTATTCTGAAGATGAATTCACTTTTTTCCCCAGCCTAGTCTTTGAACAGGATTGCTGTACCTCTGCCGAGAGCAGATGTGCAACACCAGCTTCCTCAGCAGGGTGCTTGACATGGAAGTTAAAGGATTTTGTTCAGTGCACTGCTGTCGGATAGCTCAACAAGCTATTGCTTCAGTAACTCTCTGGATTCATAGAAAGAACTGAATGTCTGTCTTACCGCCATATCAAATATAAGTACAAAAATGCAGCGATTTTTTAATAGAAAAAAAGGCAATCTTGCAGTGTTTTAGCGGCTTCTGACCAATATTATGACAACTGTTACTCAACCAAAGCAGTGGTGTGCTTGGTGGCAAATGAAACAAAAAGATAAACTGGAAACATTCAGTTTTGTTTTGAGCTGTATCCTGTATTAGAATAACAAAAATGCATGAAATGGGAAGGATTGTTTCTGAGAAAACTGTTGCTTCGCAAGGCTAGAGGTTTGGAGAGCGCAGCTGGAGAGCAGCTGGGTAGGTGAATCGGCAACAGGATGGGAAGGTTTGCAGGGGGTGCTTTTTTAAATCTCCTTTTGATGTTCTTTTAACATGTTTCTCAGACAGTTTTGCTTTCACTCCATATATTGGACATTTTACCATTATTTATTGTATATCTATACAGATTAGGTTTGTATGCAGTCCCGAAGTGTGGCCCAAACACCAAGAACAAGGGAGATGGTTACTTGTTGGGGTGGAGGTGGTGTTTGTTATATATATATATATATATATATATATTTTTTTTTTTAACTTTGTTTTGTTTTTTCCCCCCACGTGAATTCTTACTATTTGATCAAAGCATCTTCAAGCCGAGGCTCAATCCGGTTTCTCGTGGGAAGTGCACACTGACTAGGAAAGGGAGCAGAGTGGCCTTCCATGAGAGATGCTCATACTTTTGCATTCAACCCAGAGACACCCAAGCTGGCTGCGGTGGTAATTGTGGAGAAGAGTCCACGCTTCCAGCTATAATTTGAAGGGGTGACAAATCGTCTTTTATAGCTCATCAAGAGCCTGGCTTTGCAATATGAATGTCATTGCCTCGAGGAACTAACATGAATCCATCAATTTGTAGGGCTGTAAAAGTGAGATGATGATGATGATGAATGGGAGGTGAGTTAGACACACGGAAAGGACATCTCCAGCAGTGTAGCTGTCGATAGTTCAGGCAGCTCTATTTCTGTTATCGGTGCAGCCATCAGAGATAATCATCTTCCTTGGTAGATTTTACCCCAAGTCTCTGTATCTTGGATTTCAGAATCATTTATCTGAAATGGTGTTCAGCTGTCGTGTAATTTGAAAGTGATACTTAGCATCGTTTTTAAGTGTATACAAATTTACAGCTCAATTTTTAATCTTGACTGTGCAAGTAGTGGTGCAAAGAAAAACTTGTGCAAAGCTTTATCCTTTTTTCTATGCTTAATGTAGAATTTTTTCTTAAAGCTTACCGTCTATATCATGCAGCTTATACCAAAGAGTGCCTGTAACCTTTAGTAATCCGTAAGTACAAGGAACAAGATATATAACAGTGCAGGATGTTTCTAGACCCAAAATCTTGCTGTTCTTTTCATATCAGTGCCTCACCTCCTCCCAGCTGCCTATTTCTTGGTCCTATTGGATCCCAGTTGGATCCCTCTACTTCAGGTGTTGCAACAAATATCCAGGTTCTCATTCCTTTTTCTTAAAAAAATGACAAAAAAATTTGAGAAATCTCTTTTTTTAGGAAACTTGCTGCCATTGTGCAGTGCTCAAACTCTACTTTTTAGATAACCTGTACAAAACTGAAAAATGCCACCATTCCTTGCAGTTCTGTGGCATTTCGTTGCTGAGCCGCGGGCAGGCGCGAGGGGAAGCTCTGCAGTTCTGCCTTGGCAGGACTGGTTCCTTCGGGGGTTAGCAGTAAAGCCCTTGTCGCTTTTCACTTGCTGTCTGTACAGAGATTATCTTTTTATTTGGGGTTTTCTTGATGATCATTCTTTTCTTTGAAGTGATAGATTTTTAATGGTACAATGTTACATTAAAACAGCAGGATTTTGAGTCTCGGCTCCCAGAGATGATTCATGTTAATATAAGCAGCTGCAGGCTATGTGCTGCCCTTCAGAGATGTTGAAGTACTTTTTTTCTTATCGGACTCTATTTTCTTTTTTTGTCTTAAAGGTTTTTATTTTTTATTTCCTTTTAAAACAGAGTTGACTGGTTTGTGTCCAGTGATCTGAACTTGGAAAATATTCTCTGAGCTCCCACATACTGAAAATTTTTTTAAGAGTACATGGCCACCATTATTAATTCTGACTGGTATGCAGGTGTTTTAAATGGAAATTCAGACATTTAAATTGTGCCTTCCTGCCCTGCCCCTTACTCTTTCATTTTTCTCACTTGCTGAAAAAGGTTAATTTTTGGCAGAATGCCAGAGGGGAGCAGCTGCCCGGGCTCCCAGTATCACACATGTCTCAGGGAGGACTTCTTTCCAAAAGGATGAAAGTATTGTGGCTTTCTGTTTTAATATCTTCCAATATACTTCCATTTCTCCAAATCCAGGGCAAGCTTAAAGTTCGAGAAGGCATCAGGCTTTGAAAGATGCTCCAGGGGCTTAGCTCAGCCCAGTACTGTTTTACTGGATTTTCTTGAATTTTTCCCAGTCCAACGCTGGTGAGCTGAAATGATGGAAAATTCACTGCATTCCTATGGAGATGGTTTCAGTGGTGAATTGCCCTCACAGTCTAGCGTCAGTGTTTTGCTGTCAGAGACAGTATTACAGGAAGGAGGTAGGAGTTCTTGCTGCATTTAATCTCCCCCAACTGCTGCAGAGCACAGGGTGTTAGAGAGCTTGTAACTAATGTAATTTTTCTATCTGGTGGCTTTTCCAGCCTGCATCAGCATTTTCCTCTTGGGGTTAACTTTTTTTTTTTTCCTAGCTGTCGTTCCTCTTTTATGATACTAATTCTTCTTTTTCAGGCTTGAGCAAAGATAAATCTTCTTCCCCCCGCCAAGAAACCTTAATCTTCCATTATGTCACGAGAAGTTGTAGATAGCTTATTTGGGAGGGATTTTATTTTCTCAGTGCAGAACAGCAGCATGTGTTAACGCTCTGAAAGATGTTTGTGGCCATGCTGAAGCCGTGCCCGGCGCAGGGATGTGCCCTGCGGCAGCGACTCATCGGGGTTCGGTAGAGGGGAGTCCCAGGGATGCAGGCACTCAGCATCCCAGGGATGCTGCCCACAGTTTCTGTGGGCAGGCTTGAGTGCCTGCATCCTAGGGCTCGACGCAGGCTCCAAAAGCTGCCTGCACAAACCATGCTGCGGGCTTGGATTTTACATTTCTGATAACTCAGAGGCTTGCTAGTTTAATTTTAATAGTAAATGCAGTTTCTATTTATTTCTTGAGACTCTAGGCTGTAAAGAACTTTACTATCCCTAGAAATTTGCATTGGTAACGATCTTTTTTTTTAAGATAAATGGCTTATTAGCAGGCCTAGAGCTTAATAATGGATGAGAAAATCGGATGCATTTCATGTCCCAAAGCCTTATTTCGAATTAAAGCTGCTGCTGTTGATACCATAAATTTAGTTATATAAAGTAAATATATCTGCTAACTTAGTGAATGTCACAGGAAAAGAGAAATACCGAACACTGGTGACAGATGCTACAATATATATGTCATGCAGGCCCTGCTGTTGCTTTAGTTCTTAGTGCAGGGAAGCTGGAAGAGCAGAGAGCTGCCGTCTGTCCCCAAGACAGTGATGTCTTTCAAATAAATAAGTGGAGTATCAGGCTTTTGATGAATACTCAGCAAGCAACTAATGTAAAAACAGATGTTACCCTTGAATCTCTGCACCGTTATTACGATAATGACACCAGTCACAAAACAGGTGTTACATGAAATTATCTGGGGCGCAAGTTCAACATCTGGCATAGCTTGCTTCATTAGTTTTGTAATTGTTTCTTACGCATTTAATTTGCCGCGTAGCCTGGCTGGTCAATGGGAAGTGCTTTTGGTTGGAAGGTGCAGGTTTTCACAAGTAGCATGCGGCCATCTATTTCATTAACCTTTGATTTGGTTACTGTTTTATGGGACTGCCGTCAGTCTCGGAAGACTGTTAGATTGTACGAAGGATAAATATTATGGGGTAACTTTTAGTAGTTAAAGTCTTAGTGCTTCTTTGTAAAAAAAATTGGAGATACACACACACACACATATTTCCTAAGCGGAAGCTGCAGAGGAAGAAAGGCTACAAAGAGTATGGATTTTTGCCTGTTGTAAACTGCAGTGTGTGCTGTTTTGAAGCTGATGCTTTCTGTGAGCCCCTGGGATGTACGAAGTGAGCGTGGTCCTCTGCTCGCCTTGCGTGATGAGTGGCTTCGTTGGAACATCAAGAACTCCTGTTGCTTTAGCTTCGAAAATAATCCTCAAAGTGACATTTATCGTCTTGTTCTCTTGTATTTTGAACGATTCTGGTTCATGCTCTTGTCAGTGTTTGGATACAGCTGGCTCAGCGTGAGGAAGCTGTATCCAAAGACCCTCATGAATTGATGATCTTAAGGGTCTTTTCCAACCTAAACGGTTCTATGATTCAATGATAGAGGGGTGTTTTCCTGGGCCGGTTGGGGTTCCCGGGCTTGGGGAATGCCCATGGCTCATGCCCGTGGCTCGGCAGCAGTCCCTCTTGCCTGGCTGGCAGCTCGGGGTGTGGATGGAGCATCCTTGCTGCTGCTGGGGGGGTCTGCCTTGGCCACGTCCGAGAGATGGATGTAGGTCATAACAGGAGTTGAGAAGAGGCTTGAGCACGGTTATAGAGAATATTCAGCACTCAGAGAAAGGGGAGAGCCTGGGGTGGGGGCCCCGTGGGGATAAGGTCTGTTAAGGCAGTATTTCAGCTTGAAAAGCAGGTACCTGTCCATCTGTCTGTAGGACATCGGCAAGGTCCAGAGCTGCGCAAGGTCGGCCGAGGAGGCTGCGAAGAAACAGTCCTTGTAAGCAGAGAGAGATGTGGAAACCCACCTGCAGTGCGTGTGTCACCTGCAGGCATGGCCGAGCTGCTCCTGACCCGGCTGATCCCAGTCTGAGATGCTCTGCCCTGTATTTACTGCTGCTGGTCTGTAGTCCTTTGCTTCTGCCTGCTTTGCAGTACGTGGGCACCTCCGTTTCACTGGCTCAGCTGCTGGTTGGGCTATGCTTGTGAGTTTGATCATTAAAGTGGTTCAGATTTAAGAAAAAAATAAGCTTTCCTTCCTTCTCCCCCTCGTTTTAACCTGATCGCTTGGCAGCATGATGTATGGTTGTGTTGGCGTAAGTAGGAGCAAGTGGGATGGTAGGAAGACAAAAGGTATGAGAACGTGTAAAGCCTTGTGCTATCAAACCCTTTGTATTTTAGAGCAGCAATCAGAGGCTGGTACAGCCCCTCTGGTATCGCCTCTGCGCTGTGCCTGTGTGTGCTGGGAGGAGGAGGTTTCATAGAATCACAGAATGGTTTGGGTTGGAAGGGACCTTTAAACGTCATCTAGTCCAACCCTGCTGCCATGAGCAGGGACACCTTCAATGAGACCAGATTGCTCAGAGCCCCGTCCAACCTGGCCTTGAATGTTTCCAGGGATGGGGCATCGACCACCTCTCTGGGCAACCTGTGCCAGTGCCTCACCACCCTCATCATAAAAAATTTCTTCATTTCACTCTTGGCAGCTCTGTGCTGCAGTGAACCTGCTGGAGGAGGCTGTCAGCCACGTCCAGATGCGGTGCAGAGCTGATGAGAGTAATTATAAACCTTGAAACACGTTGCTGCCGTTACTATTTCTCCAGTTACACAATTGCTAAAAAAACTATATTGCTGTACATGAGAAGCAGCTGAAGGCCTAAAACCAAGAACTTACTCTACTCAAAGTAGACATCAGACACATTAACTGCAGAGCAGGGTAATCTAGTGGAGGGCACTGAGCAGGGAGAAGGAGAGCAGGACGAGCGGGTTACCCGAAGCAGCTGGTCTGAGTAGCTCTGGAGCCATCTCCAGCAGTAAATCAGTGGAAGGAGCATTTCTGAGCTCTCTCGAGCCATGCCAGCTTTGTGGTGGGGCTGGAGCTCCTGACCTGTCTCACCAGCGAGCTGACCTCCCACACCAGCCAAGGAGAACCGTTACTATTATTTTTAATGTTGATAGCGTCCATTTCAATCTTCAGCTTTCAAAAAATACTTCTATCTTTGAATTTTGCCAAGCGATGGAGTGGACCCTGAAAAATATGCCCAAGGCTTGGCTGCTTACCCTTCTTTCGCTGGTAACAACTGGTTTACCAGATGAGCTCTGAAGAGTGCCTCTGGGGCTGCCTCCCCCCCCGCAGGGGCTGTGGGGCTCACAGCGGGACCTGGGGTTCTCGGCCACCGAGCTCCGAGGACCTGGTGTGGAGGAGCTCAGGTCACGGTGGAGTTAGAGAAGCAGAAGAAGGATCAAGAGGGAGCTAGTACACTGTCTGTGGGTTGTTGCTGAGACTGATGCCGGCACCGAAAGCAGGGTCTGACTCCCCCGTGTCTGGATGTGCCGTGAAATCCGCCTTTTAACTTGGAAGCTTGAGCGCTGCTTTTGCTGCCAGGACACTGATTGCGTTTGAATATCTACAGTGCAAAGCCACGCTAGGCTTTGGATATACCCATAAGGTTTCCAAGCTCTGATGGGCTGAACAGCTTTAAGCCTTAACCCTGCTACCTTCCTTTCTGTATTACACCTTCTTGATGTGTTACGAGTGAATTCTCAAACATCCAGGTGTCATGTTCTCCTTTTCTGCTTTGTCTGAATGCGTAGACAGGGCACACACTTGTGCTTTTGTTTTTTCCCTTCTTCCCCTTCTCGCCTCCAAAATGAAATCCTTTGCTGCTGAAACATAAGCATTTAATCTGGCCATTCTGTGGTATGTAATTCTTCTGTATGTGTTTTCCATCATATATAATTAGCCTTCGTTTTCAAGAAGCAATTTTAAATATTCATATAGATCTACTACAAGGGAGCATCTGTATGATGATATGTTTTCTGCAACTGAAGAATAAAAGGACCACTGGGACGGAACAAAAGGCAACTTCTCAAGTTAATTGTAGGATTTTATTGGTGTTTCACTCCGCTGCTTGAGGGTTTCTCCAGCGAATCAATTGCAGACTGCCTAATTTATGTATGAGCCCTGGTTGAAAGGCATTGCAGATTGATTTGCTGACAGTGCACTGGGAAAGGTGACCCTAATTTGTGACTTCAGTCTCCAGCACAGGCCTGTTGGGAGAGGGGGATGCTGGAAACTTGCAAAAATGTAAATGCGAATTTTTGTGTTTGCTTGAAAGGGTCTCCATATGTATTCAGTAAAATATAATTAATTTCAGGTATGGGTAGCAATTGTTTAGAAGATATTAATGAGATTTTAAAATCAGTTGAGGTGTTTTTCCTGAAACGTTTGTTCCTATAAGATTGTATAAGGAAGTCCTGGAACTTCTTTGTTGGCCAATGTTGAATTGTTTGATTAGTGCCCTGAAAATACTAGTCTGATAAGTCTCTTGTTCTTCTCCATGTTTCTGTGTTAATGAACTCACTCCTTTGGTGAGCTTGCAGGTAGAATGGTAAATAATTCAAAATAGAGCCTTGCTGCAGAGATCTTTATTTATCTAAAATGAGATCACGAAGGACGGATGATGAATATTTATGCAGTGAGACACACATTTGGGTATGAAATAGCAATGTAAAGTGACTGTGGCATAGACCCAATGGTAGACAACATGTACTTTCAAAACAATCCGATGCGTTTTCTTTCATTTTCACCACAATAATTTTCTGCGCTTTAATCTCAACTCAATCTTTCACAGCTCAATCCTCCACTTGGTCTGCTGGACAACTCTTACCACCGGGGCTGGTGGCGAGCATCCCTTGGGGACCACGGCTGCGGCGGGGCGGGCTGGGGTGTGCGTGCAGGGTTACGGCACCGGGGGTCAAGGAGCCGCAGCTGCCCTGCGAGACGGGTCACCTCCAACCCAGGAGTCACAACTCCTTTCTTTCCGTGTGCCGCTCTGGGTCGCGGGGGCGGTGGCAGTAGCCGGAGCGTGGGCTTCTTGCTGACTCAGCACCGGCATCCTGCCCGCGCTGCCCTGCCACCGCTGCCCCTCTCGTGAACCGCGAGTTACAGCTCGTCCTCGCCACAGATTTGCCCGGGGCTTTTCACTTTAAAGTTGTAACTCATTATCCGGATGTAATTTCTTCTGTGCCGAGTATCTGTCTCTAGACGATAAAGTGTCTTTTAGGATTTAGCCTCTGATCTAGAATTTCTAGAGATTTGGGGTAGGAAAGGGATTGATGGGGCAAGTTGAGGTTAGCAGTGAGAGCCCGGGCAATTTATAAACCTCCTCTGCCAAAAATGAGACAAGGCCTTTTCTCTTTGAATAGATTGGCTCCTCTTTATACACTCCAAAAGCTGGGGTTATTCAAATGTTCGTCAGATTGCTGATATAACGATCTCCTGTGCCGGGGAATGGGGGCCAGGGGAGGGCTGGCTCCTCGTTGATCATAAGCTTTTCTATATATAAAATTGAGTGACTGGCTCATGATACTGCTAATACGATATGAAATAGTCTACTAACTATTTCGTAAATTCTGCGGTCAGCAGTAGTTAAAGCACATATTGCTTGCTTTCCGTAAGTTGTTTTGCTAATGACTAAGAGCAAGGTATAGTTCTTAATTTTTATGCACGCAGCCCTGCATTGCAGAAACCGCTGCTGCAACTGGGAACGTTAGCAAAAAGGAAATGGTGAAAGTGGTCATAAAAAAAGGGAATAAGTCCGAGCCCAACTGCACAGTAGAAGTAAGAAAACAGCAATAAACCGAAAAAAGTTTGTTCTTCCTGTAAAAAAATCATACAATGGAGATTCACGTTAGACCATTATCTGACGAGCCTGCAGGAGTATTGCAGTTTAATACTGCAGACAGCTACGTTAGCTCAAGAAATATCCTTTAGCTCAAGAAATACTTTTACAGCAGCTTTTGGGCTTTGCATGGAAGCAGTTGGTTGAGAATCGTGCCTGCAAATGGCGTCACCTGCCAGCGGCTGGCGAGTGACGCTGAGCATGGACAGTGGGTGAGATGAGGTTATTGGGATGGTGATACTGGGACGTGTGCAGGTGGAGCGATGGTGGCATCGAGCTCCAGGATTTTCTGTTTTGGTTTCCAGTTTCTGCCCCTTCTGCTCCGGCTGAAGCTGTCGGGCAGTGGAATTTGGGCTCAGACCTGGCATTTCAGGTCAGGGTGGTTACTGCAGCGAGGAGCTCTCTCCCCAGAGCCGCAGTTTGCTGTTTGGGGACGGGACTGGGTGTTGCAGTTAAGACCGAAGGGAGAGCGTCTCTCCGTGGGGTCCAAAAAGAGAAGAATCAACTTCTCGTGAATTTTCTGGTTTCTGAAAAGACTTCTGGTTTTGCAGAGTTGCTGTCGTTCTGCTCCTTTACAGCTGTACCTTGACGAGATGACTGCGAGTGGTTGGGCTTAAGTGTCACTGAAAGAAATGGTCCTTCAGGGGCTGCCGATGTGAATGCTGAAGGTGGGTGTGAAAGAACGTCTGGAAGAGCGGTGGATGAGCTCTCCTCCCTGGCAGAGGATGCTCAGCGCCTCGGGGTCCTGCTCTGCCTGGGGATCAGCGGGGAACAGGCAACCGAACCCACCAGGCGCCAGGGATGGGGACTCGGGCTGCGACAAGGGAAGGACAAATTTGAATTCAAGTGAAGTTAGGTATTTTCAAACTAGGTGGCTTGTGTGAAATTTTTGTCTGAGAACAGGCTGGAATGATCTCCAGGTTTGTGTTTGGGAGCTCGCAGGGACCAGGAGATGTTGTGTGAGCGGGCAGAGGGCATTGAGTGAGTCCACTTTGGCAAGGTTTGAGCTGGAGGTTTCACAGCTTAACTCCATCTCCAGGAAAAATACTGAAACAAATATCAGTACTGGAAACTGTTGGAAAGATGTGTAGGGAGTGACATGTCCTGTCGCATCAGGGTTTTTTGCATGGCAGTGTAGCATGCCTTACAGATTTCAGCAGAACCTGTAGATGTCGTCGTGGGGTTTTGACCCTGTCTCAAGGAGGTGATGCTTTCTCAGAAGCATGTTAGGAGAAGATGGGTGTGATGAAACCGATGCTTTCAGAGCAGCTATTAATTAGAAAAACTCTGCCCTCAGGAGTGCAGGTGTGTGGCCTTTACAGCAGTCTGGATGTTATTATGTATTGTGTCTATTAACAGCTTGGCTTGCATGGGAAGTATTGTATTAATGGCATTCAAAGTAATCTTGACTAATTAAGGAAACATTGTGGAGAGGATGGCATGCAGATGCAGAGCAGTTGCAAAGTCTGAAGGAAGAGTCATCAGCTGCACCGTGCAAGTTGGTGAAATAGTTTGCCCCTGTAGAAGTTAGGAAAGGACCTGCCAGACCCTTCCCATGTCACGGTGTGTAAAATACATGAACCTGTGGGGTAGCGAACTGATCGTACCCCTGCATTTTGGGCTGATGAGGCCTTACCCAGAGCACCAGGGCTTTGGGCAGGCCCTTCTTGCTCTGCCGTATTATTGAGCACTTTACAGCTATATTGGTTGTATTTGGAATTAATCCTCTTGCAGTTGTGTAAACACCTAAATAAAACATGACTCAATTAATTATACTGAAATCATGGGATTTTACACTTAGCTTTAGAGAGGAGTTATTTTAACTTCCTCCTGAATGATTAAAGCCTCAGTTCATGACATAACAGCTATGGATCTTTTAAAAGTATATTATTAGGGGATTTTTTAAATTAATATAGGTATTTGTGTTTGGGTTGGTTTTTTTTAATAACGGAAGGCACTACAGGAATTTTGTTTAAATTTTCAGGAACATTAAAACACTTTGCTGTATATCAGGTAAGAAAGTTGTGAAATAGTGTCCTTGGTGCATTGACTGTGGAACTATCGCTCCTGGTTATAGCAGTCTGGGCTTGGAAGGCAGACATCCGTAATGGTACTCCTCACATCTGAAAAGAATGCTGCATCTACAAATAGTGTTCAGTCATTGCGTCATCACGTGGGGGAGCTATTTTATAAATTACAATTTGATTGCTGGCTTCGTCCTGATTAATTATATTTCATTTGTTCTGGTTAATGCGGACTGGCTTACCTTAGCTCAGTTTAAATCAATACTGGTCTTGGTGCTAGCCAGTGGAGGTGGATTATAACTGTGTCAGAAATGCACCTGCTGAGACTGTTGTTTCCTATCAAAGCTGGTCAGACAACTGCAAAAACTGGCGAAAGAGTTCTTTAAAAAGTGTTTGAGAGTAAACGTACATCTGTGTGAGAGAGAATGTATTAATTGTCCTAACTGTTTTTTTGTATTGCAGCATAGAAATAGAGTTTTGAATTTGAAAATAATCTTCTCTCTCTCTCTGAAGTTGTAGTTCCTTCTCTTTTCTGTGTGCTCTTTTCCTAATTTTGAATTTTTGTGGTATGAAAGCTGTCTATTCCAAGTCTGACCTGTAGTTTTAGATATGATGTTCCAAAATCTTCACAGTCTTTGTAGTGCTTCATTGAGAGCCACTCAGCTTGGAAAAGAAATCTTTCTTTTTTTTCCCTCATTTCCAGAACTATGGGGCTGCAGATAAGTCATATACGTAATACATGAGTTGGAAATGTATACTTTTCGAAAATTAAGGCTGCAAAGTTCATTATATTCCTTGTTTTAAACACATCTAAACCAAACCTCTTTTTTATACAGTTTATCACATAGCATATCTTCATAACTGCTTTGAACCTAATCCTGGTGAGTGGTAGTACCAAAGAACCCAAGAAAATAGAAGGAAGGAGATCACCACCATACTCAGCGCTGCTGCCTCCTCGCCCTGGGTGCTTTTGTAGAATCTGATTGAAAAATTCCTCACCAGTTTTAATGTGGCAAATGTCACTTTGTAATGGTGGCATGTCAGCCCCACTGTCAACACTGTCATTTAATCCTTTTCAGAGCAGACCTGCTAATGCAGTGCTTAATCTGCTAGTGACAACCGGTGATTTATAGTCGCTGGAGATCTCAGCCTTGCTAATTGAAATGGATTTGAACTAGTGTTAGCCATGGTAGACTGGGTTTTGAGACTTGCTCATGATACTGAGAAAGACCGATAGGACCAGCTATATCGGGTCAGTAGAATTTAAAAATTACTATTGCAAAAGCGGTAATTTTTGTCTGTATTCAGGTATGTATTTTTAAACATAACTTTTTTGAACAGCTAACATATTTTCTCTATAGATCCTTGTTAAGCCGTACGTAGTCCATAAATGCGTGTGCCACGCAGGTTGCTAGCGTGCTTACCTGAGAAACTGGTTGCTGGCAGATCAGAAATCGTCATTTCTCAACACAGTTGTAACTTGTTGTCACACCCATATTCCGTGCTCTATATGTTGACGTCTTACATGCAAATGAAAGCAAATGCAATAATTTGTCTACCTGATTTGGAAGCAAAGTGACTAAGCAAGTAAGACAGTCTATCAAGTTTGATTATTCTAAATGGGAATTCATTTTATTTAGTTAATTGGTACTTTGCCTTGCTCAGTGTCTTATGTGCAAGTGGTTATTCTAATTTGTATTTTTTTAATCTAATTATTGCCATCTCCTTTAAATGATCTTTATTGCAGGTATTTGTATAGAATACATGAGGAATTGTTATTGTCAGATATAATTTTGTGAGCGGTTATATTAAATTTTACACGATTTTAAAATTAGATATTGAACCCTTAAATTCTCTTGCTATTCCTGAAGAGGTCAGAAACAAAGCTTGTCTTTTTATGTACAAAACACCCAACAGTGAGTGTGCTGTAGACAGCCCCATAAAAAATACATTTTTATGATGAAATTTAACTTTTCATTGTGGGGTGTTTTTCTAGCTTGCCTTTGAGGAACAGCCATGCAGCAGACTGGCATGGCTGAATTTTGAAGAACGTTTCCCAAGCAGAGAGGTCCCTGCCCGAGTTTCTTGCTGCTTGCTGGGCTGCACTGAACGCATGCGCAACACCTCAACAAATATCTTGAGTCCTTTTCTTTTTTCCTCTGGATTTTGAGACATCCTAAGTCTCTGAGCCAGAATTACAGGGATGCAAAGAAAGCAAAGGGAAAGAGACCAGATATATTCATTTTTTTCTAAAGCTCCTAAATTTTAAAGTGCGTCAGAACAGGTAACTTCTACCAAACTTCTGGAAGTTTGATTTGGAGCTTAAGGTATAACTCCCAAGTAACAGTTTGTTATTGAACGGTTACCCCAAACGAGGGGAACACCCAAGAGCTGTTTCCAGCTGATGCCCCGTGGAGCGCCGGGGCGCGGGGTGGGATGCTGAGCGCCGGAGCCTGAGGTCCTGCTGCTCCACGGGCTTTGATGTCGGCTGCCCAAGGAGGGGGCTGGCGTTGGAGAGCCTGGATTTTTGGTCAGAGGGGTCCGCTGGGACTTGGCACAATGCTCTGCCGTTGGTCCCGTTATCTCGACGCTGTGTGTCTTGAATTCATCTCCATGCAAGCTCCTGCTTTCCCCCCTGTTCCTTGGGAATGGAAAGGAGCGCTTCTCTTTCTAGTTATTTTGTAACAATGCAATTCAAATGGATAATTTTCTTTGAAAAGCTGCAGAAATGCTTTCTTAAGCGCCTTATGACATAATGGTGCAATAAAGTCCTAACCAAAAATGAAGTCACGCAAGAGCTATTCCGGTTATATTTTAACTCGGCATTGCCTGGTGTGCTCAGGTGGGTTGGCAGAGATGTGGTGGGAATGTCAGAGCTTCAGAAAAGAGAAAGTAGCTGCGGTCAGCTCGATGGGAGATGAGAGCTGCTCCCGGTGCCCGGGGTTCCCGGCCGGGGGGGGATGCCCACGCCAGCTCGCCTGCTCCTGGTGGGGACCCCCCCCGCAGCCAGCTGGAGAAAACAGGCACCGGGGCTTCAAACTCTTCAGCGGGACCAACTGTGTTTGGAGGTTTATGGGTGAAAAGCAGGAAGAGCAAAAGGAGAAAACGCAGAGCAAGGAGAGAGTGTGGCTTTCCCGCCCTTCCCTTTTTTCAGTTGTTTGGTTTTTTTTAAACTACTGATCTTTTTGGCTTGGTGTTTGCTCATGGTGTGGCCAACATCCCAGGTGCCAACGCATTTGTCAACCTACAGTGACGGGGCTTTCATGTCTTTCATTTTTAATTATATTTTCAAATTGATGGTGCTTATCCTTTAGAATATTACTTTTTTTAGCACTAAAAATCTGGGGCATGACCTGAGCTGCATGATACTAAAGCCTGGGGGAAAAAAACCAAAACCCAACAGTTTCTCCACCATCCTCTGTATTAGATGGAATGTTTTGCTGTTTTATTCCTGCTTCAGGAGGATACAGGGAGCAGGTATCTATTTAACCCGCTCTGAAGTAGCTTCTGCATCAGACTCCTTGAAAAAAGTCCCACAGCTGTAGCAATGCCACACAGCACGACAGAGGTTTTATTAGCATATTTTCTTAAAACCCAAGTTTTATTCTTAAACTGTCAGATCAGATGAGGATTCAGTTCTGCAGCAAAAATAGAAATTAAGCATGTGTACTAATCCAGTAATCCCTGAAAATCATGCTATTTTCTCACCTTTTGGGGAGCAGGGCCATCCCCCATGGCAGCTCCTTGGACTGCGCGAGAAGCGGTGGCAGCGATCCTGATGCTGGGAAGAGCTGTGCACAGGCTTCACGTGCTCCCCTGGTTTCTGAGCTGATCCTTACTGGATTGCATTTAGATTTCAAGTGCTCTGCCTTCTTGGCAGGATTTGAGTTAGCTGTGCAATTTTACAGTGATATTTTTTTTTTTAATTTTTTTTCTTTGGTCGTAGTATCAAGTTCTCTGTTGGATGTAGAAGCATTTACCTATAACAATGCAGACTTTTAAAGCTGTGGTTGTAACAGGAATCTCTGGCACCATTTTGAGGCTTCAGATAATCAGAAATAGCTAAGAATCCTTTGCTACAAAAAAAAAATATTAGTCCATGCAGTTAAAGCTTAAGTGCCTGAGCCATTTACTCATGCATATCCAGGAAATAAAGGCTGGAGGTAGTAGGATGTAAGGAGATAAAACTGCTTTGTATCCCCATATGGTTATGAAAGCAGTTCCTATTTCTTTTTCCAGGCGGAGCAGCAGTTCCCTTACAGCAAAGCCATGTAATAACGACAGTGTATGTCTCTACCTGGATCTTTTCCTTTCTGATTTTATCAACAAGAGGCTTCTTTTGTAGTATGCGGTTGTCCTTTCTTGTTCAGCAGTGCTTTTCTACCTGCCTGCTTCCTCTGAAGAGGACTTGTTATTGTTGTTGTTATTATATTTTACTTTTTTTTTTTTTTAACAGTTTATCATGATGTTGTACCTCCTTGAGGATGGAAAATGCTGCTATGTCTGTGGAATTTTTTTTTTCCAGAAAATTATATAGTTGAGGTCCTGTATGTGAAGTACATAAATATACAGTAAAGCTTACAGTATTTTTATGTTATTGCAACTCGCTCACCTCCCCATCCTCCCCAGTCTGAAGGGGAGTACTTACTACTTGGTTGCAAGTAGCGCTTGGTTGTGCTAAGCTCACTCTCTTGCTGGGGCACCTAAATTTACTGTAAGTTTTAATCCTTTCTTTAGCAAGCAGAAATGTAAAGTGCTTGTTGTGGTTTAGCCCCAGCCGGTAGCTAAGCATTGCGCAGCCGCTCGCTCACTTCCCCCCCAGACCCCACAGTGGGATGGGGGAGAGAATTGGGAAAAAAACCCCAGAACTTGTGGGTTGAGGTAAGAACAGTTTAATAGAACAGAAAGGAAGAAAATAATAGTGATAATAGTAACAGTAATAAAATTACAATAATAATAATAAAAGAATTGGAATATACGAGTGATGCACAATGCAATGGCTCACCACCCACCCGACCGATGCCCAGTTAGCTCCCGAGCAGCGATCCCCCCCAGGCCAACCCCCCCCAGTTTACATACTGGGCATGACATCACATGGGCTGGAATACCCCTTTGGCCAGTTGGGGTCAGCTGTCCTGGCTGTGTCCCCTCCCAACTC
>JANXJC010000098.1:40572620-40586269 GCA_027564655.1 Leptodon cayanensis
GCAGGAGAAGCTGAAAAATCCTGGACTTGGTATAAACCCTACTTGGCAACAACTGAAAACATCGGTGTGTTGTCAACTTTATCATCATACCCAACCCAAAACATGACACTGTACCAGCTACTAGAAAGAAAATTAACTCTACCCCAGCCAAAACCAGGACAGTGCTTAGGACAAAAATGAGATCCCAGAATTTGCGTAATCTTTGTAGATGTGTTTATTTCTGCCAAATTGTGGGGCATTGAATGTATACTCAAGTTACACTTTATCACGTTCAAGAGAACAGATACAAGATGTCTGGCGTGTTTTTTTTTAATCTGTAAAATCCTTATAATGGTAATTCTGTGAGAAACGTTGGTGTTCCTTACACTTGCCAGTCTCTTAGAAACCTGCCAGCAACTTCCAATTATTTCGGTAATTTTTTTTAAAGAGGAGGATGTATTTTAACGGTGAGCTGGTGAACTCAACGCCGCTCTGTAAAACCGTTCAGCAAGCAGCTTGCTGTAACTGCTGGAATTGACTACTCGAAAGGCCAGAGGATTTAAGCAGCCTTTGCCGAGGGTGTAAAACACTGCAGTCGGTGGAGTGCAGCATTCAGCACCTTGATCCTGGCAACGCCAGCCCCTTTCCCTGTTGATTCCACTTTTATTCTGGCTTTATTCCGGATTTCCAAATCCTCTTCCTTCCTTTCCACTCCCCTCAGTTCATGTAAACTGCTGCTGTGTGTTTTGAGCTTCCAGCATACTATTGCTTTATAATTCTAAATTGTTACATTTTGGAAGGTTATATATAATGCTAAGTACCATGTAGCCTTACCAGTTTCTTATAATATAGGTTGCTTCCAAAATTACACCAAATTCCACTGGGGGTGTTTGTTTTGCTGAACAGAAAAATTCACAATGCCTTGGGGATTTTTAGAGCAGGTGATTGTCTTAAATTTGGTTTGGTTTGTGTTTGGTTGGGTTTTTGTTTGTTTTTTTTAAATACAGCATGGGTTTTTTTTCCTACATCTAAATATTATCTTCTTACTCAACTGTTACAATGGATAGACAAGACTGAGAATATATATTTGTTTAACTCAGCCCAAGTAGCCTAGGTATAAAACTTCATATAGTTGATATCGGTATGGTCCCTTACTATGGTGACTGTCACACAAAACTATAAATGGTTTTGATTTTATCTAGTTAGTCCTGGCTAAAGTGATTTCTCAAAGCTGGAGTGTTTCGGAGGAGGAGGATGGGTCTGCTGCCGACAAAGCTGGGTCGCAGTTGTCAGACCAGGTCTGCATGTGATGGTAACACTGATACATTTTGCAATAAGCCATTATGCATAATTAGTTGTCTAATCCTAAGAATGGCTAGTTCAGGGTTAACCTGGCTGTTGACTAAGCCTGTTAGCGTAAGACATCTAGTCTGCTTAAATTATAAACAGTAGTAGAAGGAATTGAATAAGTAAATCTGTCAGTAGGAAGCTGGACTGGGGGGGGGGGGAAGACATTTATGAAAATAAAGTTTGATGCTAATAATACTTTTTATTATTCTTACTTCACTCATTAGGTTAAAGTGAGATCCACTGAGCTTCCAAACTGTAAGATGGGGAGCAAGAATAAAGAAATGCTATTAAGTGTGTGCTCCCATGTAAAAAAAGTTTTATACGTGTTTCTTTTTTTCTCAGAAAATATATTTTGTCTTTTTACTTTCATGTTCATTTTTTTTGTACTCCTATATTCTCATAACACTTGGAAGAATATAACATAGCATCTTAGGGGCATTGGATAGAAAGCAACTTGCAATCCCTTCTGGAAGGTGTTACCTTGGTAAACTGAGTGTGCTTTCAGTGCTTTCAGCAGGCAGAAGGGCTGCTCTATATCTGACAGAGCCTTGAAAAAGAAAACAAATAATTAACTGTGATATCAGATGAGATTACTTGATGTCTTTCCTCCAAGGGTCTGCGTGCTCCCTAAGGCAGCTGCGGTTTCTGGTGCGCTCTGCTGAGCAGCGCCGGTGCTGGCTGCTCCTGTGCCTGGCTTGGTGAGAGCTGACATCCCTTCAAAGCACGAGACAATTAATTTTTAGGTCTGTTTCTCTTCTTTTTTAAAGAATACCAGGTGTGTGCTGAGTTTGAGTTTAGTCCTAGGTATAGCAGAAAGGTAGGGAACAAGGTTCACTTCTGAATAACGCGTGTGAGAGCGGTGAAAAGGTGGTGTGAAAGTTGTTGTTACAGAAGTTTTTTATACGTTTGAGCTTATCCAGAGATTATTTCTGGTGGATTATCACATTTTACATTGAAAGGATTTTCTAATTGTTATTCTAATGACTGCAAAGTTCCTGGATTTTTTTTTGTCTGTTGTTAGGCACTACTAGACAATATCCTGTGGAAATTGTAATATTAAATATATCATACTGAAACATTGGGGAGCTGCGTTGTGCAGTATTATGACGGTTATAATTTTAGCAATGGATGTAGAGCCACCATCTGGATGTGTTCTGCCATTTGCGAAATACAGAAAGTAATGTTTGTGTGTTATGCCAAAGAAATTACTTTTAAATCAAACAAGACTGGCTAATGGCTGAGATGGCAGCCTCTTATAATTAATCTGTTCATTAGGAACTGGATAAATGTCCAGCAAATTAGTAACAAAACTTATTTTTTTCCACAAAAACCTTGATTTAGAGGGACTAGGATGTTTCTAGACCAGCTCATTTATCTACAACTATTAATTTCCGTGACTTTTCCCAGCAGCGCTTTCTCATCACACTTTTTCTCTAACCTTCTCTACATCGGAAATTATTTTCTGGTCTCATGAAACCTGAAATTCTCTGTATTTGGAAGGCTTTGGCCAGACGCTTTGTAGCTCGCAGACTCATAGCTGTGACACGTGTACTCTAAAGGAACATCTGTGAAGCACCACATGTATGTCTATAGGAAATCAAGGGTGGAATAAGGAAACTCTGAAAAGTGCTCGTTCCAGGTGCTTTAAGCTTTATGGTTGTTACTGGTCTGCTTGGTTGGTAAAAACTTTTCCTCTTTGTTTTGGTCTCCAGGCATCTGTGATGCCAAGATTGTGTGTCGAAGTTACACGGTGTGGAAGTATTGGTCTCGTGGAAGAAGGTCACTTGGACCCTTAAGACAGGGTCCAGCCACGCTGGGGTTTTGGACTGCTTTCCCCTCCCTGCAGCCCTCGCTGCTCCTGCTCGTGCTCTTTGCAGAAGGCATAATACATGCAATTATGGCAGGAATCACCAAAAATACATGATTTTTGCATTTATTCTCAAGATTTGCATTTATTCCCAAGATTCCAGCTGCTGGTACTTAGGAGTTTTCTTCTTATCTATGGAAATGACTTCCAGACACCTTGCCTCGGTGTCCTCAGCTGCTGTGTTTTACTGATGTAGAGTAGCTTTTCTGGCCTGATTTCTGTCGTCTTTGAACGATGGCTGAGCGTTATCCTCCTGTTCGTGGATTTAAAACGTTCTTAATGAATTCTTAGTGCGTGGAACTGGTATTTTCCTCTTCCTTCTGCATCCAAACTGAAGGTTAAGTGATAAGGCAATGGGAGAGTATAAAACAAGTTTTAAAACTTTCCTCATCTACAGTGAACGTTGCTTTTTCTTTTAGCTTTGTTCTGACCTGAGGAAAAAACATAATAGTAATTTGACCTGAAAGTTTATCTCTTGCTTTTGTTTTCTTTTAGGTCCAGGATGGAACATTCCTGCTCGCTCCTTCTGCTCAGTGTTAGTTTTCTGTTTGCACAAGCTTTACCACCCAATGGAACTGAATTGCCAAAACCAACAACAACAACAAGTAAGGACATCACTTTTAATTTGTGGGGATGGGAGTGGGTGTGGAAAGGGACTTCTGGTGAGGTTCCCCTGGTGACATAGTCCTGGATATTTTTCCAGGACTTTGACCCCACAAATACGCTTCTAATCTTGCAAGATGACCTCTGTATTTGATCTCTATATGACTGGTGCTGTACGCTTTACGTTCTCTTTCCCATGTATGGGAAATGCAGAGGATAGCTGTGGGGGAGGTGGGAAAGCACAGGATGGCTCCTCCCGCCTGGGCTGCAAGATCTGCACCCCCCAGGAGCTGTCACTGTGAGTCTCCAACGTGGTGGGACCTGGACACAGATAATAGGAAGTAAAGAAATTATCGGTTAGACAACAGGATGAGCATATGGAAACATCATGAGGACCTGCAGTTTTTATGTGTGTTCTGTGTTTTCTAATGATACGAGCTGTCTAAGGCAATACTGGAAGAGGTGGATAATAGTGCAGGTGTCCTGCATACGATTAGGTCAGGTGAAAAATAAAAAAGCCTTTTTCAAACACCTGAGAGCAATCTTCTACTCACCGGTCCACCACAGCATTTTTTATGCATCCTCATTTCTATTTTTGGTATTTCTTCCTCTTGCTTTAAGCCCTCCTACAACTGCATCCTAACACATTACCATCCTGGAGAGGGGCTCGTTCGTTCAAGTCAAATAAGGGTTTGTCTGGGTTTCTTATTTAAGATACTGATTCTACTATTATGTTCCGTGATGGGATGATATATTTTACTTGCACGTTGTCCTTATCCTTCATAATCCTAGCTAGCTGTCTTCAAAATCCCTGTGCTGGTGAGCGGTGTTTGTCAGGCAGTGGTTCGCTGTTGAGGCGGTGGCAGCGCGTGACGTCGTGCTGACGTCAGAGAGGGATTTCCGAAAGGATAGCTGCTCCGTGGACTTGGTTGAAGGGAAATAAAGCTGATGATGTTCCATATAAATAGTGTGGTGAAATCTTGGTAAGTTTTCAGGTGACCGTTGTTGACACCCAGTCTTTATAGGAGGGTGTTTTTGTGGTTGGTTTGGTTGGTTTATTTTTAATCTGCCTGTGAACTTTACACCTGTATGGAAGGAGAGCCAAGCAAGAATCAAACAGCAGTTTTAGTAATTTAGGTGTTAGGCATTTGCTTTCACCAAAATCTGAGGCTGGGGAAGAGTGGAGGTGGAGATGAGCACTAACAGACCTCCGCAGGGGAAGTGGAGGGTTAGGGGAGCAAGGGGCTCTACCGTTAGTAATGACAATCTTAGTGTTCTATTGCTTCGGGCTTTCAAAATAAATAAATTGCTAATATACATAAAAATTTAGAAATTTAGTGAAGTATAAATTTGTCAATAAATGGCTCTGCTGAAATATTGGCAAGTCATCGTCAGTGCCCTACTTCTTGTCTGGCATCTGGAGCAGTAGGAGAACAAGTTACTAATGTTGGTCTGAATATGTAAGAATATGGGAATTGGGAAAGGGAAGTAACTTGTCAGTTGTATCACTTCCCAGAATTTTAATCAAATTAGTAAAAAGGGAGTTTCTCCATAGATGCTGTTCATCTTCAAAGCTTAATTCAAAATTGTGTTGAACTAAAGTGTGATAATATGGGTAAGAGTAATCTTATCATCTGTGTTTTAATTAAATCTTAATTTCAGTGATATGATTTACAAATGATTGGTACGACTAAACTGTTTTTTCCTGAATATCAAAGCCTTCATTACTTTGCAGTGAGAAGCGAAGAAGAGTTTTGTCTGATAGACAAGTACGTGCACACTGAAAATACATTGCTGTATAGAAAGTTCCAAGATAATAGGATTAGCTAATACATTGGATACCCATTGAACTAATACATTTTTTTTTAATACAAAAATAAAGATTTTTGATTGAAGTATCAAGAAAACTCCATTTAGAAGAATATGGAGAGAACTGAAGAGTACTAAAAAAATCCAGCTTTCCTTTTGTATGCTAATTTGATGAATGATCCAAAAAGATAAGATGCTTTTGATTCTGAAAACAATAGTTACAATTTATTGCATGTCATTATTTTAGCTGATTTGATCTTTAAAACACTTGTTGAATTAAAATGTTGGGTTTATTCTTATTTTAAACATGGATACCTAGTCTGTATGGCTGAATTTTTCAGTACTACTGGCATTTTGCTTCCTACAAGAGTACCATGAAATTGCTACCATGAAATTTCCCTTTCATAAAATCAGAATTTTCTGGGTTTTATTGCACTGCCATTTACTGGAGAAATTGCACTGCCATTTACCCAGGGTATTCAACTGTATTAAATAAATATAAACCAGTATTTATTTATTTGGATTTGCATTAAAAAAAAAAATGTGTATTTCAAGTAGATAAAACTTTATGCTATCAAATATGTGTGACAGACTATTTATACATGATACTGTTCATAGCATTCAAATAATTCCTGGTTACTCAGATATTAATTACTTAACCAGTATTAATCATAGTCAGGATTCTTTTACTGCTCCTGTATTTTTACTTGTTATGTAATTTAAATGTGAAAACAGCCTGGGAGTTGCAGTAGTAACGCTTTTAAGTCCTTTCCAAGTGTTTAAATTCCTTTAGTGTTTACTCCATGAATATTTCATGGGTTTCATGCCCATCTTTACAATTTCTTTCCACTACCGATGTATTAACATGCAGAGGTAATGAATTTATCAGATCAGTGGGAGGCTGAAAGGCAGCTTTTGATGCCTTATTTATTGCTGGTTTAAACTTTCAAGAGGTTAGTGGGTGTCTTTGAAGGCGACTGAAGCAATGTATCGAAAGGCTGAAGTCTTGCTATACGATAGCCAGAACGGCGCCCAGAGATGTGGACTTTCACGCTAGACTCGTGGTGCTTCTTTCATGTACAAAATGAGGCATCATCAGAAAACTGAGTTTTGAAGAAGGAGGCTGGCTCATTTTACTTGGTATTTAAAAGCCAAAGGGATGCTTTGCTGGTAGATACTCAATTTCAAGAATTAGTTTGAAAAGCAGAACTTCAAAAATCAGTGTTTTTGGGTTGGGGGTTGGACTAGATGACCTTTAAAGGTCCCTTCCAACCCAAACTGTTCCATGACTGCAGTGGCAGGCAGGGCTGTGCTCGGTCCGGCTGTGCGGCTTTTGGCTCTGGGATAGCAAATGCAGGCACGATTCTTGCATTTGCTGCTGCTTGCCATCTTGTGTACTGCAGGCTGTGGGCACTGGTTTGTCTTCCCTACCGGTCTTTTTCCTTTGCCCTTCCTTTATTTATTTATTTATTTTTTTTAATTTGGGTTTGTTTTTCATATGTACTAAATGCATCTCCTGGTTATCAGCTGCGTATCTGCTTCCTCTCCACAGTCAAGGCACGGTAAAGCACAGCAATTCTCTGCAGGGCTGGGCCTTTCTCTTCCAAAAATAACGTGAGAGAGCTTAGTCTGGACTTTGTGATATCCCTGTTGGCGTGGGTGGACTTCTTCTGCCCAGTCATCGCAGCACGAGTTCAGCCAGATCTCAAGGAGGTATGGTGGCCAGATGAAAACTGAGAAAGGAGGAGAGTTCTCCTTTTATTGAGTTCACTTGTAGGTTTTCAGCATATAGAAAACACACACTGATGTGTGAGAGGGTTAATTATAATAAATCGATCACTGTTAAATCTGAACAGGAAGTTCAGCAAACAGAAGTTAAGCATTTGCAGAAGTTTTTACAACACCAACAAAAAATAATTTAAATACTCTGCTACTCAACCCATCCCGACACTTCAGAAATGCCTATGTCCACAAGAAGTACTAAGGGCTACCCAAAATGTGTCACTTGACCGTGTCTTCACCTTAGCATCAGTCCAAACAATGCCAGGAGGACAGCCTGTGCCACACGGGCATCTGCACTGTGAGTAGCATCCCAGTACCCCCAGTGAGGTGGTAACGTGAAAGGGTTTCTGTCCCATGGCTATGTGTGCTTTGGTGAGCTCTGCCGCTCCCTGCAATTGCTCCCAGTGAATTTTGAGAGTTACCTGCTCTGTGGAGCATGTGAGGAGCACTGAAAGACTACCATAAAAACTGAAGATGCTTCCTTGCCCTTTGAAACGTGAACTGGTGAAGGAGTAATATGGAAGATACTCAATGCTCTCATGCACGATAGATTATCTGGTCTGAAGTATCCCCTAAATTAATGTGTGAGGTCTTGCACGGCCACCAGGCAAGTTGGCTGCAGAAGTTGATGCGAACTGGACTGAGCCCTTCAGCAGAGACATGTCTAAGAGCTCCTGTATCCCGCGCGTGGGGGATGCGTTAACTCTGATAGTTGTGTGTAAGTACCAAAATTGTGGTAAACTGGGAAGCATTGGGTTTTGTACCTGCAGGTGACAAAACATCTCTATTAAAATTTGACCAGAATTCTATTAATAATCATAAATTTTATAACATGGCACTATTTAAGATTGCGTGCACTGTGTTTGCCATGTGATGGATAAGGTCTGTGTCAAGAGATTGTGACAGCCGCTCTTCATGTAAAATAAATGTTAGAGGAGGTCGGTGTCCTTTTGCAGAGCTGGATGTCTGAAACAGTGCTGACCCAAAACAGAGGCATGTGTCACTGCCCAAAAGCCTCTGTGGTCGGATTTGACTGAGCACTGTTTAAAGGACATTTGTGTGTCTGCTGAAAGGACAGCAGAGATGGAGGATGGACCCTGGAAGAAACCCACTTGAAGTCTAACCCAAATAATGGGTGAGAGCAGTTTAGTTTTAGTTTTGGAGAGGTGGAGGGTTAAGTTCCCTGTTTTTTGAAAAGAAGCTCAGACTTGTGAGTAAATAGAGCCTGTTGTTGTGGGATTTCTCCTGTGCTGAGGTAAACAGTATCTTGTCTGTTCTTTGTCAATTGCCAGAATAATTTCAGGTACCTGACTTGGTTTCTAGGGCAAACCACGCACCTTGCCTTGTTAGCTTGCTTTTGTGGAGGGAGAAAAAAATGTTTTAATCACACTTTTATTCACAGGCCATTTTACCGTTCAGGTCCTACTTGCAAAGGAACCGATCCCGGGATGAAGAAAATCAAAGTTTGGGAGAGAGTTTGGAGAGAGGATCACGGGGCAGTTACTGATGTGCACACGCTGCTGTTAGTTCCCTTTTTTTCTTGTGGGTGGTTTTGTTTTTGACACATATGGAAAGTGGGAACATCATAACCCTGAAGGAGATGGTGATAGGTTTCCAGAAAGAGCCTTTCTGATGGCTGGGCCAGCAGCACAGGGAATGAAGCCGCAAAGAACCAGTGAGTCAGCCTCGGTGGGTGGCAGGGGAAGCACGAGGGGTTGCCACCATCCTCCTCGCGATAATCCTCCTCTCTTGTCAAGATGAAAGTCACTCTTTCATTGTGCTTCTAAAAAAAACACCCTTGGGATGATCTTCTTTGTGGGGCTGCGAACACAAAGCCCTGTGGTTTTGGACCACAGCTCTCTTTGTGTTGGAGCAGTAGAAAATTTTCCCTGGCAGTGGCTGCATGCATTTACTCATATGTTTCAGTTGTCAATTTTTGAAACAGCAGTGATTAAAAAATAGTAGTACAGGTCTGTCTTTCAGTCTCCCCTTAAAATCCCACTTAATATGTAGACAGCTGTGTTGGCTAAAGATCCTTCAGCCTCTGAGTCTACAATGGCCTAAGCCCAGTTGTAACTTTCTCTTAGAATTTTTGAGCTGCATTTATAAAATTTTCATTGCAGTTATTAAAGCAAATACAGGTATCAAGTGAAACTGTTTAAAACCACATTGTGCCGTACACATAGGCTCTGCAGAGGTGAAGCCATTAGTGGGCCACTGCAAGGCTTTGAAAACAGATGTGCCTGTGTACAAATTAGAAGGGGCTGTTTGTGGGTTTTGACCTAATTTCCTTGTGAAACGGTTAGGAGGAGAGGTGAAATCTTGACGCAGAGAATTGCTCTGTCCTTAGCTAAAGAAATGTAGACAGTAGTCCAGCAGGAGGTTGAATTTCTCTTCTCCTGGGTTGGATTGAGGCTTTCTGTGTTTGTCTGGGAATCAGTTTTCCAAAGATACTGGTGGTGTGAGTATATCAGCTCTTCTGAAAGGAAAAGGCGGGTGATTTCTGTGTTGTGTAATGAACTGAGGGAAATTTTAATTCCCTTGTGACTCAAACTTGTTGTTTTTCCCCCCTTGTATCATGGGACTTGACACAGAGCCAATGACGAGAACTAACACAAACCCCCTAAATCCTGGAGGATTCCGAGATATTGAGTCTGAAATTTCTAAACTTCAAAAGTGGGCTAAAGTGGCTCCTTTTTGCCTGTGAGGGGCAAAAATAGATATTTTGTTTGTTTCTTTGTCAGACCTTGGTTTCTATACAGAGTGCGGTATTGCTAAATACCACACAGAAATTGTTAAGCTGTTTCTGGTGATGCACGTTCATCCAGACACTCTTTCCAATAGTGATTTTCTGAAACCCTGTCAAGTGATGGTTTCTGATTACAGTTTTGTCATGCCTGTCACTTTTATATACCACTTAAATGTCAAGTTTCATGCATTTTATTGCCTTCCCTTTCTTCATATTATTATGTTGACTTGAGATACCTTTTTTCCTTGTATACCACTAGTGCACCTATGCCTCTAAAGGAAGTTTTTCTGTGCCCTAATACCCTGTTTGAGCATCCAGAGAGTTTCCAGCTGCTTACAAGTCACAAACCAACGCTCAAATGGTTTTTCAGTGATCAGTTCTGGTCAGTCGGTTTATCCATATGAGCTCTTTTCTATAATATTGCAGGTGTTACGTACTCCTATATATTTACTGTAGTCTTGTGCTTTCATGATACTTTATGTCTAGGTTTGTGCAAAGATCTCTTCAAAAAGCCTTTGCTGCAAGTAAACAAAAAGAAAGAGTTTAGGGAAGTGTGAATGCAAGATGTGTTAGAAGAATCACTGCTGCAGTTCTCAAAGCCCGCTGTAGGAATGGTGAAGAATTCGTTAAAAGTGTGTAAATGTAGCTTAAAAAGAAAACAACCCCACACCAGCAGCAACAAAAATTGCTTTAATTTTGAAAGAGTGTACATTGGTAAGGTTTCCAGACAGTGCAAATGAAGGAGGCTGAAGAAGGCTGGTGTAACAATAGGGATACTGGGGGGTCTGGACACACAGGGAACCATCCTGGTAGATGCCCTAAGCGTGGGCTGCTGCCTCGGCTGGCTTCTGTGGCTGTAACTGAGGAAAGATCGACCTCTTCCTGTATCCTGTGCCATGGGCAATAAATTCCAGGTGTGAAGGACTCATCCTTCCCACTTGGCGAGGTCTCCACCACCGCTGTTACACTAACTTGGATTTATTCATCTGGTTGGAAAGAAAAACAAGTAGTAGGGTTGTATTTTGCTTGCTGAAGGGTAAGGCTGAAAGCTCTGCTTTCTTAAATAAAACATGTTGGGTTTTTAATGATTTTAATATAGTGAATCGTTCAGCAGAATTAAAAGGTCACAAAAGCATAATGAAGCCGAACTGTAAAGAGTCACATACATAAAAACACTATTAACAGAAGGATGAGACTTGCAATTTATACTAGATACAACAAAGATATATTTTTTTAAATCTCCATTCTATTTGTTAAAAGTCTCATTATTTCTACTTGTTCTTATAGTAATATATAATATAATATATATTGTTATATCTAATACAAGCCATAGAAGATGCTGCAGTTTGCACTGTTCCCTCCTGCCTTCCCCCTCCGTCATGCTCAGCATGTGCTTTACAGCCCTGTACAGCCAGCAGCAGCGTTTTGGACTGTTAAATGAGATGTGTTTAAAACATATGTTGTATCTCTGGAGTCAATAAAATCTATACAGGGGTGGCATTCTTGGGTGATTTCTGTGTGGCTGAGAAACAGCTGATGCATATACGGGTACTGCTTCAAATTTAACTTGTACCCATTAAACTTACTCTAACTACAAGTAAAATCTTTGCTTAACCAGTCATTCCAAAAAATATCCTTGATACTCTCAGCAGCAGGTAGTTTGGTTGTGCTTTTGAAAGGGTAGGGGGGAACAACCCAAACCCCAAAATTGAACTTTCACTTTCAGCTTTGCATATATTAAATAATTTGTGATGCTTTCAGTAAGTACAAGCAGATTATTGCATAGAACCACAGATTTTTTGGTGCATCAAGCACAGTTTCTGCAACAGATTAGGCAATCCGTGTCTCTAATGTTTCACGTTTGCTGTGTTCAATCCACAGACTCTACAGAGGAGAACAATTTACACAAGGACCTACTGACTTCAATGCTGATTCTGCTCTTGGTCTTCATCATTTTCATTCTGTTGGCTGGCTATTTTTTCAGGTAGGTCTGTGTGGAGCTCTGCATGCAGAACTGGCTCAGTCTTGTTTCGATATGATCTAACAAGGAAATGAAATGTGTACTTATGGTGAGGCAGGAGCCTCCATCACAGCGCAGAGGAGGGTGCTGCGGTGGTGGTGGTTCTCACGGTGAAGATGAACAGAAAGAGTTTCTCCAGAATTACATGGTTGGTTAAGGCTGGATTGGGAAAATGCTTCTTACCTTTCAACATAGTTACTCAGATTAACGTGCTGTGTGTATTTCAGGTTCAGAAGACATAGGAAAGCTGTTGTGAACTCCGGGGACAAAAAGATGCCAAATGGGATCTTAGAAGAACAAGGTATGGAGAGATTTGCTTTCCTTCTCAGTGTGAATTTTGTTTGTGTACGCACATGCTTGTTTGCTGATTAAGAGTTCAGTTATGTTTGCTTTTTACTTGTAATATAAGTTATAGGATTGTTATTAAAAAGAAAGCAGAAAAAATAGAAGTCCGTATTAGTGTATATGTAATCTTAACTTGCAGCTGTTGGTTTTAAATAATTGTCACTGTAAGTCGCGCTACAGCAAATGTTTCTTTGTAAATGTTTCTCATGCTCTTTATATATGTTTTACTAGAATGCCAGCTGAGATCCAGGTTTCTGGCATTGTGATCTTTGTATTTAGAAAAAGAATTGCAGTATTTCTTCTTAAAAGGGGGAAAAAAAGGGTCCTTAACTCTTTGTGAAATTAGTGGCTGGGTCCTGAACGTAAAGAGAAACAAGCAAGGGGATGAGATAGGGCAGTATTGTAAGCCAACGGCACTAAAATAAAACACTCTCAGGAGTTGAAAATGTTTTCCCCTGGCTCTTTCAATGTGCTGGGTTTATTTCCGTTAGCGGGGAGCCCTTCAGTGGGTTGCTCTGTGGGGCTCAGTTCAAACCTAGCAAACATGGAGGAACCGTCCCTTTCTTGCTTATAAATTATTTTAGCGATAACGAAGAGAAAAACTTAAATGATAAAAAGAATTACATCTTCGTGCCGGTTCCACGTCGCTGCGTGTGAGCTGCAGAGTGGGTTAACAAACAGGGTGGCAGTCACAGAGAAAGTCAAACCTCTAAATATACCCGTCGGCTTCCTGTTCGGTGGGTGCTTGGGCACAGGAACCCTGGCGAGCGCGGTTTGGAGATCCCCGCGGTGGCCTGGCGCCGGGTAGTGCCCTCGGGCGATGAATGGTTGGTTAGTGCAGCCGCCGGCCAGATTGAGTTTGCGAGTGCAGCTGCTGAAAGTCACCCCGTCGTTACCGGCGTGTGGGGAGGTGGTCTGCCGTTCTGTTTGCCACTGTCTTTGCGGCAGCGTTGCAGATGACACCAAGTTGGGCAGGAGGGTTGATCTGCCTGAGGGTAGGGAGGCTCTGCAGAGGGATCTGGACAGGCTGGATCAATGGGCCAAGGCCAATTGTACGAGGTTCAACATGGCCAAGTGCCGGGTCCTGCACTTGGGTCACAACAACCCCATGCAGCGCTACAGGCTTGGGGAAGAGTGGCTGGAAA
>JANXJC010000098.1:40586556-40614324 GCA_027564655.1 Leptodon cayanensis
GGGCTGTTTAGTCTGGAGAAAAGGAGGCTGAGGGGGGACCTCATAACTCTCTACAACTACCTGAAAGGAGGCTGTAGCGAGGTGGGTGCTGGTCTCTTCTATCAAGTAACTGGTGATAGGACAAGAGGAAATGGCCTCAAGTTGCTCCAGGGGAGGCTTAGTTTGGATATTAGGAAAAATGTCTTTACGAAAGGGTTGTCAGTCATTGGAACAGGCTGCCCAGGGAAGCGTTAGAGTCACCATCCCTGGAGATGTTCAAAAAACGCGTAGACGTGGCACTTCAGGACATGGTTTAGTGGGCATGGTGGTGTTGGGTTGATGGTTGAACTTGGTGATCTTCAAGGTCTTTTCCAACCTAAACGATTCTATGATTAATCCCTCCACTTCATCCAGCCACCCGTGGGGATGCTCATTTCAATTTCCAGGTGGCCAGTTGTGCTCCTGAGGGGCCGTGAAGGCAGCAGGTGAAGGTGTCCTGGGGCTTTATTCCCTGACGCGAGCCGAGGTCTAGGTGGCAAGAAGTGCCCGCAACTGTCCCCGTACCGAACTGTGCTGGTGCAGAGCGATCTCCTGCCGGGGCTGAGCTGGTGCTGGGGCCGTATGGGGCAATGGAGAGCAACTGAAACAGCTCATCTGGGTGCAGAGCTTCTGTAGTCTGCCAAGCTAAAGATATTTTTTTATTACTGTTATTATTTCCCCTTCACAAGTGAAATAATCCGGCAGCATCTCTTTGGTGACAGATGCTAAAAGCTGTCCCTGCAGTCCCTGCCCTGTGGCAGAGCAGCTCTGGGCTGGGATGCTCTTCATCAGCCGAAGGAACATTCTCCTCTTCTAAATAAAACTTGGTCACATTTTAATCTGGTATAAATACAGAAACTATTAATTTCACCAGTAGTGGTTCCACTTGAATTTATTATGTTCTCTTGGCCTGTGGTTTTGGTTTTTCATTTCATTAATATCAGCTTTACCACTGATTGAAGTCTCATGTGAGAAATATGTTTTGGTATCTTCCAGCCTAAAAATTAATTTGTAGTTGGAAATAGCTTGTTATCCATTGCTCTGGACTTGCCTTTAACACATACTTTCCTTGAACTGACAGAACAGCAACGAGTCATGCTGCTCAGTAGGTCTCCCTCGGGCCCAAAGAAGTATTTCCCTATTGCAGTAGAAAGTCTTGAAGAGGAAATTCGGATGCGATCAGCGGATGAAGGGAAGCTCTTCCGGGAGGAGTTTAATGTAAGTCCTCACATATGGAGCAGATGGCTGCCTGGCAAAAACAGGGGGGCAAAACAAAATGTCTGCAAATATTAACAATTCTTTTAAGAATGTTTGGTGCATGATGCTGGTACCTCGGAGCCTCAGCACCTGTTGTGCGAATGTGCTGGTACTGTTCGTACATGCTCTGTCATGTGTGGTAACCCTTTACGTGGACAAAATCTGGAACGTTAACTGCTTTATGATATGGCAGTGCCAAATCGGTAATATATAAACTGTTTGACACTTGCTAACATTTAAGGAAGATCTTTAGTGTTTGCCTGAAAGCTGGAGGAGAGGAAAATTGAATATGAATCTCTTCAGCATTGATTTTCTTGGTGGTGGTGGAGGGTTTTTTGGGAATCTGAGTGTTTCACCTCTATGGGAAGTACTTTGATGAGAAGACACAGTGTGGCCTTTAATATTGCCCTGGTGAGGTTCGACTTTTTTGCATTTTGTGGTGGGGGTTTTTTTGGTAATTTGACATTTTGCTCTTTGTTACCATCCCATTGCTTCCCTATTTGCAGCACCCTGTGCCTTAGCACATATGTTTCTATGAAGCATTTCAGCTTTAAGGGGTTTTCTTTAAAGCATTGCCTTGGTCAGAAAGGAGGTTTTATTTTCTGCCCATAACCCGAGCTTCAGTCATGTGTGGTCGTATAGATGAGTCTTAACCAGAGTCTGCGGCGAGCTGCTGCAGAGCCAGTTTCTATGGAGAAACCCAGTGCGATAAGTCTGCTCTCGCACGTCTGCATTCAGGGACCTTTTCCATACTTTTTATTATTGCTTTTCACTTGCTTTCACAGCAGAAGCAAGTTGCACAGAGCAGTAGCTTAAATGTCAAATACGGAGTTGTCAAAGCCGATGCACGCATTGATTAGACAGTCTGTTAAGTTACCTTCTTAATTGGTAGCATATTTAGATCTGCAATTTGTTTGATGATATATTTAAAACACATAATTTCTTTGCCTTATCAGAGAGGGAGCATTGTGGAGATTTTTATTGAAGTCGACAAAATGAATGTGAAAACTAATTTGACAAGATGTACACTTGTGAATTTTGCCTCTCCTGATTAATTTGTTCTGCAGCTAGGAGCAAAACAAGCCATCTATTTTTATATTTAAAACCTGGTTTGCTTTGATCATTTTCTGCACCATGCTGTGAGCATGTGAGCTTCTGTCTGCACAAAAGTGCTGAGTCTGAAAACCGGGGTCCGGTCCCTATAAATGAGCAGTCTGAGCAGTGACAGGGGGTGATGGCACAGCAAGTCTGCTTGATGCTTTATGTGTGTGTTTGGTGGTTTTTTTTTCCCTGCTGTATATCTCCTGTGGCTGCTTGTGTGGATATATGAGCTGTTTGCTCGAGCCTGAGAGAGGAAGAAAGGGTGAAAGACAATTGCAAATCAGAGTGATTGCTATTGTAGCATAAATCAGGAAAGCTGACAAACAGAAGTCTGTTATTGCAGCACTGGAAGGAAAGGGGCTGAGAAATCCAGACCCTTCAGCACAGACATCTGTGCGATGACCTCTCCTTCAGAGCATCCCCCGGCATGCGGAGGCCCTGAACTCGGCTCCCTCCTCCCACCAGCTGAGGTTATGCCTGTATTTGCCCCTCGAAGCCGTAGCTGCCAAATCCTGCAGTTTTTGGGGGGGTCCGAAGCTGTCCCCTTGGCGCAAGCCGTTGGGCAGGAGCTGCTGAGCCGTGGTGGACCCTGACTGCAGCTCTGGGCTGGGGATGCTCAGGTGATGGGGATGTGCTGGCGCATCTCTGCCCGCTCCGGTGTTTGCTTCACACAGCCTGATCTAACGTGCCAGTGGGGTGAGATGTCTCCGGGAACACAGATACAGGGTCTCCATTGTGAATTTGAAACAGATTTTGGCTGAAAATGGTGAGTCCTTTGACTCACATGGCCAGGCATGTGCACCAGCCAAAGAAGTTAGGTCCCAAGTGATTTTGCTGGGAAAAAGAAAAACAGAGCAAGCGCTGATAGATGAAGACATGCAGCGGATGGAAAGGATTTTTCAGGACAGTTCTCTTAGATTTATGTGTGTAATGGTCTTCTTCAGTATTTTTGATTTTATCTTTCAAGCCTAAATTACCTTTAAGAAGTATATTGCACTTGTTGCACTTGTACACTAACCAAAATAGCAGAAGCTCCTTCTACCCTCAGTTGCTTCATCTTTTTATTATTTGATTCCTTTGTGAGCATAGAGCACTAGGAAGAGTGTGTACTTTCTAAACAGAAGATAAAGAAAAAGAAGAAGAAAAAAACCCATATTCTTTTTTGTATGGGCCCTTACCTCTATCATCCATAACACAAGATGAGCTGTTTTTTTGAAGTTTATGATGGCTGGTTTATTGCCTTGATTTTCAGATTAATGTCTGAAAACCTTCCTCTAAGAATTTGCTTTTGAAATTTTAATTTTGACATGATTAAGACATTCCTGTGATTCATGCAGTGAAAGAAAGGAGAAAATGCACCGATGCTGGGGTAGATCGAGCCCCTTGGAAGCTTCAGAGAGATTTTAGGATTCCTGTGAAGTGGTAGCAGATAAGACTGCGGTGGCAGCAGATGACCCAGCACCACCAAGACTCATCGGCTCCTCGTGATTCACGGGGTGATGGAGAGGACGTGATGGAAGTGCATCCTCGATGAATCACATCCTCTGCTCTGAAGATAAATGGGAGCAGCGAAACGGGCTGTGTCCTTGCACCAGGGTTCAACACCTGCTCTAAGCCATGCAGCATGGCATTAGGAGGTTTCTAGGGAGATGTCAGGGCCTTGCAGGAGTAAGGAGCAAGGAATGGAGAGATTATTTTGCCAGAAATAATTACTTTTCATACGTTTTTCATGTGAAGATGCAGAGCTTATATGACTGGTTATTCAGAATTTGTTGCCTGACTTTTGAAGTTTGAAGAAATCATGTTTGAAGTGCCAATTATTTCTTTTTATGCAAAACATAAATTAAGTTTTTGTGTTTTATAAACTGTAAATGTATTTTAATTAGCAAAACCATGGGCTTCATTCAAATAAGGAATTAAGCAGTTTGCTAAAAGCAGCTTTCTTTTTCAACTCTTTTTTTAACCTTCTCTCTCTTTTACTTGTATTCAGAAGTTTGAGTGATATAAAAAAAACAAACCAAAAACAAAACCACAAACGCACGTTGCTGTTTCCTCTGTGGTGGTGGTGAAGTCCTCCCCGCACCCCCCCCTTTTATCCTATGTCACCCTGACAACACATATTGCTGTTTTTAAGGGGAAATTCCAAGCCCTGCTCTCTGCCAGGCAGAGCTTTAAGCTGTGCAGTCGGTTACCATTTTTTTCCCTTCCTCTGTGTGATTCAGACTGGGCGGTGGGAGGTAGAAGAAGGATGGAAGACGACAGTTGTATGTTCCCAAACCACTGGGATTTTACCTCGGTGGGATCCAACATGCTGACACTGTATTTTTTTTAGGAGTTCAATACAAGAAACTTGATGAAACTCGGTTCTCATTTACACCATTCGTGGTGAGGGGGCAGCTAAAAGTGCAGGGCAGGAGCCTCGTGCCATGTCTCGTGATGAACGGTGCCTTTTCCGACTCTCCCCCTGCCCTCTGCTCTCCGCCGCAGCCCGAGCTCGGCCGCTTGACCTCGGTGCTGGCATCTCAGCAGCTTCTGCCGTGGCCTTGGGCACCTCCTTGTTATCGTCTTCACCTTCTTCCTCTCCATTTCGTCCTTTCATTTGATTACTCTGCAAGACTATTTTTTTTTTTTTTTAAGCTTGACTAAATTTATCTGCAGTCTTAGATCTTGCTGATTACTTGCAGAATTTGACTTGTGCTCGTACAGCGACTCGCGGCATAAAAGAATTGTGATTTTTTTTTTTTTTTCCTTCCTCCCTTTCAGCCAGAGTTGGGCCCTCACCTGTGGATCTCGGCAAGATGTTTGATATTTAATGTTCTTAGCAGTGAGCCATTAACAATCAAACTCTATTTATGCTGTTGAACCAACTAGTTATTGCTAAAAGTAGCTGTCGGAGCCGAGCTCGAGGGAGCAGCGCATCCACGCGGCTCGGTCACAGTGCTGTGAATCACCACGGCAGATGGCAGCTTAAAGCAGCAGCTCAGAGTTTAACAATTTTCTAAATAACTGTGATCTCTGGTGGAAAAATTACTTATTTTTCCAAAACTGCTGAACTCGTTTTCTGTAGTGAAATCTGCCAGGATGTAGTTTCCTTTTATAGAGTAATGAAAGTTATTGCAAAAAAAAAAAAAAAAAAAGTTTAATTCTGTTGGATGCAAGGCAATATGTATAAATGCAGATTTTCCCTAAGCCATGTGCAGTCAAGAGTTAGCCGTTTTCTGACACATTGACTTCTGTATCTTTTTTTTTAGTCTTTAACACCTGGATATGTGCAGGGAACATTTGAAATGGCAAATAAGGAAGAAAACAGGGAGAAAAACAGATATCCTAACATCCTGCCATGTAAGACATTACCTTCTCTTTTAAATCAGACAATTAACTCTCGCACTGAGCAGACTGGTAATAGTGTTCATCTGCTGAAATATTCAAGTAATAAAATTTCCCTGGTCACAAATGTTCTTCATGCATTATATGTCCAAAACCTGTCTGTTTTGTGGCATGTCTCTAGTATTGATCTCCCCCTGTTCGGTGCTGTGTTATAAAGCCTTAGATCTCACGGGGTTCTACCGAATTATGCTATGTCAAGTGGATATTTTAGGATCTCAGGTTAGTTTGGGGCAAGCAAATATGGGGAAGTTTGGGCTGCCAGTATTGTAGAGCTGCAGTCCCGGTGACCTCCAGGTGTGGGAGCAAAGCAAGGCATTTGTGCAGAAAGTTTCTTCATGAGAACCAGGGACAACACAGGAGAGAGCTGGTTTGGGAAGTGTGTGCTTAGCCTGGCCTTCTGCTTGCAAGGAAATAACAGATTTCAGACTGATTAACGTGCAAACGTGCTTGTAATGTGTTTTCTTCCAGATGATCATTCCAGAGTGATTTTGACCCAGATCGATGGAGTCCCACCTTCAGACTACATTAATGCGTCATATATAGATGTAAGTTGACAGTTGTCCACTGTTGGCCAAACTGCAAACTTTGGCTGTGAATTATGTAAGTATTTTTTTGCTAGCATATGTTGGTGTTTCATCTTTTAACTGCTCTGATATTTATTTCCATAGGGTTATAAAGAAAAGAATAAATTCATAGCAGCACAAGGTAATTTATTCTCATTTCTCTGTTCTGTACCTCTTATGGCCGAATGTATTTAATTTTAGACGTGTTTTAAAGGTTATTTTCAGCTGCAGATGGTGGCCAAATGTGAGGTGGGATTTAGAGGTTACAGTTTAAAGGAAATTAAAGTGAGCATGAGGTAACCCACTGCCTTTAGACCCACAGATAGTGCTCTGAGTGAAGAGGCTCGCCTTCCCCCCTCCACCCCCACTTTCCTTCTCTTTCTTTTTAATCTCCTTACTGGGGGTTTGAAAAATGATGTCTCCTGATAATACAGGCTGTCTAAGCCATCTTGATACAGAAATTAGCATTTTCGCATGAGTTTTTGCGCTGCATTTAGTCACAAATTTGGGGAACTTTGTCACCGCAATCCCAGACACAAAGCAATAACTGCCCCTGCCCTTCAGAAATACTCTTGTCCCACACAGCACGATGAGCTGCTCTCAGACAGTGGTTCGTTGTGGTAACAAGTAATGTTGGACCTTGGCATGGGGGAGAGCTGCAAAGCAGAAATTCTAAACAATGCTCCTGCCATGGCCTGCTTAAAAGAGCATTAAGAATATTTCAGGAGAGGAGGTATCTGCTAGAAATGTAGATTTGAGTGCATATGATTGTGTAAAAGAAAATAGGATTTTTTTAAGAAACGTGTGGTATATTCAACACCTGAGCAGTCTGTAGTGAACACAGATCTGGGTGGGCAGCCAGTGTGCAGGGGCCGGGGGTGTTCATGCGTACTGTGGTATGCTGGTCTCCATCACCAGTGCCTCTTGAGCAGAGCTGTATTCTGTCTGCAGGACCGAAGCAAGAAACAGTTAACGATTTCTGGAGGATGATATGGGAGCAGAAGTCGGCCATTATCGTCATGTTAACCAACCTGAAAGAAAGAAAAGAGGTAAAGAGCTTTCAGTTTGCTCTGGGATGTCTCTATGAGAGCATGCTCCAAAAGCAGTTGTGGCTGCTCAGCGTCTGGCCAGTTGCCTTTCTGACCACTTCCTCCTTCTTCTTCCTTCTAGCACATCTAAGTTTCTGCTCATAAATGCAGTTTTCATCTCCAAAATACAAATTTATATAAATTGATCTCAAGGAAAAAATTCCGATAGCTAAGTTTGTCCTGCATAGCCCACAGCCAAAGGCAGATTCTCGTGCCTGTGTTTTTATCGCAGCATAAAGCTGCACTTGTGGATGGGTTTGCTTAGAAATGAAGATAAAAACCTCTTTTCATTTTTTCTGAGTATTACGTTTCAAAATTCTTTCTGGCACATGCACAAAACAATTAAAAAACAAAGCTGCTGCTTTGTGAGAGTGATGCTGTTCCTTCCTGTCCCCCCGTTCCTCCTCGTATGCGTCTCGATCCTCCCGTTGTGTGAGATTTTCTATATTTACTGGCTGAATGCTGAGACACGCAACAAGCGTGAAACATTTAACTTCACTCCTGCTTCGCAGACTTGAGAAGCTAAATTAAAATATTAAGGAAATGTACCATCAGAAACATAAAAGATACTTTTTAATTATTTTCTTTTCCCCCGGGGGACAGTTTGCCACACTGAGCATGCTACATCCTTATGTGAAATATATATAAGTCCTCAAAAACTTATGCCCAAGAAAAAAAAAACAACTTGTTTTCCTGGTGGTGGTTGTGGGAGGGAGGAGAGGGAGGAGGCTGAAGCTACCCAGTGCCGGAGAGCTGGGCTTTTCTTGCCTCCCAAGGGCAACCTCACCTGCCAATGGGGAAATATGGGGATAAGCAGCAAGAGTTGGGCTTGGGAAGGAGACGAGGATGTGCTTGTGAGACATGATGTGCCGTATTGCTGTGTGGAAGTTGGCCTTTGTACCTATTTGGTGCATTTTTTTACAATAATGAAAAGATAATTCAGATACTGTCAGCTCGCTGCAGGTATAAGGATGGGCATTCCTTGTCTGCCTCTTCACGGTGGTACTTCTGCTTTATTTTACTGCTTGATGAAGCTCAAACAGCAAAGGCAGTCTATAAGAAGAGCCCATTCCCACCCAGTATGAGAAGCCAGAAGTGTTAAATCTGGATGTTCCTGATGACTCCAAATGAGGACTGCCTCGCAATTCTCACTGTCTACACCTAAAGCTTAAAAATAGAGTCAAGACATCACAGTCCCCACAGTTAGGCATCCCCTAACAAAAAACCAAACCAAAATAAAAGCTCTTTAGGTCTGGCTAGGTTAAAAAACAACTTCAAAGCTATTCTCACCTTCTGTGCTTGAATTTAAGCATCAATAGCACTAGCAAAGTGTTAAAGCTGTATTGTGCCAGCTGAGAACCTCTGCATGCTACTATGTGTACTTATGTACACTATTTTCAAATAACTTCATTGTTTTATGAGTGACCAACAATGAAAGCAGACTCAGTGTTATAAAACTCACTGTATGTTTGTACAGGAAAAATGTTATCAGTATTGGCCTGACCAAGGGTGCTGGACTTACGGAAATATCCGCGTGTCGGTGGAAGATTCCATAGTTCTGGTGGACTACACCATCCGCAAGTTCTGCGTTCAGTCGGTAAGTAACAATAGTGCCCTTGCTCTTGTCTTTATTTTAATTTTGAAAGCAAATTGGTACAATGTCAAATATTTGCTTAAAAGAAATTCAGGAAATTATTTAAGCATATCTGCAAATCAAGAAAGGTTTGGCACCTCTCCTAGGCAGCGAAGCAAGCTCTGCAGGTCAGCACACGTAGCATCCACTACACTTTCATGGATTGCAAGAGGTTCTGCTCGGTTTCTTCTTGTCTGTAGCCAAGGGCCATGGAAAGTCATTCCTTGTGACTGTCAGGGAGGGAGCACAGAAGCAGTGTCTTGACCTTTTTGGGGACAGATGGCATAGATAAATAAATGAGTGAATTTGTGTTTGGGTATTTGGAGTAGTCTGTGGATATCAGTTGGCCAATGTCAGCCAGCGTTACAGCTTGATTTCTGTTGTGTCCTTGGTCTCCGGCACAAGTTAAAGCTTTAGATCACAAGAGAGATGGTGGGGATGACTTTGCTTTTGTCCACAGCATGTAACCTTGTACGGGAGCAAATTGCTAGAGATCCTCCCACCCTAAAGGGAGGGCTGCTGTGTTTGTAATGCAATGACCGCCTACTTGAGATTGAAGACTGAAGGTGATATGGGCAGGTGAGAGGTGATAAACCACGTATAGAACTACCTTGAGACCTCAGAGCCCCTCAGGATACAGGTGGATTCATTCAGCATTAGTTACGGATTCTGAACTGTGAAGCAGTCTCTGCTGATCTAGGGTGGAGATCACTTTGGTATGACTAGTGATTGCTGATAAGGCATCACTGATAAAAATGCTCAGACAAATCGTGCTTAGAAAGCGGAGTGGGAAAGAAGGAACCGTACAGAGATGTACATACTGTAGATAAGCTGAAGGGCTGGGAAGTTTAGGGAGGGATCCGGCTGCCTTTCACTTGTCGGATCTCTGCTGAGTATGTGTTTGTGGGGTTTGGTTATCCATTGATGGAGACCAGGCAACCTTACAAAACCAATTGGCTTTCTCCAGTTTGAAAGAAATCACCTTGACCCTGGCTAACAGACTGAAAGCTTGCGAGACAGATACGCTTTCTAACCTTGGGGTTAGGTTGTAGTTAGTGAATGGAGGTGAAACACTGCTGAGCTCTGCTGTCATTGCTTCTGTAGTAGCTTCTTTTATTCTTGAAGAGTAGGTCAGATCATGAGCCTGTCAGTAGTTGGCCATTAGAGGTGCAACCCTTTTTTATTTTTCATACGCGATATGGCAAAAGCTGGCATTTGGCATCTCATAGCGATGCATATCCTGAATGTTTAGACTGAATTTTGTGAGTTGCATCTGAGGCTTCTAAAGAAGTGTTGTGAGGATTTTATAAGTGGAAAAGGACTTAAGATTTGATCTGTTATTAACATGAATTGTGAGTCTTACTCTTTGGAACCCTATCCTGGGATTATTCCAGTTTTCACTGCAGAGGTGCATTTTAATAATACATGGTAATTTCACCCTGTGTTTGTATTTTACATACGCTGTAAACTTCTAATCCTTGAGTTAGGCTCTAAGTGTTGCAGGAATTACAGTCATAAATAACCACAGCAGTTTGTTTATAAGTCTTTGCATGAAAAATTAAATGTCAAACTCGGAGTCTGTGTGTTCCCTGCAGCTTCATGATGGTTGTAAAGCTCCGAGGCTCGTTACGCAGCTTCACTTTACCAGCTGGCCTGATTTTGGGGTGCCTTTCACACCTATTGGGATGCTGAAATTCCTGAAAAAAGTCAAAACATTGAATCCTGCCCATGCTGGACCAATCGTGGTTCACTGTAGGTATGTATGTGCTCTTCCAGCCATTCTCGTAGCTTGGCCTGGAGTTACGTGTATAATATGAGGTTAAATTTTAATCTTCTGTTCATAGGCTGCGAAGTTTGTGTGTCTGTGTATGTGTGTGTATATACATTTACTTACATATTTATATTTGTATGTGTTAAGGGCAATAATATGCTGAGCTTTTTGAGAACCCAGGGTAAAAACAATTTCAAAAGATCTCTTTGCTGTAACTTCAATACTCAAACAGAAGTTGTTGTTTTGGTTTGTTTTTTTTATCCATGAGTGATATCCAGTGTTTGGTAAAAATACACTCTCTGTCAGAAAAACAGACTTGTAATACAAATCTCTGACCTTTGCCACTAAATGCTCCTCTGAGAATTCATCCCCCAGTTCTCCTACGATAAAATTGCAGTTTGCTATGTAAATTATCCATTAAATGCCTGGAAAGTTTTGAATAAAGACTTGCATTTAAGAGACTTAAATGCTGCAATTTTAGAAATGTACTACATACAATGCAGAACATATTCCCACTCTTTCGGTCACACACACACGAATGTCCTGCTATTAAAAGCTTGTGCTAAACTGTTTGAAATCTTATGTTAATGAAACCACAAACAAACTCCAAATCAGTTTTAAGAGAGTAATTGCAATCTCTATAGCAACTGTAAGCTCACAACTGAGCAAGAAGTGTCTTTTCAGGAGCAATTATCATAGCGAGGTTAGAATAAAATGAAAAGAATAGCAGCTTTGTCTTTATGGGTCTTGTTTTTAAGGAAATGGTTGTAGAATCATGTATTTGTTTCTTTTATTCTTGCTTGCATCAGACATCTAGAAATACTCTCTAAGAGTCCTTGAAGTGTGTACTGTTGAAAACGAGCGTGTTTGTCCTGACCAAGCCAGTCTTTTTGTTTCTTCATTTCCATGCAGATCTTGCCTTGCTAGGATTCATCTTCTCTCCCAGGTGTCATACATAAGAGGCTTAAAGAAAAGCATTAAATGGGAAAAGAAGATTTTAGTAGTCTCACTTAAGTCTTGCCTTTGAGAAACCCACAATATTTTTATAGCCTTTTGCCATGATGTTCTGTGGAGACTCATACTGGGCTTGAGCTTTATTTTGCACCAGCAGGAAATTCTGTACTTAGTTTAATCAGCAGAAATAGAGACAAATATAAAATATCTTAATAAAAATCTGCAGAGATTTAAACATAATGGTCCAATGGAACGCAGTAACACCGTTATGTGTCAGTGCTGGGGGCTAGTGCAGTACTTCAGCCTGTGTTAGAAATAAAGAATGAGAGAAGTAACAACTTCCGTTACAGTTCAGGATATGACACTATTGAATTGTTGAAAAAAGGAAAGGGAAACTCATCGATACTGAGTAACCATCCATTTTTAGTGAGTTTTTATAAAAGTACCACCCAGTCATTCTGATGAAAACTGCTCAACTGGAATCTTTGGGAAATTAATAAAACACTACTTCAGTATTTGGAGGTAAAGAAGGGCAGATAAAATGGGTGGGGGGAAAGCAGGATTTTCTGCCAATTCTTTTTTTCGAGAAGTTTTCAGAAATACATGTTTCCAGTGAGCAGAGAGCTACGTTGAGGAGTAGCTGAGTAAGCGATACCCTAGAGTAGGTTAAGGATGGGTAAAATCAGGGAACTTCCCAGGCAAATGTCAAGGTTGGTGAAATTACCAGCTTTAGCAGGATCGTGGAAGGATTGAATTAAGCAATGATCTGAAGTCAAGTGACCTTGGGGCAGAGGCACGGGGAGGGAACAGGGACGTATAAAAATGGATTGTATCTGTAAAGGAAAGGGAAGTGAGGAAGATGAGTGTGGGGCTCGGTGGGTGAAAACTCACAGGACTGAGGAATGAAGGACAAGTGTGAAGTGGCGATGAGCGACCCATGGTCAGAGGTGGTTTCCAGGAGACGTCAGGACGAGGAAAATCTCTGTCAACGGAGAGTCAAGACAGTAGGACTCGAGGCGGACTCGTTCGCAGTGGCAGAGGTCAAACATGAATGAAAGGAAGTGGGAGGGCAGGGAGCCATGGCCAGCATGGGCTGGAAGCCGCAGCGGCCCGTGGTCAATGGCCAAGGGGAGCAGCGGGTGGGAGCGTTGGACCGGGACGTGGCTGGGCGAGGAGAGAGGGGAGCCTGCCAAAGCGATGGTGGAACGCAAAGGGATTTGGAGGCAGAAGGTGATAGCGGGCTCGTTCACTGTGAAGAAGTTGCATGACGTTTTGGTGGAGGGCTGTGGGACTCCGTGGGTCTGCTCGTCTCCATCATCCCTCCGCGCCTCTGGAATGGGAGGGCTCGGGGGCTTTGGTTTCATGTGGCGTTTGCTGTTAAAAGTGTGTGTGTGTACATATGAACTAAGTCATATTATGCATGCAATCATTTTTTTCTGGTGGTACTTAAAACCTCATGTTTCCTTCCTGAAAATTGATCTGTATCTTTGAGCACGCTGGGGTGGGGGGGGAGAGATTTTTGTCGTGTTTCAGAAGGTGTTTGTGGACATTACAGCAGTTGCAGTACAAAGTAAGCTAACAGAAGGTTAAAGGAGAGCTATTAATGCCTAGCACAGGATGCCGTGCCCTTTTCCTCTGAAAGGAAGAGCTGAAAGTCGCGGGAGTAGCGTAATTTATAATGATCGTGCTCCCTCTTGTGGCTCTTGAAGGCTATTAAAAAAGAAAAAAAATACTTTGGGGTGGCAGTGTTAGGAAGTGTAGAACCTGTAACAAGTAACTTAGATAAGTAGCATGCAACAGCAACCGTGTAGAAGAGAGCTAAAAATTAAGAAGAATATTTAAAATTTCATCTTAGACTGAATTATTATAGCTGGTCAAGCAGAATTTTTTTCCAATGGTCTTTTCTAATATAATTCGGATGTCATCATTTCTGAGCTGTTGAGGTGACCTTTTAGGTTAAAATCTCACACAACTTTTTTTTTTGCTATCACTGTTAAAATAAAAAATGAAATCTTATGTTTCACAGTATTTCAGTCCAGTATAAATGGCATAAGTTCTACCCGTGTCATTGCTGTAGCAGTTCCTGTAATTCAGTTGATCTTTTTGTTTGTTTGTTTTTGTTTCCTTTTCAAGCGCTGGTGTGGGTCGCACAGGGACGTTTATCGTTATAGATGCCATAATAGACATGATGCATGCGGAACAGAAAGTTGATGTTTTTGAGTTTGTTTCAAGAATCCGTAATCAGCGTCCACAGATGGTTCAGACTGATGTAAGTGGACTTCAGTCAGTTGAAATTACAATTTTTCACAGTCGAAGAAGAATATGCTTCTGTGCTTCCACTCTGATACGCATCCCAGTATGTCCCGTTCTGTTGCCCACCTGGGTAATTGGAAAATGAACAAAGCCCAGTAGAAGGATGGCATTGGGGAAGAAGATGGAGGCATGTTAGGGCTGTGAAGACTGCTGTAGGGCATGTTATCTTTAAGTATCGTGTCCAGGTTTCCCCATGCACATGAGAGTGGAAATTTAGAGAATGTGACCGATGTAACAGGAAAACTCTGTTTTAGCTTAAGGTATGTTTTGATAGTTAGTAGATTGTAGACCAAATGAGATAGATGAAAGTGCCAGAATTTTTAGTTTCACTTCCTTGCTTTGCAGTATGCTTATCTGCCTCTTTGTTCATTCCAGATGCAATACTCCTTCATTTATCAAGCCTTACTTGAATACTACCTCTACGGTGACACGGAGCTAGATGTGTCATCCTTAGAAAAACATCTACAAACATCACACAACGCAGCGCCAAACCTCGTCAAAATAGGGCTAGAAGAAGAATTTAAAGTAAGTATGAAGGTCCTTTGCCATACGATTTCTAAGTGTGGAAACATTTAAGCCAAAAAGATACTTCAAAAGCAGGAAAAGTGTAACCTTAAAAGAAAAGGTCCATCAAAACGGAACTACTTGTTTTATTTTGTGCTTGCTGTGAATGAGTCCTGCGGAGTCAGTGAATGGGGCCTTGCTTAGCATCCTGTTCTGCAAATGCTCATTCAAAGCTACGTCATTTTACGGCCCTTTTCCTATATGCTTTCTGTTTGTTTATAAAAGAAAAATGGAATTACTCTTTTGGTCTGGTGCTAGATGCCAGATCAGATAATGCTGGAAGAGGGAGCTGAATTAAGTGCATCTAATTTGCATCTCAGTGGGATTGTTAACTCAGTGATGACTGACAGCAGAAAGAATTGCAGAGAATTTGCACATTTTGTGTTGAATATCCAGACCTGTCAGGAAAGAAAAGAAAAAGAAAAAAGCATTTCTGTTTAGTGGAGAAACCCCACATGCAGAAAGCGACCACACTGACGGTTTGTGAGCGTTGTTTAAAATAGATTTTATTGTCCTGAGGAAACAGTTAGAACTTTTGTATAACTTTTGCTATGCTAAAATATTTATTCTATGCATAGGTCTGAAGCATTAAATGACATACAGGTGTTAACTGGAGTTCTCCCTTTCCTTTAAAGGATTAATTTGGTCAGAAATTGGGAACTGGGAAAAGAAAATTATGTAAAAATAAGTCTGATGATATAGCAACAAGTTAAAAAATCAAAAGTATTGGTCGTTCTGAGGGAAGGAAGCAGATGAAAACATCAAATACCCTACTTTTTCCAGAATTCCTAAGTTTGATTTTGCTGTCCACTGTGCCAGTAAGGCTGCGTTAAGGTGCTGAGAGCAACATTTATTTCTGCTGTGTATTCCGAAAAGCACTTCGATGGCCCAGGAGCGCTGAGCCCACCAACACCAAAAAAGAGTAGAGCTATATTGTAACTGGTATGAGAGCCTCTGACATAAAGTCCATGAACGCAGTATTACAGAGTAGCTGAAAAGTGATTTCTCAGAGGGTAGGGTTGGTTTGGTTTTTAATAGTTTGTTGCCAGTATTAGAGATTTTACTATAATTGAGATGTGCTTCTGAAACTCAGTACCTGGCAAATACAGGCCTGAAAATCTGCTTGGCAGTTTGAAAATTAAATGAATTTTAATTTAAATTGAATTTATATTAAATAGTTGCTGGAATGCAACTGTGTAACTATGATTGTGTCCTGGTAAGTCCCTCCCCAGCAGAAGCAGCCTATTATTGTTGTGTTACCTTGCGGGTGTGTAATCTATACTATAAAAAAATTGTTGGGGCAAGAGCATTGTTTGTCTTCTGTGTCCTGGGAATGCTGTCAGCACAAACCGAATAAATAATAAGGAATATCGGTCCCTTCAGTAACAAAATCTTGAAGATGTATAGAGCCAAGTTGCAGGATTTGGTGCACAGCAGTCCATAAACTCGTGCAACCTTGTTATGCCAGAAACAGGGTGCTGTGCTGCAGGGAAAGCATGGTCCAGGACTAAAGGACCAGAGTTTTAATACTCTGAACAGGATTGTAATAATAATAATATGAATGAAATTAATATGAATATGAAATCAGTTCATGTTTTGACCGTACAGGAAGTGAAGTCAATAAAAGAGGGTTTTTTTCAGTACTTGAGAACAATGTGGAAATGAAAAGCCTGTTCCTGGAGTGCCTGTTGGGAAAGCTCCTGATCAGGGGCTGCTGCTGCAGGAGACCAACGGTGGTCGGTCTTATGGAAAGGCTGGCAAGAAAAAAATAAAATTAATTCGATAAAATGGTATGCAGACCTTTTTATTAAAAAGTATTTTCAAAAGTGGCTCATTTTATGGAACTAAATTTCAAAATGTCAAATTTAAGGAACTTACACCTTTTCAAAGGGAACGGGTACTCTGTGCTTCTGAACGCCACGCGCAGACAGTCCAAAAGTGTCTTAAGAAAAAAAAGAACACCACACAGACCCAAAATGTTAAAATCTGCTGTCATTTTAAAGCTCTTAAACTTTATTGATATGCCTTGGTACTATGTTCAGATTCTGAAATATTTATCGGTATGAAAAAAAATACATGACTATTATTCTTAATTCATTTTTATAGACAGGACAATGAAGTGGCTTTTGTGAAAAGTCAGTCTCACTTTGACTGTGTTAGTGTTTTGTACCCGATCAAGACGCTTAGGAACCCTCTGAGTACAGGATATGGTGAGCGAGAACCGCTTCTCTTCCGATAGGTTCTCATCCTCATTTGTGTGTTTTATTACAGAAGTTGACAAACGTTCGAATAATGAAAGAAAACATGAGAACTGGCAATCTTCCAGCAAATATGAAGAAAGCTAGAGTCATCCAGATTATCCCATGTAAGAGATCAACTTTTTATATATAGAAATAAGCGCTATAAATACCCAATTATCCTAAGGCTGTTGTGAGTACGCACGCTGTATCTGTATGTTGACAACAACTCAGCTCATCTCAGAATACAGCTCTGTTGGGATCACTCAAGGGTAGAGGTCCTGCCTGGATTTGGAAACTGGAATTCTGCAAGTAATTACTGCCTGTGTCTTAAAGGGAAAAAGGTTTAACTTCTCTGCCTGTGAAATTCAAATTCTTTCAAAACCTATTGTACTGTCCAGAGCAGTAGTTTTGCTTCATTTTTAGCAAGAACACATTTTTTTGGGTGTTTCCATTAGCCATCCCCTTGGTTTTGTTGTCCTCTCTGCAGGCATGTCTGCTCTGCAATTTCTAGAGAACTTACTGATACAAACAGCACTATCCTCTCCTTTTAAATGTAATGCCTTTATGACGTGTCTGCAAACAATTTAATGAATTGTTTTTTACTTGATCGGTGTAAAATATATTACGATCAGGTGTTTTTCAAGACTGAATTAAATAATTCAGCAGTCTCACCTTTTAAATCAACGTATTTTCTGAGTGATTGCTTGCACAGTCTGGAGCAGCACTGTCGTGTCTGCACCCGAAAATGAAAGTTTCAGACCTTGCTGGCCGTATCCTGTGTGAAAGGAAAAACAACAGCAGAAAAACTTGCACCCTCCTCCACATGCTTACTAAATCCTGGCTAAGATCTTTGAGACGCTCCTTGGCTTTCAGAGAAAAGATTTTGTTGGTTTTGTTCTTTCACAAATGTAATAGCAGAGCAGTCAACATACAGTTAGCAAAATTAAGACTAGACTTTTTTTCTTTTTTCCAGATGATTTTAATAGAGTGATTCTGTCGATGAAAAGAGGGCAAGAGTATACAGACTACATCAATGCTTCCTTCATAGATGTATGTATGAAAAATTTTAATGTATTTATATTGCAAGTCAGATATTTTGCTGTTGCTGATAAGTCTTTTTAGAGAGAAACACAATCAACTTGGCTTATGAAGAACATCAGCTTTTTTGTTTTGGTTTGGCTTATGAGAGTTTCCAAATACATTTTTTTATCTGGTGTTTTCAATTTCAGTTTAAATGGTTGTGTAATTTGAATATTCTTCTTGTTGTTAGATTTATAGACTAAGGCTTTTATTAAATCCTAACGAACAGGCAGCAAAACAAACTAGCTATACAACTAACATCCAACAGTTCCATTATCTGCGTTCAGGTTAACTGATGTAAACATGTGCTCATCTGAGGAAAGGGAAAAGAAAAGTCTGTATTTAGCACGGGGAAGGGCTGTCACAGTGTTTGGGAGCCAGGGTTTACCTGGGCAGACCTGCATTAATTCCTAACTTTCTTCCCAGCTTCCTGTTGGAACCTGGGCAACACCTTCCACTGTGTCTTGTTTTTATTTAAATATGAGAATTAATTATATCCTTAAGCAGTAAAACCCCATTAGTGATTGAGGATTGTGGATACTACAGCTGTGATGATCACATCAGTTTGTAAATAGAACTGTAGCTCAAAAATTGAGTTAAATGTTAATTCTGTAGTAAAGCTAATTGCTGCAGTTGTTATAACCTCATTGTGAAATCCTTTCAGTAACCTTTTACTGCAGAATTTCATCCCTTCGGCCATGACTGTAAAAAGTCATAAAATACAACTCAGGATTGTGAATTTGGGGGATTTTTTCCCATGTTTCTGGCAACGAGCAAGAATGGGGTGGGCTCAGCATCACCAGGTTTGCAGTACCCATCACGTTATTAAGCAGTGGGGCTGACGGGAAGCACCAGTTGAAATAGTGATCTCCTCTCCCACCATCCCCTTCCGTCACTTGTACTCGCATGTCACGACATAAGCGGATCCTGGTCTTTTTCCACAGGGCTATCGCCAGAAGGATTACTTCATTGCCACCCAGGGACCGCTTCCGCACACGGTGGAGGATTTCTGGCGGATGGTGTGGGAATGGAAGTGCCACACCATCGTTATGCTCACAGAAGTTCAAGAGAGGGAGCAGGTATGCGTCCCGCGGCTGCCAGCTCCAGAGCAAAGCAGTTGCTGTTAACGCCTGTAAAATATGGGAATTAATATTAGATAAACTATTTGTTGCCTACACATTCTAGCGATACAAGATTTTTTGCCTTTCCTAAGAGGAGGTCTTGTTTCACTATTTGGTGTGAGCCGATGTTGCTGCTTTTGCTTGAGTTGTCAGAAACCCCACCAAAACTACCGAAAATTGTGGTTTGTGAAAGGGCCCAGTTCACATTAAAAGCACAGAGTTTATAGGGATGCCTGACATGGAAGAGTGGTTTGGGATTTGGGAACAGCTGGACACAGCTCGTGTGAAATCTTCCCTCCCTGTTCTGCCAGTATGAGCTCCAGTGGCTTATTCTGAACCTCCCCTAGTACATCGTTAATTAATTAAGTCTTGTATACCTCCATGTGCTGCAGTTCAGAGATTCAGGGTTCAACGCTGCAACCAGGGTGTTCTAGTGCTGTGAAATGTGTTTTGTTGGTGGCGTTGGGAGGCAACATTGCCTTGCTTTCAGGAGTTACTTCTTTTATTCTAATCTGTTTTAAAGGCTGTATTTGCCATCTATGACTCCTAAGCCCTTTTCATCTTAACAGTTTATATTATAGAAATGTTTTATTACTGTATTCTTGGTTAGTAGCCTTTTCATTACAAAGTGTTTAGAACACGTTTATTATGCTGTGTGTCACCTCCTATATCAGAGATTCATGACAATGTAGGTAACTGGAAAAAATGTCAAGGAATGTTTGCAATTCTCTTTCAATTTTGCAGGAAAAATGCTGCCAGTACTGGCCATCAGAGGGCTCTGTAACTCACGGAGAGATAACGGTAGAAATAAAGAACGACAGTCTGTTAGATGCCATAAGCATAAGGGACTTCATAGTTACGTACAATCAGGTATTGTTTTTAAATTACATGAGGGTTTGCGGGTTTTTTTTGCATTTGAAGGTATTTACAAATATGATTATGTAACTTAAATGCTGGAATTTCTATCTAAAGATAAATGTGGTTAATCAACATCCAATGTTCTATCGGTCAAGAGGGACCTTATATGACATATTTTTGCCTAAAGCCCCATGAAAATTCTGGTCAGTGAAACATGTTGTTGATCGAAGTTGGATGTGGGTTTGGGATTTTTTTATGTTTTGTTGTTGCTGTTATTCTTTTATTTTCTACCATCTCCCACATATCTATAAAAGAAAGATTGATTCAAGATTTTTAAATCCTATGAAGCATTTTACATCACATGTACTTGCCTCTGCCTACCAGCTCTTCCTTTATGCTTCTCTGCTACAGGCATGATCTACTCAAAACCTGTTTTTGATCTTTTGGGCGTGCATCTCCTCACTCACTACATCATTTCTTTAGGACCTGATTTGGATTGCTGCTTTTGGAGAAAAAAAAAAAGAGAAAAAAATTTACCTGCAGTTGAGAATATCATTCATTTAACTATTTACTGCACTGCATATAATTTAGGCACATGCAAAGCAAAAGGACTTCATTTAAAAGTACTCTGTACTTCCTTATGAAGGAGGGTGGTGGATTAGGTGTGAATGCACACCGTGCTTTGCAAAGCAGAGAGTCCTTGTCAATGTGTTGACTTAGGTCACGTTGCAAAGTATTTAAAACTCAAGTAACATCATTCTAGGTAATATCCAAGCAGCAACTTTTTTGCACTACAATCCAGCATCATTAGGAGTGTTTGCTGCTGCAGATCTAAGAAATCTGAGTAACTTTTGTATTGTGCCCAAGTCCTGCTAGACTACATCAATGATATTTGAAGCAATATTATATTAAAAGATCTCCTGCAGAGCTGGGAGGAAGGAGGACTGACCAAGCCTTTTTCCTCGTAATGGTGACATCTTCCAGGCTTCCAGTACAAAGCAGTGTCCTGAGACGCCCCGTCAAACTCCTTCACCAGATGTCCCCCATGGTGGACACGTTGAAAGCACCTGGCATCAGCAGAGACCTCGTGTTTTCAACTCTCTGTGATTTGCAAGAGTTAATGACATGTAGTAAAATTGCCGGAATATTAATGTTGCATCCATACACTATTATAATGCAGTCATGGGAAGCAGCAAGCAAAAATTTCAGGATAGTTAAAATGAAGAGCCTTTGTGCATCCAAACCTGTCTGGAGCTAACTGCATTAGCATGGTATTAATACCTGTTTGAACTTTCAGTGTGCTTTTAATCAGCAAGGGTAAAGACAAGGCAAATAATCGTTAAGTTGCAAAGTAGCGGGTAGTGTTGTGCAAAGATGAGTGCATTTCATGAATTGGGTTGTTTTAATGGCACTTTTCATTTGGCCTGTGCACAATGAAAGCTTTCAACCGTTGGTACTCAGGATGAATAATCTTTAAGTGTGTCCTTAGCAACACCCAGATGAAACAGCTGTGCATATCAAAAGGAAAATTATAGGGGTAAATTATCAGCATAGCGGATGGGGAATTTAGAAGCAGAACTGTCAGGTCTGCAGGACCAGTATGTTATGGACCGGGTTGCACATAGCCCCCTCTACTACAGTGGTGCAAAGTTTAACGCTACAGATGTTTAAGGTAAGAAGTGTGTTTCCATTTTGAAGTAATAGCTGGATAAATCTGGTGTTTTTTCCTGCATGCAGGGTAACCAGGAGAAGCAAAGCAGGCTTGTTCGGCAGTTCCATTTCCATGGGTGGCCAGAAATTGGGATTCCTGCAGAAGGAAAAGGGATGATTGACCTGATTGCGGCTGTCCAAAAGCAGCAGCAGCAAACAGGCAATCACCCAATTACTGTGCACTGCAGGTAAGACTCATCTTTTCTTCCCACCATTAGCTAAGGAACTGGCTTGCTTTCTCTCCTGTCTGGTTGTTTTTATGGCAGTTTTCCTTCGGGAGGGAGTAGACTGCATCCTTTAAAAAAATAAATAAAAAGTAACAAATAAGAGAAAAAGCGAAAAAAAGAAAATCTAGTATTGCATAAAGGATTTTTGACTTGTCTTTGGCTGAATTAGCAAAGTGAATACCTTAATGGTAGCCTTGATGGCTGGGGGTAAACAAATGCATTATTAACTTGGGGTGTTGTAGTCTTGCACCTGAATTTTGCTAAACGCTGTGATTAAGAAAGTAAAGTTGTAGGTTTATTGTAGTGATGTGTAGTACACCGCACCAATATAGTGCCCAAATGTTCTAACAAGGTCAAAATGCTGCTGGTTTTTACAAACTATCGGGAGAATAAAATATATCCCTAATCTAAGCTGAAGGCAAAATCTACTCCTGTCCTTGAAAGCAGAGAGAAAACAGTATTTACATTAATGCTAAGAGGTAGCTTGTGGATGACTTGACTTGATACATGATAACTAGAATATATTTGTCGCATGCCACGTTTTCACTTTTTGGTTTTGTTTTTTTTTTTAATTGTACATTTTGATTGCAGCAATTTTTTTTTTTTTTTAAACACGTACATTGGGCTTTTCCTCTGTTTTATTCAAATGATATTTTTCAGACTGCGGGTTTTTTATCAGTCTTTTAAACTTGTCTTTTGTCTTTCTGTACTACATCTGCTGGTTTAAAAAAAAATAGTAGTAGTAAAACTAGTATTCTACCTTTTCCTAATTCAGAAATCATACCTTGCTTTTAAAATATTTTAAATTTTATAAATCAGTAAAGTTTTTGCTGTTATCTGGTCAATACAAAGTCAAGCTCACAGTACACAGGGACAGGGTCAGCAGGGTTTCAGAGCCCCCAGAAGAAAGTTCCTATTTTTTGTTTTGGTTTTTTTAAATAAGAAGCTATTAACTTGGAGAGGTCACCCTTTGACATGAACCTCTTTCCTGCTGTGGCCTGCTTGGACCCGCTCTGGGAGATGCACTGACTGACTCCCAGCTGCCCTTACCCAGCAGGAGAGTTTTTTCAGAGGCCACATCCCTCTGTACTCTGCTCACGTAAGACCTTGTGCAATAGAGTCTCTCCTGCACTTGAAGCTTGCAGGCTCAACCACGACATAAAAAACAATCATTCTTTTATCTCCGATTGCCCTGAAAATCAATTATTTAATTCATTCTAAATACTGGCCTTTTAAATCTTTTCCTTTTGGGCATGTTGTACAAGATAAACTGGTTTTGCTGGACCATTAGTCATCTTCTAGCAATACATGGAGGTCAAGTTCCTGGCATCTTTATATCTTAAAACCAAACCATCAGTTATATTAATTGTGATATTTTCTCTCCCTGTCTGTGATCCCACTATTGAGAAATGCTTGGCACCTACGCTGTGATAGAGACCCCTTACGACTGACTATCGCATGGATAAGCTTCCCCAACCTTTTGCCAGTGAGCTAGATAATGTGATGCTGCTTCTGGATTTTTCCTGCATTTCAGAGAAAATCCATCTGTTTTTGGATGAGTGACTGATTATTTTTTTTCTTCTGAAAAAAAAAAAAAGCTCTATAGATTTATGTGACACTCAGATTGTTCTTGTGGCATTATCTACAGGGAAGTAGGCTCACTGACCATTTGGAAGTATTTTGATAGAAGAACCTGTCTGCTTGCTCTACTAAAGTTAGAAATAGGAATGGGCATATTACAGCTGTTCTCTGCAGCATATACTGACTTTTATTTTGCTCTGATTTGAGTTCAAAGGTGCTGTCTCAGTCTCTGAGAACTATGGTTTGTGTTTGGCTGCCTGCAATGTCACCTGTATTTTTCATGCATTGTTGAAAGGAAAGAGATCTTGGGAGCCTGAGCCAGGACTTGGATTTGTTGGTGTTTTGGGACGTGATTTTGTACCAATGCACATTCATTGCTAAAACTCTGTCCTCCTTGCTTTGGAAGTGTTTTGCTCTTTGCTGTTTTCATACATTTTCCGGAGGGGACTGTGGGTTCTCCTACCCTGTGGTGGCTGCACTTGAGGGCAATGAAACCTTGTGTTTGATTCTGCAATTTGGCAGATTTTAACAGCCACTTCTTGCTAGAGAGTTAAAATTCTGAATAATTAAAAGTGGGTAAAATATCAGGGAGTTCTAGCTGCTAAAATAAGAGATAAAAAGTAATGTCTTTGATATGCACAAATTAGATGCGCAAGAGCTATCTGAGGTATATATTGCTTCTGCTTTTTCAAGCTTTTAGACCTGCAGCCTCTGTGAAGCCTTAGCTTAATCATTTGGCATGCATTTCACCTAGATTTTTTTTTTTTTTAATCTACTGCAATCATTTTAAAATGGATTAAACTAGAAAATAAAACCCAAACCACACAAGGTATTCTAGGACTTTTAATGTTGAGAATTCTCCCCATCCCAACTTGGGCAGCCTGTACATCACAGCTTTTGAGTTACTTGAACTTCTCTGTGAAGTCACACTAGAGTCTTCAAATATAAATGAATGTAACCTTATGAATAAGTAAACACATTTCAAATCTAAGACTGATTTCTTAGAGTGTTCACATGAACCTGTGAAAACTTCTGTTCATTTTTTCCAACTGTTTACAAACAGTTTAAGGAGCTGCTAAAAATATAATTCTTAACTAGAATCAAGACATAACCCTAAAGAGTTTAGAAGGGTTTTCCTAACTGAGTTGCCAACAGAATTGAAAGCCAATCTGTTCTAAATCCTAACTCCCTTCTCTTCCAGTGTGTGTCTGCAGCTGCCTTCTGTTCAGTTCATGGCTACCCACGCTTTTTCTCTCTTCACTGTCTCCTCCTTTCCGCACTCTAATAAACTATGCAAGGCTGCTGTGTTATTTAGAGATCCCTTACTTCTGTCTTTTGCCCAGTCTTTTCCCATTCTGCATGTCCTTTGCCTTTGAACTTTCTGTCTCAAGAAATGACGTTTGAGTCAAATTTAAAAGTTATCTTTCTTAACTTTTTTTTTTTTGAGGGAATTGCAGAAAGAGAAGCAAGTATGCAAAGAACACTGCTGTGTTCCCATGAGACGATACATATTTTCTCCTGCATTTCAAATGCAGTTTAGTTTTCCATGCATCCATACTAAAAATTCTTAAATTAATTAAAACCCCCCAACTTGTACGGGCTTTTAGGATTTGCTAAAATCTTGCTTTCAGAAGAAAAAAGGAGAGTGAGCCTAGCACAAGCATTAAAAATGGAGTGCAAAGCAATGCATATCTCCCTCTTCCTAGGCATAAATGAAGAAGCAACGTGTGTGATGATGTGTGTGTACAGGTTTACTTTATGTCTTCACATCCTCATCTTTTGATAGTTGTAGACCTATGCCAAAATGCATCACTCATGGATTACTCTAGAAACCATAGATAGCTACTAGAGATTAGCTAATTACAAATAAATGTGAACCCTTTTCGATTTTGTATTTGTCTTTAATCTGATAAAAGTAATTGTCTAAAGGGAATGACACATCTAATACCTTGTACCTGTTTATTTTTCCTCCAACGAGGCTTTTAATGTATCCAGCTGAGGATACAACGCGTTTGCACTTTATCTTTTCATAAGGCTTGTGCTTATCAGATTTTTGTTGTATTTGATAGAAATAAGTTAGAAGCAATGACATGTGATTACAATTCACCTACTTATAGTTAAAACACATGAAAATTTTAAATTTAATAAATTTTGTGTTCATCCTTATTCAGCAGTCAGTGAACCTTCCACTCCGTCTTACCACTGATTGCCAATATCCCAATCCCATCCTGTTTTTAGTAACTATTCCCTGTCAAAGCTATTGGCCTTCAAGTGCACAACCACTGTTTTGGTGTCAAGTAGTTCCTTATTAGTGTGACCGGGTGAGAGAAAGAAATCTCTTTTTTTTTTTTTTCTCTAGAGTTAAGCATAATAAATCAGATAATAATTACTGAAATACATTTTGGTTCCATAGAATTGTGATCTGAAACAGATGTAAGGACAAAATACTCAGTCAAACATACTGAAACAAAAGAAACCACAGTTACTCTGGAGTACATTAGGTTGCTTATTGTAGTCAAGACAGAGGCAGAACAGTTGATTTTAGTTTCTTGTGTGTACTATAGCCTCATATGTAGTCTTGCTTTAGTTTGTCCTTATATTAATACACGTGTTTAAGATTCTAAGAGTCATTAAATTATTACAGTTGGATAGGACATTTTCCATCAAATTGCTTTGGAGGAGGAGTAGTAATAATAATAAAATAATAATAATGATAATACTTTTGCATCTGTCCACCATGCAGAAGTATAAATGACAACCTAAGAGAAAAATGTGGGTTTGGTCGCACAGTGCTTCTTTGCATTATAACCAAGTTTTGCAACTGAAAGTCTAAAGATTGTGTTCTCCCCCATCAAGATTAAAACCCAAAGCAGAGTGTGGGAGCACCGAAAGTTGTCTTTGTTGCGAGTGAATGCAGATTTGAGTAAGCAGCTTTGCCAGTTCATTATTTGAGTCCCAGGCTTTGGCTGAGGGGGTCCATGTGCTGCCGCAGCCAGCTCAGGATCTCCCGCTTGCGTACAGAAGCTGTCACTAACGAGCCTTCATTCTTTCCAGCCTGGCTCCGAGTTAATTTCCATTAATTCTGTCTCCCTTCTAGCATAGCTGAGGTGACAAAATAAGCACCAAAAAATGAGTAGAAGTTGGCTAACAGTAGTATTTGGCTATTCTATATCACTATTATTTCTCTTCTAACATTTTTATCCTACTGTATGGTAAGCAAATGTGTTTACGTTGCAGTGCTGGCGCTGGAAGAACAGGTACCTTCATAGCACTCAGCAATATTCTGGAACGAGTGAAGGCTGAAGGGCTCTTAGATGTATTTCAAGCTGTGAAGAGCTTAAGACTGCAAAGGCCACATATGGTGCAAACACTGGTATGATATTTAACAATCCGGATCTTTGTCAAAGGATGTATGTTTGTAAATATTCTGTGGGAGGAGAACAAAGGATTTTTTTGCAGGTTGAAATAAATTATGTATCATTGCTATATATGTACAAGGTATTACCAGAAATGTGTACTTTTACAGAATTTTTTTTAATAGCATTTCTAAAAATACAACTTGGCTGAACATTCTTAAAATGTCTGCGCTTAAACTGGCTTGCAGTTGGTCACTGAAAGGGAGAAATGTCTTTGACTTCTTTACAGTCATCTACAAGTAACATGTGAAGCTTGGTCCAGAAACTTCTCCCTACTGAATAAGGTTTTTTTGAGACTTCTGTTTTTGGAAAATGTATAAAAATGCTGATATTTTGTATTTTGATAGCAGCTTACATCCAGTAATTGGAAACTTCTTTAGAAACAATTATCTCAAAACACCTTTTTTAGGTAGATGTTTTGTCCACACTACAGATAGGAAGAAAGGGGTTGAAGAAGTAGAACTGGACTGTCCACAGTTATGCTGAGACAGGGATGAAATATTTCTTTTGGGGTTCTGGCTCTGTGATTTACTAATGTTAGTTAAGGGTGTAATTGCCACAGATATTCCCAGCTGAGCCTGCGGAAAGGCTTCTGTTAAACTGGGCTTTCCAGCATGAGTAAATTCAGCTGCCAATTCCATTTATTATCAGTGTTGTTACAGATTTTGTAATCCAGCAAATCATGTCGAAGGCGTTTCAGCATGCCTAGAAGATCAGGATGTTGTCATGGGGAGGGGAATGAGAGAGGGAGGAGCTCGGATCACTTAAAGAATCACATTCAATTGTATTAGCAACAGGAAAATGATTTAATAGAAGTTTATATAGAAGTGCGACTTCACAGAATTCGATGGCAAGGTTCACTCTATTAATTAGTACATGGACGAAA